>OU015742.1:60710020-60733756 GCA_907169655.1 Acomys percivali | reverse complement strand
CTTTCTTTCTTTCTTTCTTTCTTTCTTTCTTTCTTTCTTTCTTTCTTTCTTTCTTTTGCTTTTCATTACTTGTCTTTACAAAGCTCCAATTATCAGTATTTCCAGTGGGTTTATTTGCTTGGCTGGTTGGTTGTTTTTGTTGTTTGTTTGTTTGCTTTGTTTGAAACAAGGTGTCATGTAGCCCAGGCTGATCTTGAGTTCACTATGTAGCCAAGGATGACCCTGACCTCCTGACCTCCTTGTCCCTGCTTTCCCAGTGCTGGAATTACAGGTGTGCTCCACCACACCCAGCTGAGTTTTAGATTTGTAAGAGTTTTAAGCCCTTGTTTCCTTTCTTTCTGCCCTATCTTTGTCTCCTTCCTCCTGCCCACTGTGGGTTTCCTTTGTTCTCCCGACATTCCTTTGCAGTGGTTGAGCGCTCCAGGTCTTTCTTTTCTTTCCTGTCAGAGCCTGTAACCCTGTAGGCCCACAGTGGATGACCTGCACATTTAGGCCTCCTGTGTTTCCACTTCTTCCATCTCAAGGTAGTTTGTAATGTATTTTTGTCTATCAATTGTCGAGGAGGATGCTGTCTGGGCCCCACTTTTGTGAACTGTCTTAAAACCCGCTTTTATTTATTTCTGCTTTCATATCCTTATAGCTGGAAAACATCTTGGATATGATTTCCAGTCTTCGCAAACCTCACATTGTCTCGTGGTCTAACGTGCTCTATCCTGGAGAAAGCGCTGGGTGTGCTTGAGCAGGTTTCCCCGCTGCTGTTGGAGGATCGTTCTGAGCATGTGCGGAAGGTACCAGTCCTTCAACATTAGCGCAGAGAGCGAGCTCGCGATGGATCAAGACTAATATTCGTGTGGTGCTCAATGGGCTAGAACTAACAATAGTAACGATGAATTGTGCTGTCAGCCATCTTCAGGAGGACTTTCATCACATAATTACAGAAAGTGTTCAAGTATCTGAAAGTGTGAACATATCCATTAATTGTTGTACCCTACGCAGCCAGCGGCCTCTGTGCCAGGATGCAGGCACCTTCAAGTGGGAATGGAGGGGTTCTGGCACCATGTTTTCTGGCAGGAGGCAGGAGTCTCTGAGGGAGGGAGACCACAGAGAGGGAGAGATTGGCTGCGTTTGTAGAAGCTTGAGGACCTTGGTGGCCAGTTTCAGCTGTGCAGAAAGTGAGCTTCTGGATTACCCAGTTATGTGAGGCCATATGACTAACGAGCTTCGAATGTATCTGACGTTTCTGAAGTGGATGCATCTGAAGCCCCAGGCTCAGCAAGAGGTCCTGTTTCAAGGAGATAAGGTGGACAGTGGTACAGCATAGTGGTGCTCTCTTCTATGCCGCCATAATACAGGTGTGCACACGCGCGCACGCATGCGTGCACGCACACACGAGAGGGAGAGAGGGAAGGAAAGAGGGAGGGGTGGAAAGGAGGGAGGAAGGGAGGGAGGGAGGGAGGGAGGAAGACAGAGAGAGTCAGAGACAGAGAGACAGACAAAGTCAGAGACAAAGACAGAGAGAGACACTAACTAGTGGAAAGCTAATGACTTGCTGTTTCTTACTGGTTGCTGAGGGATTCCTCCTCTCTGTGACAGTCTCTGTGGGCTTGACACTGGACAGTAGACTTTCTCTTGGAGGATTTTATCTCTAGAAAAGAAGCGCATGTCCTTTTGGTTGTCACTGTCCCCTGCCTACACCTGCAGGTATTAGTAAGAGCCTTTCCCAGGGTTGGAGAGATGGCTCAGTGGCTAAGAGCACTGGCTGCTCTTCCAGAGGACCTGAGTTCTATTACCTATTCCCGCATGGTTGTTCACAACCATCTGCGACTCTGGTATCAGAGGATTCACTGGCTTTTTTTGATCTCTGAAGGCCCCGAATATACATGGTGCATGGACACATATGCAGATAAACCACCCATACACATAAAATAAAAAATAAAATGTGAAAAATGTGAATAATTTTAAAACTATTTATTATTTATTTATTTATTTATTTATTATGTATGCAGTGCTCTGCCTGCATGTACACCTGCAGGCTAGAAGAGGGCATCAGATCACATTATAGATGGTTGTGAGCCACTATGTGGTTGCTGGGAATTGAACGCAGGACCTCTGGAAGTGAAGTCAGTACTCTTAACCTCTAAGCCATCTCTCCAGACCCTGTGGATAATTTTTTAAAAAGGAGGCTTCGTTTATGTAAGCCAGTGCTCAGCGTTCTTTTGTGGACATTTAAAATAAAAAGTCAAGCCTCTCTGAATTTGCAAGCTCTCATTCTTTCTTCTTTTTCATTGTCATCTGTGTGGACTCTTCTGATGTAATGCCTCCCATATAGCTTTAACATATTTTTCTATCTTTTCTATTTCTTGGAAGTCCAAAGTTGAGCCTAGCAGTTTAATGGCAAATGACTCCTTGACTGCGTCTGTGGGGCTGCATGTGCTCTCCGGAAAGACACTGAGTCCTACCTAGTCTCTCCACTTGTTGATGCTCAGGTCAGCATTCGTTAACTCATCAAGTGTGGAAAAGTGGTCCCATCCAGTTTTCTCATTTCCTTTCTTTTCTTATTTACTTTTAACATTTTTAAATTAAAAATAATTACACCATTTCCTCTCTTCCCCTTGCTCCCTCTAATATCTCTTCTAGCTACTGTCCTTACTCCCTCTTGACTGCGTGGCCTCTTTTTGTTATTGTGACATATATGCATGTGCACAAACATAAATACAACCTGCTGGGTCCACTTCTCGCTGCTTGGCAGTCTACGACTTCAGGGCTGACCACTTGGTATTGGATAACCCTGTCTCCGCATTCCTTAATTGCTTGTAGTTCTTTGTTTAGGGTTGTGGCGCCTGAGAGGTCCTCCTTCCACGTTAGCAAGTGTTGCTCAGGTCTTATTTAGACAGGCCTATTGTGAGGTAGCATAGGTGAGGCTGCCCGGTGGTTTCTAGGTGACACAATCTCACAGTAGGTTGCTTGATCCTTCTGACTCTTACAATATTCCCTAAGGAGCTCTGCCACGAATACATAAACTAGAGATGGGCACCCAATGGCCAGTTTCTCTTTGCATTTTGACCAGTTGTGGGTTTCTGTTTTGGTCTCCATTTATTGCAAAGAGAAGTTTCCTCAATGAGGGTAAGGACCTCACGTATATGTGCATGCAAAGCTAGAGTCCCCTGAGTAGCCATTCAGAAGGGCGTTTGCCATGCTGGGTCCAGGGATTTTTAGTCTCTGGCTCTAGGTGAGGAGCACGGCCTTATTCCTTCTGCTTGCTAAGGACATCAAGGAAAGCACTGTGCGCTTCTGAGGTCTCCCTGCACCATCTGCTCCTTTTCAAAATAACATATTGGCGATGGCAAGATGGCTCAGTGGGCAAAGGTGCTTGCCACCAAGCCTGATAATCTGAGTTCAATCCCCAAGAGCCATGTGGTGGAAAGAGAGACCTGACTCCAGAAAACTGTCTTCTGATTTCCATGTGTATGTGATTGTATGATCACACACACACACACACACACACACACACACACACACACACGCATACACACAGTGAATGTAATTTAAAAATTAAAACAATAATAATAACATATCAATTCTCTTTTATCCTTCAAGTATGAAGTATTTCATTAACATCCCTATTACCATTGTTAGTTCTAGCCCATTTAGCATCACATGAATATTAGTCTTGTGTTAAGGTTATTTTTATATAACTGTGTTTGTTTCTTAATTTTTTTCTTAATCTGGCTATCACACAAGTAATTGAGACTCTTTTATATTTGTTTAGTGATAATCTTCACAACACAATAACTGAGCAGTTATTACTCTATTCCTTTTTATATTTTATTTAATTTGTACTTATGTGTGTTGGTGTGAGGGGGGTCAGATCTTGGAGTTACAGACAGTTGTGAGCTGCCACGTGGGTGCTGGGAATTGAACCCTGGTCCTTTGGAAGGGCAGGCAGTACTCTTAACCACTGAGCCATCTCTCTACCCCCTACTCTATTCCTAATCTTCTCCACTAGCCCGATTCCTCTCAGTGTGCATCCCAGAGATGCACACTTTGTAGCTTTTTCTGCTCCAGCTCCTTCCTGATACCTCTTGGATTTCTCCCCTGCCTGAATCCCCTACTTCCTCCTCTAACTCCTCCTCCCTAGCTGACAGGAAGTCCAGCTCTATTCTCTCCCCTGCTGTAAGCTGCTTTAGTGGCATACCAGGGGAGAATCGGGGAGCAGAGAACCAGGAGATTCTCTGAACAAGGAGTGTAACCAGGTATTGGGATAGGAGAAATCAGCATTTGAATTACAAAATAACCTTAGTGTACATCTCTCTTTTTTAGTCTAATAAAAGACTTTCTCTTACAATAACAAACTATATATAATAAATGCAATTATGAAAATTATGAGGTAAGATTTGCATTTGCATATTTGGCACCCTTGGATAAAGAATTCTATTATCTATCAATTTCTATCATCCTAAACAATTGAAGTTTAACTGTGAGACTATAATTATCTAGTCTTCAACACCATCAGAGAGTTAAGAAGGAATAAATATTACCTAGATATGTAGGAAGTGCAGGCAAGTGGCTTTCAAAAGTATAGAAATGACAGAGATATTTGGCTGCCTGGATAGTCCCCAAAATTTCTCTAGTGTTGGAGCACCATCTTTATCCTTCTGTCTCAGAATATTTGGCAGATTTTCCTGTAAAGCAGGAATTATAAAGGACTTGCCTACTTTGCCCTTGCAAAGCTTGGCAGTCAACTTTCCTTCATCCAGTTTGTCCAGGTTGGACAGTATTCTGTCTGTAATTGATACAAGGACTTTTTCTCACCCAAAGGCTAGTTTACCACATTTGATGCTCTTGGAACTAGAATAGGGCTGCTACCAGGAGCAGACCTGTCTCACTGTCAAAAAAGAGCCTTAAGTTAATACAATCTTTTAATGCCATATTCTGTGGCATTGGGGGTTGTGAAGACTATCTATCTACATATCTTTCTAATCTGAATTGTTTCTAGTTATTTTTTTTATCTACAAATCTAGGAAAAACATTTTTCTAATTAACTAAATTAGTATCTAATATGACCATGAGTTTGGTTGTCTAACTGTTAACATACATTTAATTATCCAAATAGTTGGTAATAGTTGCTTTCAAAGGGATTAGAACTGGAATTTTAGGTCATGCTGGACAACCTAACCAGCTGTTTTGAAATTGCCCCAGATGCAGATTTTTGAGGAAACAGTTATTGAGGCTGTCTGTGACGTGGGATCACCTGGGCTTTTTGTCTTATCTTTTTTGGTGTCTGGTCCCCTTGCTCTGAAAAATATTAGACTTTCAAAGGTATTATATATTAATATATGTATGGACTGTGCACTGAGCACAGTTCAGTTAAAGATGATTCCCTGAGAAACAAATTTTTATCTATGCCATTTCAAAGAATGGCGTGATAAGTCCTGAGGAATTTGTAGCCAAAGATTTATTGGCCATGAATGGCTGAAGTTCTGGCTAGAGGCATTTTCATGTCTCAGTCAGTCTCAGGGCCGTTCCCATGTGGAGGGATCAGCAAGTTATATTATGTGTCTTGTTTGGGCCTTTTGATTTCTGGGTTTTTTGTTTTGTTTTGTTTTGTTTTGTTTTTTCTGCAGCCAAAATCTTCAGGAGGTGATCCCCTGTGAAATCTGATTTCCATCAGTTTGGGTAGAATATATAGCCTCTTGTCTCCTGTCGAGACAAGAGCATATTCTCCCCCCTAATATATTTCCTGTCTTTTATTTGGGATTAGGGCCTTTGTATGCTGATCTAACTCAGCAGTCCTTTCTAAAATCCAGTGTATCTTAGCAGAGGCGCTACTTGCCTCATCTAATAATTTTGAAATCAATAAATCACTAGTTAACCTATTTAGGGGAGATACTATATTTCCCTTTTGTTTATTCCCATCCTTTTAAAATTATTGTTAGACTTAAGTTGAGCTCATGGACACTGAGTGTGCAATGGTGGTGACCAGGGATGGCGAGTCGGGTATGTGTGCAGAAAAACAAATTTTCAGCTGGACAAGAAGAACTGGGCTTGAAGACCTTTTTCACAGTGCTGGACTGCACTTAGCTACAATATTCTGCACACCTGAATTCTGTTAAGGGGATGTGCACTGCAAAAATAAGTGCGGTAAAGGTCACTGTGGCCTGCTTGTCAAGCTAGCGTGAACACTTCAATCTAGATTGCTACCACTCACATAAAAGGCTGCACACAGTGTGACTATAATCCCAGCACCGAAGAAGCAGAGACAGGAGGATGCCTGGAGCTGGTTGGCCGGCCAGCCCTGTGAACCAGAAAATTCTGGGTTCAGTGAGAGTCTCTGAATCAAACATTAAGATGGAGAATGACTGAGGAAGACACTGTACTTCGACCTCTGGGCTACACAGACAGGCAGGCAGAAAGTGCACAGACACACACACACAGACACACACACACAGACACACAGACACACACACACTATCACTATTACCACCACCACACGGGAAGAAATCGAGGTAAGAGATATGCTAATTTGACGTATCTGTTTGTATTGCTGTTTGTTTTTGTTTTGTTTTGTTTTTTGAGACAGGATTTCTCTGTGTAGCCTTGACTGTCCTGGACTCATTTTGTAGACCAGGTTGGCCTGGAACTCACAGCCATCCACCTGCCTCTGCCTCATGAGTGCTGGGATTAAAGGGGTGCACCACCACACCCAGCTTTGTATTGAGGTCTTATACAATATGTCTCTTATATTACAGACTCATACAACTTGTCTGTTTCATTGCGGGATCATATACGGACTCTTTGTGACAGATGTTACAACATGCCTGTGACTTTTGAGCTCACACAACAACCCAGTAGCATTATAGAATCATATAATCTTTTTGCACTGCAGACTCACGCTGTGTGTCTGCTTGTAATTTAAACTCACACAAATTTTCTGGTTGTTTTGCGCATTCACATAACAGGTCAAAAAAAAAAAAGACAAAATAACAAAAGGGGTTGGGGATTTATCTCAGTGGTAGAGTGCTTGCCTAGCAAGCACAAGGCCCTGGGTTTGGTCCTCAGCTCTGCGGGGGGGAAAAAAAAAAGACAAAATCACGTAACAGGTCTGTCTGTGTCTCTGTGTTATAAAGCACATCTCTTTCTGTTGTGGAGTCATCCGACATAGCTGTCTGTGGGTCCATACATGCTGCCCTTTTGAGTATAGGTTCAAACAACATGTGTCCTTTTATTGTAGGCTCATACAGCCTGCCCTTCTAGAGTTCAGACGTAGGCCCTATGTTTCTGTTTGTATGGCAGTCTCATACTAACCCTCTGTAAGTTTGGATTGTGCATGCAAAATGTCTGTGTGCCTTGTGCTATCACAGAACATGTCTGTTTGCTCTGTGGATTCATACAACATGTGCGTTTGGACTGTGGCTTCATAACATGGTTGTATTGAAGATTTATCCTGTATGTCTGTTCATATTGCAGGATCATACAACCTTTCTCTCTGCATTGTGGACTCACACAACATGTGTGTTTGTAGTGTATGCTCATATAAGCAGTTTTAATTGCTAATTCTTAGACTATTGTCTGTGTGTGTTGTCAACTTGTACAACATTTCTCTATATATTGTTGACACATCAACACGTGTGTTTGTGTTGAAGGCTCATACACACTGTTTGAATTGCCGATTCATAGGACATGTATGCCTGTTTGTTTTGTTGTTGTTTTGAGACACAGTCTCACCATGTAGTCTTTAGTATGTAGCATGAACTCACCTCAGACTTACAGAGATCCACTTGCCTCTGCCTCCTGAGAGCTGGGAGTAAAGGTGTGTGCCACTGTGACCAGTGAACTTGTTTGCTTGTCTTGTAGACTCATACTCCAGGACTGTTTTTGTTGTCAAATTATACAACCTGTCTGTTTGTATTGTGGACCCATCCATTAATATTATAGACTCATATAACATACTTGCTTATAATACAGGCACATATAACGTGTGTTTGTACAGTGGTCTCATATAAACTGTTTATTTGTGTTGCAGATTCATACAACAGGTTGTTTTATTGTGGGTTCATCTGACATGTGTATTTGTACTAAAGGCTCACACACTGTGTCTGTCTCTATTGTAAACAAAAATTGGTCTGTATTACAGACTACTATAACATGTTTGTGATTACTGTGAACTCATATCCATTAGTAGCATGGATATGTCTTCTAGTATTGCAAACTCAAACAACATGTCTGTATTGTGGAGTAATAAATTCTATGTGTGCACCAAAGGCTCATAGAATATGCCTATTTGCACCAAAGACTCATATCACATGTTTGTTGGTATTGTGGACTCATACAATATGTGTTTTGTGTGTGTGTGTGAGCTTATACAACTTGTCTGTATTTCTCTGACTCATAAACATGTCTTTTTCTACTTCAAACCCCATACAACATGTCTGTTTTTATTTTGGATTCATACATATGTCTTTGTATTTTGGACTCATCCAACATGTATGCTTGGATTGCAGGCTCACACAAACTGTACTGCAGATTCATAAAGTCTGTCTGCCTGTCTGTCTGTCTATTTTGTTTTGTGTTTTTGAAACAGAGTATCACCATGTAGCCTTGGCTGGCTGGAAACTCACCACTTGTCATGCTAGGCTCTAACTCAGAGACCCATCTGTCTTTGCCTTCTGAGCGCTGGGATTAAAGACACAAGCCAGCATGTCCAGTAAATATTTTTGGTGGTATTGTGCACTCACACTACAGAACTGTTTTTGTTATCAAATTATACAACCTGTCTGTTTGTAGGGTGGACCCCATACAACATGTGGTTTCATACAAACTGTCCTTTTATATTGCAGATGCACACACGATGTCTATATTGCAGGCTCATATACCCCGTCTACATTCCAGATTCATACAACATGTATATTTTGTACACACAACATTCATGTATTACAGAATAACAAAAAATGCCTTTGAATTACAGACTCAATCAACATATGTATTTGTATCATGGATGAATTGTATGTGTCCACTTAAAACAATTTATTTTCAAGACAGGGTTTCTCTGTGTAGCCTTGGCTGTCCTGGCCTCTGTAGTCCAGGCTGGCCTCAAACCCACAGAGATCAACCTGCCTTTGCCTCCCAGAGTACTGGGATTAAAGGCGTGCACCACCACACCCAGCTCTATGTATCCATTCCTATTAGAGACTCACACATGTCATACATTTTGTCTTATCAACTTAAACAACATAAGTGTTTGTATAGTGATTTCATACAATATGTTTATTGTATTATAGACTCATAGAGCATGTCTGTTTTTTGATAGACACATATAATTTCTGTGTTTGTATTGTGGATTCATTCAAAGTGTATTGCAGATTCATACAACATGTCTGTAGAGGTTTGTGGGCACATACAATATGTCTTTGTATTCTCGACTCATCCATCATGTGTTTTTGTAATGTGCACACATACAACATGTCTATTTTACCATGGACTCACACAATATGTTTGTAGTGCACTCTTTCACAATCTTTGTATGGTGAATTCATACAACGTGTCTCCTTGCATTCTAGATTTATTTACCATGTCTGTTTCTATTGCAGGCTCATACAGCATGTCTGTCTGAATTGCAGGATGGTGAAAAATCTAGCACACACCGTGAACTCAGACTGCATTTACTTAATATGCAGTGTTTGTTTTGTGGTCTCATACAACGTGTCTCATACAATATGTATAGTCTCTATCCACTTGTCTTTTCATATTCCAGACTCGTACAAGGTGTTGGTTGAAATTAGAGAGAAGATTATGCAATGTATCACTTTGTATTTTAGACTGATAGAACATACATGTCTGTTTTGAGGCCTCAAACAAGATGTATGCTTGCATTGTAGGCTTATACACCATGCATGCTTGTATTGTGGACTCATACAACATGTCTGTTCACATAACAAGCTCATACAACTTGTGTGTGTTTGTTGTAGACTTGGACAGCATGTCTCTTTGTATTGTGTACTCATATAATATGTCTCTCATATAAAAATTTTATTATCTGCTTTCATGTGGACTGATACAACATGTATGTTTGTATTATGGGCTCACACAACATGTCTGTTTATAGACTTCATTATTTATACACCTTATCCATCTTTATTATAATCATACAACATGTTGTTTCCATTGCAGGCTCATACGTGCCTGCTTATGTTGCAGAATGGTAAAAATTGTCTGCTTCTATTGTGGGCTCATATATTCTATCTGTTTGTATAGAGGCTCACCTTACACATGTGTTTCTACAATAGATTCATAGAACATCTCTGTCTTGTGGACTCATAGAAACTGTGTGTTTTTCATTGTGTATTCCTATGTTTGTTTATACTGTAGAAACTTCTAGTGTTTGTATCTGTATTGTGGAATCAAACATGTCTCTATCTATACTCATTCAACATGTATGGTTTAATTTTTTTTAACTTAAAATTTTTTGAACAATGTATTTTGATCATATTCTTTTTCTCCTCCCAACTTCTCCCAGATACTCCACCACTCAATTTTATGTTCTCTGCCTCCCACCTCTGCCTCTCTCTCTGTGTCTCCCCATCCTGAAACCAGAAAAAACAAAAGACAAAAATAAAAATCAAAGCACACAGAGAAAGAAAAAGGAAAATCAATAATGAAAAAATGAACAAAACAAAAAGCATACACAATACACACACACAAACATACACACACATACACACACACACATACACACACACACATACACACACACATACACACACACACATACACACACACACACATACACACACGAAAGAGGGGGGGGCAGAGAGGGGGAGAGGGAGAGGGAGAGGGAGAGGGAGAGAGAGAGAGAGGAGAGAGTCTGTTTTGTGCTGGCCAACTGCTCCTGGGTGTGGAGAAAACTGATTTCCCTTTCCCAGTAGATCTCAATAGTGAATAGCCTCATGGTGAGGGGTGGAACTTGGTGTCCACTGTCCTTCTGCAGGCTGGGGTTGTGTCTGGTTTGAACCTCTGCAGGTCTTGCTGCAGTCTCTATGAGATCATGTGTGCCGGTCCTGATGTGTCTGGAAGATGACGTTTCTTTGGAATCATCCACCACCTCCGGCTCTTTCTTCCTCCTCTTTCACATAGATATCTGAGCCTCTGCAGGCCGGGACAGGGTGGGGGTAGGGGGTGGGTGGGGTGGGGGTGGGGGAACGGTGAGTGCTCCAAAGTCTCTCACTCTCTACATGTTGTCCAGCTTTGGGTCTCTTTGATAATTCCCATCAACTGCAACTCTGATGAGGGGTGAGTGATATACTTGTCACTCTATGGGGAGAGCAGGATGGCACTAGGATTCATCTTATCGCCGTGCTCCTTTAGCAGGGTAATAGTGCTAGGTTGCCCCCCAGTCCCATGACCTATCTAGACTCAGCTTCTTGGGAGCTTCAGCAGTGTCGGAGATGGGTTCCGCCTTATGGAATGGGGCCTTTTTAAAAACGGGGTTGGTTATTCCCATAACATCTGTGTTGCTATTGCACGGGTGCATCTTGCAGATAGGTCACTGCTGTAGTGCATAGAGTTTGTAGTTGGCAGATACTGATGATGATTTTTATTCTCCAGTGGGGATGCAAAGTACTTACCGTGAACATTAGTCAGTATGGGTCGAGCTTCTAGTGTGTCAGCTTAAGTTTCCTGTGTTTGGTGTTGTACACAGCCTTCTCATCAAGTTGCCAAGAGTAAGCAATAGATTCGGCAATAGTCTAGGATTAGAGGGTGTTGTATATGGGACCCTTTTTGTCCAACAACTCAGCAAGATACATCTCATTTTAATGTGTTTGTATGGTGCACTTACCCAACATATGTGTTCATACTGCAGACTCATACAATGTGTCTGTTTGCATACCAGACTCATCGAACCTTAGTGTTAGTGCTATCAGCTCATACAAATGTGTGTTTATGTTTTGGGTTCATACAAGAAGTCTGTTTATAATATAGACCCACACAACAAATCAGTGTTTAGACTTATACAAAATGTCTGTTTGGATTTCAGCCTCATACAACACGTCTGTTTGTATTGAGGATCCCTACATTGTGTACGTTTGCATTACAGGCTCATACAGAATGTTTGTTTGCATCTTACACACACAGAATATCTGTTTGTATTGCATACACAAACAAAATACATCTGCATTATTGTGGTCTCATAGAACATACCTGTTTATTTTGCAGATTCATATAACATGTATGTTTTTTACTGTGGCCTCTAAAAGCTTTTCTGAGCATTGCAGACTCATAGAACACATGTGTTTGTATTTTATATTGTAGATTCATACAACCTGTCTGTTGAGGGCTCACATAAACTGTCTCATGGCCTCACACAGCATGTCTGTTTGTATTGCGTAGTCACACTATCTTCTGTTCATATTTCAGGCTCATATAAACTTTCTGTTTATATTATTGCAGACTCATTCAACATGTGTGTTTATAGTGTCAGCTTATACAGCCTCTCTGTTTGTATTGCAGGTTCATGCAGGGTTTTTTTTTTTTTTTTGTATGGGGGATTCAAACAGCTGATTGTATGACAAGCTCACACAGGCTGTTTTTATTGTAGACTCGTAGAACATGTCTGTGTTGTCAACTTATACAATGTTTCTGCTTGTATTGTGGACTCATACCAAATGTGTGTCTGTATTGTGATCTCATAAAACTATCATTTGTATGTCAGGTTCGGACAACATACCTGTTTTTATTGTGGCCTCATACAACATGTCTGTTTGTACTGCCGGCTCATAAAGCCTGTCTGTGTAACATATACTCATGCAACTTGTATATTTACACTACAGACTGTAACAACATGTTTGTGATCACTGTAGATTCACATATGTGTTAGTATTAGAGGTTCATACAACATACCTGTATTTCAAGGCCATACAATGCATAGGTTTGTATCTTGGTTACATATAACATGAATGTTTGGGTTATGGACTCTTAGAATGTTCCTGTATTCTAGATTCATCTAACAGGTCTGTTTGTAAAGTCAGCTCATGAAATCTGTGTTTGCATTGTGGACACATACACATGTGAGTTTATATTACAGATTTATAACAATGTTTGTGTGAATCGCAGGAGTACACAGCACGCTTGTTTGTATGGTAGGTTTGTTCTACGTGTCTGTTTGAATTCATGACAGGTGTGCTTGCATTTTGAACTCATATGATATGTTTATTTGCATTGTAGACCCAGAATATTTTGTGTTTTTGCTGTGGACTCATACAGCATGTCTGTTTTGTAGGCTCATGAAATATATCTATTTGTATTGTGAACTTCTACAGCACATGTGCTTGCATTGTGGATTCATACAACACATCTGTTTTTATTGTAGATTCATATTTATCTGTTTATATCATGAATTTATGCAATGTATCTGTTGGTCTTGCTGGTTCTTAAACTGTAATGCAAATTCATATAGCATATCTGTTCATATTATGGACTCATATAACCTGTCTGTGTGCATTATAGATTAATACAACATATGTGTTTCTATTCTGGCCTCAAATATCTACTTGTATTGCAGGCTCGTAGAACATTTAGGTCTATGTTAAAGCTCATACAACTTTTCTTTTATTGCAGGCATGTATCGCAGATTCATAGAATATGCCTGTTTGTTGTGTTGTCAAGTTACACAACATGTATGTTTGTATTGTGTAGAAATACAACATGTATGTTTGTAGTTTGGATTCATACATCATGATTGTATTATAGGCTCACACAACATGTATGGTTTTATTGTGGATACATACAACATGTGTGTTTGTATTATAGTCATGTAATTTATTTACACTGCAGATACATACAACATGTCTGGATTGTGCAGTCATAGAACATATATTTTTATATTATATAATCATAGGACTTGTTTATTTCTATTGCAGAATGATACAAAGTGTCTGTTCATGATGTGAACTTACAACATATGTGTGTCCATACTGTGAGAACCTGTGGACTGAATTTTGTATTGGAGAATACGTATGCCTGTTTATAGTGTGGGCACATGCGACATGCTTGTTTTAACAGTAGACTCCTAAGACATGTCTGTTTCTATTGTAGACTTACACACTGTCTGTAATGCGGAGCCCCACAACATCTCAGTTGGTGTCGTGGGCTCTTCCAACCTTTCTGCTTGTATTGTGGAATCATATGACATATCTATTTGGATTAGAGATTGCCTCTGCTTCAGGCTCATACAGTATGTCTGTTTCTATTGTGGACTTATGGAACATGTCTGTTTCTATTGCAGACTCATATGTTCATATATGCTTTCCTCTCCCTGAGTTCTTCACCAGCACTTGTTGTCATTGGTTTGGATTTCTGTTTTGTCCAACCTGACTGAGGTCAGGTAAAATCTCAAAGTAGTGTTAATTTGCAATGTCCTGAAGGCTAATTTCATTGAACATTAGCCATTTGTGTTTCATCTTTTGAGGGCTCTATGTTTAGTTCCACGCAGCCTGTTTTTAAATTGGGTTTCTTGATGTTTAGCTGTTTTAGTACTATGTATATTCAAGATACTAACCCTCTGTCAGATGTATAGCCGATCAGGAGTTTTTCCCCTTTTCTAGGCCTCCCCCCTTTTCTCAATGATGGTAGCCTTTGCTGCACAGAAGCTGTGGCTCTCCATGACCTCTGGCTCCTACCATCTTTCTGTCTTTTCTTCCATAATGTTCTCTGAGACTTGAGTGGAGGTGTTGCCTTGTACTTCTACCATCCGGGGCCGGACAACCCACAGTCACAGATTCTCTGCATTTGAGCCATTGTAGATCTCTGTAGACGCCTCTGTCTAAATTCAAAAAGAAGCTTCTTTGATGAGGGGTGGGAGCTGCACGTAGCTGTAGGCATAAAGGTAGGTACTTAGATCCCAGTGGGAAGCCACACTGATTCAGTAAGGCACTGTGGGACACTTTCCGTGCCAGTGACCTCTCCAGTCCTGGATATTTGGCTCAGTTTACAGACCAGGTGTGAATTCCCTCCTCCTGAGTGGGCCTTAAGTGCAATTAGGTGGTTGTTAGTTAACCCCTATGGTACCGTTAGGGATGTCTTATCAAACTAGTCATTGCTGTGTTCTGTAGGTTTTATGGATGGATAGGATGCAATCCTTTCCTCCCTTGGCTGTTTGCAGTCTCAAGCCTCACATAAATGTCTTTTAAAACAGCCATTCTGAATTTTTTTTCTTTTCTTTTTTATTAACTGAGAATCTCATACACACATACATGTGTGCAAACTCATACAGCATGTTGCAGAGTCTTACATGTCTGTCTGTTGGAGACTCTATTATTGACACACATACACAGCCTACTAAGTCCATTTGGTGATGTTGTATATACATTTGTTTTTGCACTTAAATTTAAGCTTTTTGAAAGAATTTCTTAGGTGAGTTCTGTTCTTCCCTTCTCTCTCCCACCTGTAATTTCTCCGTGCCCCCCTCCCACGCCTTGATTTCTTGATTGGGAAAAGATGAAATCTCATTTCACTTTTCTCAGATTTCTCAGCACCTTGCACATTTAAAAGGATATTTCTTAGCTATTTATTTGAGACATGGTCTCTCTACGTAGTCCTACCTGTCCTGAAACTAGGGTGGCCTTGAACTCACAGGGATCATACTGTCTCAGCCTCCCGAGTGCCAAGATTAAAGGCGAGTGCCACCGTTCTTGGCTTCTCAGCCATTTTTATTTCTTCTTTTGAGAACTCTGGTCAGATTTGTAGGACACCCCCCCCCCCCCCCCCCCCCGCCTCATTTTTAAACAGGCCAGCTGTTGTTGTCTTAACTGTTCATTGTCTGGGTTCTTTGTATACGCTGGCTACCAGTCTTTCGTCAGATGCATAGCTGGCGGGGACCCTCCCCATTCTGTGGGAGTGCTTCCTCTGCCAGACGGAAGCTTTTAGTTTTATGAGGTTCCATTTGCCAGTCGCTTGTCTGACTTCCTGAGTGCATGCCATCCCATTCACAAACTCCTTTCCTGCCTCTGGGTCCTACAAGGTACCGCTGGCATTTTCTTCTATAGTTTCAGTATTTGGTGTTTCACATTGAGGTCTTTGGCCCATGTGGCTTGGTTTATGTACTAGGGGATAGATGTCTCATCCCTCTGTGTGCGCACCCAGCTTTCCTAGCAACACTTGTTGAAGATGCCGTGCTGTGTTTCCTCCAGTGTGCCTTGTTGGCATCCTTGTCAACTATCAAATGGCTGTAGTTGTATACGCTCATGTCTGAATCTTCTATTTTTCCCATTGCTTCACCAAGTCTGTTTTTGTGTCAGCAGTGTGATATTTCAATCACTATAGCTCTGCCATATGTCTTGAAGTGCAACAGTTTTTTTTGCTTAGGTTGCTATCTGGAGTCTTCTGTACTTCCATATGCATTTTAGGGGTTCTTAATATTCGTGTGAAGAATGTTGTGAAGAGTTTTATTTGAACTGGCAGGATGGTCATTTTCACAATGTTAATTCTACCTTCCTATGAATGTGGGAGGTCTTCCCACATTCTAGTGCCTTCCTCACTTAGTCTTCACTGTGGAGGCCTCTTAATAACGGAGTGTCCCCATCTACCTCTTACTGGCTTGTCTCTGGTATATAGAAAGGCTGTTGGTTTCTGTGAGCTGATGTTGTGTCCCGCCCCTCTGCTGGAACTGGTA
Organism: Acomys percivali; assembly: GCA_907169655.1. Taxonomy (NCBI): domain Eukaryota; kingdom Metazoa; phylum Chordata; class Mammalia; order Rodentia; family Muridae; genus Acomys; species Acomys percivali. The sequence goes on along the minus strand of OU015742.1, from coordinate 60,717,093 downwards.
ATCCTTTCTAGAACTTTCCTGGTGTAATTTTTTTGGGTTCTCTTATGAATCATAGCATATCATCTGCACATAGAAATAATTTTACTTCAGGCGCTGTACTGAAAAGGAGTGGACACAATGGACAGCCCTGTCTTGTGCATAACGTTGGTGGGATATTGCTGAGGTTTTTTTTCTATTTAGGATGCTATTGGCTGTGGGCTTGCCACGTGCGGCCTTTATTATGTTGAGAACTGTACCCTTCAGCCCTACTCTCTCTGGGAATTTTATTACGAAGTCATGTTCAAGTTTGTCAAAGGCCTTTTCTATATTTACTGAGGTGATATGACTTTGTTTTTATATTGTCTCATAAGATTTATTATATTTATCAACTTAAGGAGGTTGAACCATCCCTGCATCTCTAGGAGTAAGCCAATTTGATCGTGGTAGATGATTATATATATGGTTTGAGCTTGTGCAGATCTTTGTGTGTTGCCACAGCCTCTGTGAGCTCATGTATGCATCATTTCTGTTGTGTCTGGAAGACACTGTTTCCTTGGAATCAACCACCTCCTCTGGCTTTTCTGTTCCCATTCCTCTTCCATGTAACCCCTAACATGAAGGAAGGGTAGATAAATTAGTGCTGGATGCTCCAAAGTCTCTCACGTTCTGCACGTTGTCCAGCTGTGGGTCTGGGGCGTTAATCACCATGTGGTGTAAGAAGACGTTTCTCTGATGGTTGATGTTGACCGCATCTGAGCTCCCCGATGCACTGATCTAGTTGTAGGTATATGTCGTTAACAGTCATTTTATTGCTACGTTCATTTAGCAAAATAGTAATGGTAGGTTCCCTAAGGGCCCGTGGCCTATCTAGACTCGGGTTCTTGGCCACATTAGCAGTGTCAGGTGTGGGCTCCATCTCACACAGTGGGCTTTAAGGGGTTAGTTAGCCTGAAAATATCTGTACCACTATTTTACCAGCGTATCTTGCAGGGAAATTGGTTTTCTTCAACAAAGCAACACTAGTATTTTAACCACATTCCAGGAAAAGCCCCATGCTGGAGCAGTTGGCCAACAAAATGGATTCCATGTTTTTTATATGTTTTTTTTTGTCTGTTTTGTTTTGTTTTGGGTGTGGCTGTTTTTTTTAAATTGGGGTTTTTATTGTCATTGTTGTTGTTGTGTTTTTCTTTTCTTTTTTGTTGGTTTGTTTAAAAGAAAGAATATGAAGTTGGCATGTAACAACTTGCAGAGGATCTGGGAGGATCTGGGGAAGGGCAAAGAATAAAATCAAAATATACTGCATGAGAACACTTTAAATACAAAAAATAACTATTGGAAAGAGTGAAGGGGAAATTTATTTACTTGTATTTCTTTGTGAAGAGTTTTTCTGTGATATAGTCCGTATAGCAGATGCATATATATCTGTTCACATTGTAGACTCACACAACATACCTGTTCACATTGTAGACTCACACAGCACGTCTGTTCATGTTGTAGACTCACACAACATACTTTTTCACATTGTAGACTCACACAACACTTTTGTTTGCATTGTAGACTCACACAGCCCGTCTGTTCACATTGTAGACTCACACAGCACATCTGTTCACATGGTAGACTTATACAACACATCTATTTGCATTGTAGACTCACACAACATGTCTGTTCACATTGTAGATTCACACAACACATCTGTTCCCATTGTAGACTCACACAGCACATCTGTTCACATTTTGGACTCACACAACACGTCTGTTTGCATTGTAGACTAACAATCTGTTCATATTTTAGACTCATACAACATACCTGTTTCAGTTTTTGAATCATGTACATGTGTGTTTGTGTGTAGACTCATGCATGTCCACTTGTGTTGCAGACTCTTAAGGCACATCTTATTTTTTTTAACTTGATTTATTTATTTTTATTTTTATTTTTAAATTTTTATTAATTTATTCATAGTACATCTAAATTGTTAGCCCGTCCCTTGTATCCTCCCATTCCTCCCTCCCTCCCGCTTCCCCCCCTACTCCCTTCTCCTATGTCTGTGACTGAGGGGGACCTTCTCCCCCTGTATACGCTTATAGGGTATCGAGTCTCTTTTTGGTGACCTATTATCCTTCCTCTGAGTACCACCAGGCGTCCCCATCCAAGGGACATGGTCCAATATGGGGCACCAGAGTTTGTGTGAAAGTTAGATCTCCTTCTCCACTTAACGGTGGAGAATGTCCTGTCCATCGGCTAGACTGGGTAGGGGTTCGAAGTTTACTGCCTATATTTTCCTTGGCTGGTGCCATAGTTTGAGGAGGACCCCAGGGCCCAGACCCGCCTGTAATTTTCCAGGACCCGGCACATCTTATTTTGAAGACTCATATAACACATTTATTTGTACCATGCAACATGTCTGTTTGCATTTAGACACACATATTTCTCTATTTCTATGTAGACCTAGGTAACATACATCTGTATGTAGACTTGTGTAACTCATCTATTGGTATCTACTGTTTGTATTGTGAACTCATACATCATGTGTTTGTATTACAGATGCATACAACATGCCTATAATGTGGATCCATACATACCTGTTTGTATTGCAAACTTATAGAATGTGACTATGTTTTAGAATAACACAACATGGCTTATTTTGCTAGAACTTCATAAAATATGTCAGTTTATATTAGAGATTCATAAAATGTGTGCTTGTATTAGAGACACATAGAACATGTCTGTATGTGTCACATTCTCACAACATGTCTGTTGATATGGCAGACTCATATAACATGTCTGTGTTGAAAACTATGCAACATATGTTATTTGTGGTACAGACTCATTCAACAACTTTGTGTGCATTTCCAATTCATAGAACAAACGTGTGTTTGCATTGTAGTCTCATAAACATGTCTGTTGGTACTATAGACACGCAACATGTCTGGTAGTACTGTATACTCATACAGTGTGTCTGTATTGTAGAGTCACTCAGGGTGGCTAGTTTGTATTGTAGACACATACAACCAACATGTCTCAAGGTTTTGTAGACCCATGCAACACGTCTTTTCATAGCGCAGATTCAGGCAGCATGGGAATTTGTGTGTAGATTCACACAACATGTTTTATTCATATCACAAAATACATGTCTTTGTATTATAGATGCATACATACACAATAAAATGCAAATCTCACTTGCATTTTAGGCTAGTACAGCATATTTTTATGTGGGAGACTTCGAACATGTGTATTTATATTGCTTCTGCTCCTTGGCTATCACATATAATGCTATTATGAAGTTCATGAACATGTTTTGGGGTAGACATGTGTGTGCCCAGAAGAGGAATTTTTGGGTCATGGAAATGTATTTAATGTTTTGATTTTTATTTTATTTTATTTCTAATGTGTATGGGTGTTTGCCTGTATGTCTGTTTGTGTACCCCCTGCTTGTGTATTTGTATTAGTGGAGGCTGGGGAGGGATTCTGGAACTGTAGTTACAGATTGCTGCCACGTGGATACTGGGAATTGAACCCGGGTCCTCTGAAAGAGCAGCCAGTGCTCTTAACTGCTGAGCCATCTCTTCAGCCCCATGATTAACTTTCTGAGGAACTGACAAGCTATTTTCCAAAGTGGCTGTCTGGTTAGATACTCCCTCCAGCAAAGCAGGAGATTTCCCTTTCTCTCACATTCTCTAAATACGTGCTGTCTACTGTAGCCATCCGTGTGGATGAAGTGATGTCTCATCAGTCTTCATATGTATTTCCATGGCGACGGGGGATGTTAAACAGCTGTTAACGTGTGCTATTTGCTATGGTGTGTAAGTGGATGAGTGTGAGAGTGTGCATGTGTGGCTGTGTGTGTGAGTGTGGGTGCATGTATGTGTGGCTGTATGTGTGTGTGTGTGTGCACGTGTGTGTGTGTGCGCGCATGTGTGTGTGGAAGAAATATCTATTCACCTCTTTGTCTTTCTGTGGAGATGGGAACCAAACAGAATGCATGCTAGGAAAGCGTTTCACCGATCTCTAAGTGGCACACCTAGTCCCTGAGCTTCTGGAGTTTTTTGTTTGTTTTGTTTTTATAAACGTGGCACAGGCCATCATCAGAATTCCCGTGTAGCTGATTTTGTGCTCCTGATCTTCCTGCCTCTGTCTCCCACGTGCTGGGATTGCAGAGGTGCACCCCACGTGGTTTTTGTGGTGCTCTCGTGTGCTGGTTAGCTTTTTTGTCACTGTATGCTAGAATCCTCTGGGGAAAGGGGCTCCCAGTTGAGGAGCTGCGTTCATCAGAGTGGCCTGTAGGCAAGTCTGCTGAGCATTTTCTTGATTAAGGATTGATGTGGGAGTGCCCGGTCCATTGGATGGTGGCACCCACAGGAGGCGGTCTGGTGTTGCATGAGAGAGCAGACCGAGGAATCCACAGGGAGCGAGGCGGTGTGCCGTGTTTCTCCGTGACTCCGTGTTTCCTGTGACTCTCCATGACTCCGTGTTTCTCCATGCCTCCACCTTCAGTTCTTGCCTCCCGCTTCCAACCTTGAACTCCTTCCCTTGCTTCCCTCAGTGATGGAGTGGAATAAACCGTTTCCTCCCAGGGTTTTATTACAGCAACAGAGAAGCTATCTAGGATCCGGGGACTGAACCCAGGACTCTCTGTACATGCTAAGAAAGCTGCCTACCAACTGAGCTGTAGTCCGAGCTTTTTTCATTTTTTGTTTACCTCTGTCTTATTAGTTTTAAAAGATAATAGGTTTAATTATGACATTTATATAGTTACATACGGTGTACTTCCATTATCTCTGCCCCACACTCCTTTCTTCCTGCTGACACCCCTCTCCCTCCAAACGCTTACGTCATTGTAAAAAGCTCTCTACTCTTTCGGAGAAAGGCTTCTCCTATGCATACTACGGTGATCACCGTGAGGCTCCCTCGCTTGATTCAGTTTAGGCGACATGATTTCTGATTGTGTGAGGAGCCACACTTTCATCTTTGGAACAAACCTGGCTTTGCTCATGATGTGTGATCTTTTTACTTTTTTCTGAATTCACTTGTAGTTATCGGATTGAGAAGCTTTGCTCCTCTGTGTCCTCCTGGAAACTGATCTCTTAGCTTCCTCTATTGTGTCCGTAGCATTGGGTAGCATGTGGTAAACAGCTTCATTTGATGCGTTCTGTTGCATTCCTTCCCTTTCTACCTCCTAACTGGCTAAGCGGTTGCTATTTAACGTTCTGGCAGAAGTCGGTGATTGGTTTCCTGTGGCTTCATTTTCCAAAAGACTCCTGATTATTGCTTTAACCTCGTTACTTATTATACGTCTGTCTGGATGAATATATCCTCCTCATTCAACTATGGTCTAGAAATTTAAATATTCCTTCCGTATCTTCCAATTTATTGGACTGTAGGTTTTAGTATATTCCCAGACAATCCTCTGGACTTCAGTATAATGCCTCCCTCCACCCGGCTATTCACACACACACACACACACACACACACACACACACACACACACACACACACACACACACACCCTGCGGATCTCATTTGATCAGTGTGGTTAAGGATCTATCCATCTCACTTACCTTCCAATGCACTCGTGTGTTTCCTTGGGTCTTCACGCTCTTCTTTAAGTCTCTGTTAGTGTCACCCCAATCTTCTTTGCTTCTGTCCACAACGTTGTTTACATCTGCCCAAAGCCTCAAGGTGCATTAGCAAGCTTGTTATCTCTATGAGTTTCAAGAAAGAGTTTACTTATTTTTATTTTGTGTGTATGACTGTTTTGCCTGCATACATACATGCATGCATGTGCACCATCTGCGTAACTGGTGCCTGAATGGGCCAGAAGAGGGTGCCAAGTCCTCTAGAGATGTGGCTGGCTGTGAGCCACCATGTGAGTGCTGGAAACCAAAGTTAGGTCCTCTGGAGCGGCAGCCAGTGATTTTAGTCCCTGAGCAGTTTCTCCAGTGGGAGTTCTCTTGATTTTCTAACTTATTTTTATTTTTATGTGTATTGTTGTTTTGTTTGCATTGCATGGATGCTCGGTGTGCCACATGCATCGGTCCCCACAGAGGCCAGAAGAGGGTACCAGATCCCTGGAAACATGAGCTACCATGTGGGTGCTGGAAATCAAGCCTGGATACCCTGTCCTCCAGCCCGTGGCTGACTTCAGTACTGTTCACTCTCTTGTTTTCCTTTTATCAGCTCTTGTGGCTTGTTTGATTACTGAATAAAGCACGATTAATTATTTCATAATTCTCTCTTTCTTTCATCTTTTACTCTCATAAAACGTTTCCCCTGGTGCTCTTGCATTGTGACTGTCCTTCTTCCTTCCCCTACGTGCGGCCCCATTCCTTTCCTTCTAGAACGCTGCCTGAGTTCCATTAGTCTTCCCTTGTCTTGGGAGACCTCCATTACTCCATCAATTTTAAAGGCTCACTTTGATGATTACAGCCATTTTACCTGGCAGTTATTTAATCTCATGACTTGAAATATATCTTTCCACACTTTCTTTTGCTTTTAGGGATTTTGATGAGAGATTTGATATAATTCTGATGAATTTGCCTTTGTAAATAATTTGGCATTTTTTTTCTCTTACAGCCCTCAATGCTCTTTTATTTCCTTTTTCTTTTTTCTTTGTTTATTTATATTATATTTTTACATATTCATTTATATTATTACACATAGATAAACCACATACAGCAAGAAGAACCACGAAACAATCAGGAATTATATAAATGTTACATTCATAGTGTTTTGGCTATTTGTATTTGGCAGCCTTGGAGAAAACATCTTTCCTATCTTGGTGAGTCTAAAATTCTGAATGTAAATCAATATCTATCATATCTCAACTTAAAACAGCTATCTAAACCTAAAAACATCATAACCCCTAAACAACTAAGCTTAATTGTAAGACTAAACTATCTGGTCTTCAACCCCATCAGATCAATATTCTTTTTTTATAAGTCTGTAGTATTGGCATTTGTAACTATTATGGGATATGGAGAAGTTTCCAACCTGCTTGGTTAGGTTTGGGATTCTAAACACCTCCTCCCCTTGAATGTCTCTTTTCTTTCCTTCTTTCTTTCTTTCTTTCTTTCTTTCTTTCTTTCTTTCTTTCTTTC
>OU015742.1:60686327-60700955 GCA_907169655.1 Acomys percivali | reverse complement strand
AGAGAGAGAGAGAGAGAGAGAGAGAGAGAGAGAGAGAGAGAGAGAGACAGTCAGGCAGACAGACAGAGAACAATCTTGGATGTTGGTGCTTACCTTCCACTTTGTCTGAGGTAATGTCTCTCTTGCTCCTTGCTGCTGGCCTGCAAGCAAGTGTCCTCCATCCACCTCCCACCTCACTGTAGGAGTGCTAGAATTGCACAGGTACTGCAGCTCTGAGTTCAGGCCCTCACCTTCATGATGGGTGTTTTGAGCACTGAGCCATCTGCCCAGCCCAAGCTGCTGTTCTTCTTCCTCACATCCCTCAAAGAGAAACTTGCTCAGGGAGAAGGCATGCTCCAGGCTTATCTCTGTTGAATCACTGACCCAAGTTACTATCTGTCAGAATCTGAGGGGTTCTAAGGTCACCAAGTTCTGCCATTCAGAGACAACTCCATGCAGCTCTGACATGAGTGGGTCAGGGTCAAGACTGCCAATGGTAAGCCCATTTTGAGAGGATTTTTGTTTTGTTTTGTTTTTTTCTGATTCAAATAGCTAGCCTTTGTGTTAGGGACAGTCCCTTCAGTGTTTTCCAAGGTATGGAGTACATAGGAGTCTTGGAGTCACTGTGAGGAAGAGCCTGGAACTTCCCCTGTCACTTCCAAATGGCACTCAAAAGCAATATGGCCTCTCTGAGGAAAATGCAGATTGTGAATGTCAGAGCATAGGAAGGGTTGTGCTTGGTGGTTGTCATCCTACCAACCCAGCAGGTCAGCCCACGACACCCCACTGCACTCATAGTTCAACCCACAACACCCCACTGTGCTCACGGTTCAGCCCATAACACCCCACTGTGCTCACAGTTCAGCCCATAACACCCCACTGTGCTCACAGTTCAGTCCACGACACCCCAGTGCGCTCACGGTTCAGCCCATAACCTCCCACTGTACCCACACTTCTGCCACTCCACGGGATGGCTGGTGTTCAACGTCAGCTAATTCTAGAAGCTTCTCCATTTATGGATCCCATCCAGACTACCGTATTCAACCTCCTGGAGAGAATTAGCAGGGCACCCGGAAATTGGGATGCTCGTGGAGACCAGAGGTCAACCTCAAGTGTCATTCCTCTGCAGCTACCCACCTTGCCTCTTCAAGGTCTCTCACTGGTCTGGAACTCATCAAGTGGGCTGGGCTGGCTGGCCATGAAGCCCCAGAGCCCCACCTGTCTCCTCTTCCCCAAAGCTGAGATTACAAGTGTGTGCCACCTGACCAGCCTTCTTTTGAGGCGGCTTGGGGTATCCTCCAGTTGGAGTGGCAAGTGTTTTTCTTGCTGAACCGCATTCCCAACTCTGCATGCATCTTTCATTGAACATGTTCCTCAACTGACAGAGAGGATGCCCCTAGGTGTGTTTTCACCTGCAGCTTTCTCCTTTACAGTGGGTTTTCAAAGCCCTTCCTCAGCACGGAGCATAGATTGGTCCCCATGAGCACAAGGCATTTGGAAGTAGATTGAACAGATCAGATTGTAGACTAGGAAGGAAAGGAGTAATGGCTGCCTAGGAGTTTCTGTGGCTTTTCTACAGCAAGGCAGCTTCAGAGGGGCAGGAGCCTTTTCACTCCTCACCCAGCGCTCGCCTGTGAGTCAGGAGACACAGCATCCTCAGGTGGCCAGTGCGGTGTGAGCTGCTCTCCCCTGGACTGTGATTACAGTTGAGTGTGACTTGGCATTGTTTTTGCTTAGAATAGGAATCTTGTAGCATTAGGAGTACTAATGGGAAGGTTTTTAAGAGTCAGATACGTTGGGATTATAAGGCCATGTCTTTGTACAAACCTTGTAAATCCAGGGTGACCAGCCAGGAGCATCTGGTGGTTTTGCAGGCCACCGCTTCTGGGAAATTGTCATCTTCATCTACAGTCAGAAGACACTGAAGAGAGGAGAAGGTTGACCAGAGCACCTGTTCCTCTCAGCAGCGGGCAGGGCAACAGCTGAGTCCCATCAGCAGGAACATTTTAAATGGAAGGACATAGAAAACCTCACTGAAATGACTCATGGAAGGAGACAAAGGTGGGCTTTGGTGGTTTGGTTCTTTGCTTGTTTTTTTTGTTTTGTTTTGTTTTGTTTTTTAAATCACATACCATGTACAACAAGAACACTTACAGTCAGGTGTAGGAGTGCACACCTGCCACCCCAGGAGAGTGAACCAGGAGGCCAAGGTCAGCCTAGGCTAAGGAGTGAGATTGACTTAGCCTGGGATTTACAAGGCCTTGTCTCACAAACAAAGCCAAAACAACCAAAAAGAGCAAAATCGGCACTCATTTCTCAAGTTTGTGAAAATGAAGCAAGCACCAATAAGTCTAAAGGAAGCGCAGTGACAAACACTAGAAGGAAGTTAATAAAAAGACATTCAGAATCTTTTTTGCAATGAAGTATACGTATCTATTTGGAAGTTAACATATTTCTCCTAACCTAACCAGAGGCAAAGAAGGTCACAAGGGGATTGCGAATCTTTTCACATAACTGAAGTGAGCACAGAAGCTGTCTGCAGTTATGGGCTCCTTGCAAAGCTCAGAGGGTGGAGAGGCAGCTTCCTGTGTAAAGGGGCTTGCCACCTCTACCCCGACGACCTGAGCTTGCTCAATTCCCTGAGAACCGATTTCTCAAACTCATCTTCCGACCTCCACATGGGGGCAAGTGTGTGGTGGCATGCATGGTGCCCCCCTCCTCCCACAAAAAGTGTGAAATTTTTACTCTAAAAAGCAATGCTTAGGGGAAAATCGAGAATATTAAATTATGTTACAAAGATATCCAACCAATGACCTTAGCTGTAGGCTTTTTACATATGGAAACAGTATAGAAGAAAATAATAAAGTGTAGAAGTCAAGAAAATTGAAAACAAAAAACAAAACAAACAACAAAAATACCACAGAAAATCAATCAAACCTAAAACATGTTCCTGGGAAAGACCGATAAAGTCTGTAATATCCTGGCATGGCCATCAAGACCAGAGAAACCATGGTGGTGAATGACATCAGTAATAAAATCCTTGTGCCTAGATCCCAGATGCTAAAGGGCCAGCGAATAATTGCAGCAGTGTCTGTCTGTCCAATTAGACAAGAGTGGACAGTTTGTGGAAACCCAGGAACCTCTCCAGCTCCTCAAGGGAAAACAGATAAGCTAAGCACTCCGTCATGCATGCCAAAGAAACTCAGTTTCTCAGTTTTTAAAGTCCCAATAACAACAAGAAACCCCTTCCAGGCCTGGCTGGATGATTCCATTAAACACAGGGCACAAAAGAACACAGCTTTTCGTGAAATTTTTATACACTTGAGTTTGGGGGGGCTGGTGGGATGACTCAGTGGTTAAAGCCTGTTGCTCAAGTCTGATGACCCACATTTGATCCATGGATGCCACAGTGGATGCCGAGAATTAATTTCGGGGTTCTCTTCTGACCTCTACATATGTGCTATGGTTTGTGCTGTGTGTGCCTACACACACACACACACACACACAATAAATAAATAAATAAATAAATAAATAAATAAATAAATAAATTTGATTTAAAAAGCTATTTTAAATTAAGTTAGAAAAAGCACACAACTTACTGGAAGTTGAATTCAGAAAAGGCATTGCTTAGTAGAAACTTGGTCATATTAAATATGTATGAGGACACCATAAATTCTTCTTATAAGAATATTAGAAGGATAGCAAATCAATGATTTTGTAAATTCTTCCAGAAAATCAAAGAGAACAAAATGCTCAACGACCTATTTTATGGGGCTATTACACAAATGTCAGACAAAAAGTAAACAAGGGGAAAAAATCTTTCAGATCATTATCCTTCATGAACACAAATACAAAAATGTAATTCTATCAACTCATTAAAAAGGATAAAATCCTGGGCGGGCCGGGTGGTGAGTCGTTAAAGGTGCTCGCTGCTAAGGCTGACGGCTTGGCTAAGCCCTGGAGCCTGCAATGGTGGAAGAAGAGAACCAGTCTCCCCAGGGATTGCCTCTGACTTCTGCATATACACCCTGGCACTCATACATGTACACACACACACACACACACACACACACACACACACACACACACCCCACACTTAAATAAATGCAGATAATTTTAAAGTATTAAATACCATGTCAAAGTCAGGGCAGCTATGCTAAGAATTCAAAATTGGTTCAATATTCAAGAATCAACTAATGTAATTTAATTGACTGGAAATGGGGGAGATACAGGTGACCATCTCAACAGAAAAAAAATGAAGGATAATTTATCAAACTAAATGTAAAGCCATTACCAAAAAACCCAAATAAACAACAACAAAACAACAACAACAACAAAAACCCTCTCTACAAAGGAATAGAAGGGAACTCCCCAAATCCAAGAAAGTGGGAGGGAGGAAGGAAAGGGGCAATTGCAAAAAAAACCATATTTTGTAGTTAAATGAACAACTAAGATTTTTTTTTCTAAAATCAAGAGCAGTATTAAGCCTGTTAGAATGTTGCTCACATGCCAGGCCTTCAGGGTGGCTCTATCTCCAGCATGAGGAAAACAAAAACAAAAAACAAAACAAAACAAAAAAGATGTTGTTTTGTCCTTTTTGATGCTACACGCTTTACCGCTCTTCTTGAATTTGGTACTACCTAACCATCCATTTAGAATAAAGCAAAAATAACAAAACACTATAATAAAAATGTTTCAATTCATAATGACAACACATTTGTTATATAGACTGGTGATCAATAAAACCTTTGATTTGCCAGACATGGCGGCACATGCCTTTAATCCTATCACTCGGGAGGCAGAGGCAGGCAGATCACTGTGAGTTCAAGGCCAGCCTGGTCTACAAAGTGAAACAGCCAAGACTGCACAGAGAAACCTTGTCTCAAAAACAAACAAAAAAACCCCTTTGACTCATAGAAAAGAAGCTTCTAGAACTAGTGCATGCATTTAACAAGATCACACTATGCAAGATAACTTCAGTTAGCTACATTTCTATTCAGTCACAGTAAATAACTAGAAAATGAAAAATCAGAATGCCATTTCTAAAACTCTTGAAATGAAGAAATGCACAGTCGAAAATCTAAAATTGAAAATCACTAAGTACCGATGAACATAATACGTTGAGGTGTAAGTATCAGTTTGTTCTTTTTCTTCAAAGTCACTTTCTTGTTTAAAGACAGGTTCTCACTATGTATTCTGGTGGTCTGGAACTCACTATGTAGACCAAGCTGTCCTCAAACTCTCAGAGATTCACTTGCCTCTGCTTTTCCAGTGCTGGGATTAAAGAAATATACCACCACACTCCTTTATAAGCTGGCACATTTCTATGTTTTGGATTACTTTCTTGGTATTTTAGCTTAGACAGTTTTTCCTAAGTTGTGGTCACAAAGATTCAGTCTGTTATCAGGGAAGAGATAATCTTATTCAAAGTTCAAAATTATTACCATATACATTTTCTCAAAACTGAGAGTGTTCAGTGTAAGTTCAATGTAATGTCAATCAACATCCTAGAAAAGGCTCTTCAGAATCAAATAAACTGATTCCCAAACTGATATGTTGATGCCATGGAACGATAAATGCCCAAATAGTTCTGAAACAGAACAAAGTTAGGGGACTCAACTCCCTGATCTCAAAAGTTACTTTCAAGGACTAACTACCAATCCTGTGAGCTATTGATATAAGGGTGGGTGGATGGACGGAGGGTGGATGGGTAGAATGGATGGATGGATGGGTGAGTGGGTGGATGAATAGATGAATGAATGGGTGGGTAGATGGGTGGATAGATGTAAGAATGGATGGATGGGTGGAGAGGTGAGTGGGTAAGTGGACAAGTGGGTGTGTGGGTAGAAGGGGGAGGGGGGAGTGAATAGATGGATGGATGGATGGATGGATGGGTGGGTGGATGGATGGATGGATGGGTGGGTGGATGGAGGAATGGATGGATAGATGGGTGGGTAGATGGAGGAATGGATGGATGGGTGGGTGGGTGGATGGAGGAATGGATGGATGGGTGGGTGGGTGGATGGAGGAATGGATGGATGGGTGGGTGGGTGGATGGAGGAATGGATGGATGGGTGGGTGGATGGATGGAAGGAGGATGAGTGGATGGGTGAGTGGGTGGGTGGGTGGAGGAATGGATGGATGGGTGGGTGGGTGGATGGATGGGTGGGTGGGTGGAGGAATGGATGGATGGGTGGGTGGGTGGATGAACAGGTGAATGGGTAGATAGACAGGTGGGTGGGTGGACGGATGGGTAGTGGGAGAAGATTACACAGAAATTGCCATTTCATTATTGACACAGATGCAACGGAAATTCAATGAGACATGACTGCCTCTCCAACAAATGATGCCACAATAATTAGAAATCTTATGAAGAAATGTGAAACCCGACCCAGATCTTATGCCATAATGAAAACTTAACTCAAATTGATCACAGATAGAATTACAAGATCCAAAGTTACAAAAGTCTCATAAGCTGTAAGAGAAACTGTGTCTTTATAATCTGTGACACAGGGCACACATCTGTAAAAGGTCCAACTTCATCATCTTGTCAGACTTCTTCTTGAGGAGACTGTTAAACAAAGAGAAGAGGACACGATAGGCTTTTGAAAAATGTTTGCAAAGCATGTATATGATTAAAAAAAACTTGCTTAGGGATTTGTTATTTTTAAAACTCGGCCATTTTAATAAGAAAACAAATTCCCTGCTATAAAAATGAAACACCATTTGAGGTGAGTGCTGAGATTTCAGACCTGTACTATCTCTCTCTCCCAGTTGCATCCATGTTGCTTAACTCACTTTGAATCCATCAAGAGAGGCTGACAGCCACCATGTCCCCTCATGTGGGACCTGTTGATTATTGTGACTTGCTAATGTCTTCAGGTCCACCCTGTCAGGCACTCAGAGTCTCTCTTTTACCATGAGGGCACATACAGTTATCTCCATTGTCACCGGTGTGTCTTTGAATCTTCCAGGTTTTATCAGAGACAACATACTGTTGGGTCATTGTTTTGTGGAGTATTTGCTATGCTCACTTTTAATAAGATGTCCGACAGGATCGGATTTATACTCCATTTGGGTCTTTGGTTTTATTTGTTGTGTCTCCTTTGTTCCCTATATTGCTTTAGTCCATGTGAAATGTTTACATGACCCTCTTTGACTTAATTGTTGAACTTTAACTCTTCTTCCAGTTTCTCCACTAGCGACTCCCTAGGGACTCCAACGCACACACTACCTCAGTGGGAGCGGCTTCAGAGCAGTGTTAAGTTAATCCAGGGAAGGAGAAACTGTTTCGTCTCACCCCACACTGTCCCAATGGCAGAGCTACACTTGCTGCTGTGCCCGGCATTTATATATACCGTTTCTGGCATTCTTCAACCTTGTGAATTGAACTTAGAGCTTGAGGAATGGCCTTGTCTTCCGTGGAAGGCCAGACTCTGTACCTCCCTTCCATCTTTGTTTATCTCAGACTTATCTATTCCGCCTTCCGCCTTGATATCCGCCGTATCAGGAAGATGGTGTCCCTCACCCAGAGTGTGATGGGACACACTGCTCTGCCTTTAGCCTCTAGTGCTTCTGATGAGAACCCAGTTTCCGACCACCTTTCCCTCTATGCTTTCAAGAACAGGAGCCTATGCACGCAACGACACCACCAAGCCACACTGTCTTGAGTTTTATTTTGGGGAGAGGGCAGTGTCATGGCACAGGTATGGAGGAAAACTTTTGAGGAGGCAGCTCTTTCCTTCCACACGTACATGGGACTCAAGGATGAGACTCAGGCACCAGGCCTGGCCAGCAGACATCTTTGCCGACTGAGCTATCTCATTGGTCTGATCTGCATGTTCTTGCTTAACCTTTAGTGATTTTGATGGATTAATGCTTCTCCGTGTGTCACATGCTCTGGTCCATCCATAGAGGTGCAAAATGCCAATTTTTTGAAAGTTTTGCCAAGTATTTATTATCACAGCCTCTGGGAGGAGGGGTGAATTTGACAACCTTACCAGCACTCTACCAGGCAGAGAAATGCTTTCCCCCCCCCCTCCCGTCTCTCTCCTTCTTTCTTCTTTTTTTCTTCTTGATTTTCCAAGACAGGATTTCTCTGTGCAGTCCTGGCTGTCCTGGACTATCTTTGTGGACCAGGCTGGCCTTGAACTCACAGAGCTCCACCTGCCTCCATCTGCCTCTGCCTCCCCAGTGCTGGGATTACAGGCATGTGCCACCACGGCCGACTGAAATGGTTCATTTCTCCTAATTAAATAGGAGTTGCTGAGATGAAGTTAGCACATGAGGCCATAACCCCATTGGAGGGTTTTGTTTCTGTTTGCATTGAACTTGTTGACTCATGTGTGTTAGGTGAGTGCCTCAATTTTTGTTTTACTTAACATTTTAAGCAAACACTTCAGATACTCTCATAAGTAAATTATCAAATACATGAGACATTATCCCTGATTTTTGTTTGTTTGCTTGTTTGGTTTGGTTTGGTTTGGTTTGGTTTTTCTCTATGTAGCTTTGGCTGTCCTGGAATTGCTTTGTAGACCAGGCTGGCCTCAAATTTACAGAGATCCACCTGCCTCTGCCTCCCAGAGTGATGAGATTACAGGCCTGGGCCATCGTGCCGAGCTTCAGTTATTATCTGCTTAAAACAACAAACATTTTATTACGTTATTTCTGTGAGGCAGGAATTTGCAAGCAGCCTAGCTGGATGGCTCAGGTTAAGGGTCTCGTGAAATTTTAGACAAGACTTCCACCAAGCCCGGACTGGGTATGCGGACTCATCTCAGGCATGCGCAGAAGTAGGAGGGAGGATACTGTTCTCAGTTGGACTGTTCACGGTCGCACCTGGCCTCCTCTGACATGAACCCTCGGAGACAGTGGCCAAGAAGGAGGTCACGTGTCTCTGTGTGACCAAGGCCTCACATCTTCTTTATTCTACTCCAACAAAGGGAATCTCACGGTTCAGCACAGGCAGAGATGACTGAGGTTCAGCTCCATTTCTTGAAGAAAAGAGGTGAGGAGTCCCCTGGATCTGCTTTTAAGTCACCACGCTGCTATCAGTGTGCACGTAGCCGAGCTCAGCTGATTCTTTTTAACTATTTATTTTATTTATATACATACACATATATTTCTAAGTACATAAAAACACCCTCATCGGTCTTGTACAATTAGTATATCTATGTTTTCAGGGCTGTCCATTTGGTAGTGGATAGCCAATCCATCTGCACTTCCCTGCGTAGGCCACTTCTCCCACTCTCACTCCGCAGCGGCCTGTAGTTCCTTGTGTGTGGGGTGAGGCCATTCCTGTTCGCTCTGTCACCTCTGCTGTTGTCCTTGCTCTGTCCATGTTCAGGCAGTCACCCTGGGAAGACTTTATGGTTGCTGCTTTTACGATACCGGGAGGCACCGTCTCACAGCAAACTCCCCGATCCTCTGGCTCCCTCAGTCTTGCCGTTTCCCCCTTAAGAAATGCTCCCAAGCCTGAGGTGTGTAGTCATTTTGTAGATGTATCTGTGGGGACTGGGCACCCTGCTTCTTAAACTGCATGAGGTCACTCTCTGCCAATGTGGGCATCATGCAACATAAAGAGTAAAAGGTTTCTGAGTGACAGAGTGACCAAAATAAATAATTTAATTAATTAAAAAGGCAAAAGAGCAAACACTAATAGCTAATGAATTTGAGACATTTCCTACAGCTCACCCAGCTAGCCTTGGTTCTGAACACACAATATGCATCTTGCAGACCCTCACACCATATACTGCACAGACAAAAGCTGCCTCTAACAGGGTACTCCAGTTTGAGACTGTTGTGTTATGAACTGTAATGTTTTCACTATCTGTTTATAGGAATATGCTTGATTAAGGAAAACAGAAACAATATTCTTCTGTGAATATTCCTCAGAATGTATTAGATTAGTATATTAGGGGGGTTGTGCTATATTAGAGTGCTTGGTTTGTTTGTTTGTTTGTTTGTTTTTAGGTGTTTTTTGTTTTGTTTTTTATTAATTTTAAAAAATTTATTCACTTCACATCCCAACTGCAGCCCCCTCCCTTGTTTCCTCCCTGTCCCACTCTCCCTCCCTCTTCCCTGCCTCCCCCACACCCCTAGTCCTCAGAAAGGGAGAGCCTCCACCCCTACCATCTGACCCCAGCCTATCAAGTCTCATCAGGACTGCTGTATCCTCATCCTCTGTGGGCTGGCATGGCCACCCTGCTAAGGGGAAGAGATCCATGAGTGGACAACAGAGTCCATGTCAGAGACAGTCCCTGCTCCCCATATCAGGGACCCACATGAAGACTGTGCTGTCTATCGACTACACCTGAGCAGGGGATCTGTGCATGGTCCTCAGTTGGTGCATCAGTTTCTGCAGCTGCCCCTCCCCCAAGGCCCAGCTTTATTGGCTCCCTTGGTCTCCTTGTGGATCTTCTGTCCAGTCCAGGTCCTTCTAACCCCCAACTCCCCCATAAGACTCCCTGTGCTCCACCCCTAAGTTTGGCTGTGAGTCTCAGCATCTGCCTTGATCCCCTGCTGGGTGGAGTCTGTCAGAGGACCTCTATGGTAGGCTCCAGTCCTGTTCCCTCTCTTCAACTGCTTCTGGTGTCTGTCCTATTTGCTCTCCTGTATGAGAATTAAGCATCCTCCCTGGGGTCCTCTTTGTTATTTAGTTTCCTTAGGTCTGTGAAGTGTAGTATGGTTATCCTGTGTTATATAGCTAATATCTGCTTATAATTGAGTATATACCATGTGTGTCTTTCTGGATCTGGGATACCTCACTCAGGATGATCTTTTCTAGTTCTATCCATCTTCCTGCAAATTTCATCATTTCCTTGTTTCTAATATCTGAGTAGTATTCCATTGTGTAAATGTACTACCGTTTCTTTATCCATTCTTCAGTTGAAGGTGACCTAGCTTGTTTGCAGATTCTGGCTATTATGAAGAAAGCTGCTATGTACACAGTTGAGCAAATGTCCTTGTTGTATGGTGGAGCATCTTTCAGGTATATGCCCAGGAGTGGTATAGCTTGAAGTCTTGAAGTCTTGAAGTTAGCATTACCCCCATTTTTCTGAGAAAGTGCCAGATTCCCGAACAGAACACCAACAGCCCAGGCTCTAAGATCAACAATTAGTAAATGGGACTTCATGAAACAGAAAAGCTTCTGTAAGGCAAAGGACACTGGCAACAGAACAAAATGACAGCCTACAGTCTGGGAAACAATCTTTACCAACCCTACCTCTGACAGAGGGCTAATATCCAAAATATATAAGGAACTCAAGCAATTAAACATCAACAAACCAAATACTCCAATTAGAAAATAGGGTACAGATCTAAACAAAGAATTCTCCACAGAGGAATATTGAATGGCTGAGAAACACTTAAAGAAATGCTCAGTGTCAGAGAAATGCAAAGCAAAACAACTCTGAGATTCTATCCTATACCCATCAAAATGACTAAGATAAAAAACTCAAGTGACAGCACATGTGGGTGAGGATGTGGAGAAAAGGGAAAACTTCTCCATTGCTGATAGGAGTGCAAACTTGTACAACCACTTTAAAGTGCTTGATTTTATAAACTGATGCTTACGTTGCTGACTTGAGTCTCTCTCTCTCACTCACACAGACACACAGACACATACATACACACAGACACACAGAAACATACACACATACACAAACATACACACACACAGGCATCCACCCTAGATAAATCATTTTCAAGTTGGGATTAGGAGAGAATTTACTACAACTCCTGAAATGGCCCTGAACATACTTTTGCCTCTTTGTACTCTGTATTTATGCGAAGTGGTGTTCTTGGCTTTGACATTATAAAATCAAAATATCAATCAAGTCTGGAAACACTTAAAGATACTCTGCATCCTGTAGGATCTTCAGCCAAGATTTAATTTCTTATGCAGAAATAAGCACAGAGATGTTGTTTGCATGCAAATTTGTTTTCATCATTAACAAATGCTAAAATCTCATGTATACCAAAGAAATGTTTCTTTTTGAGACAGGCTCTCACAGGATCCAGGTTGAGTTTGCCAAGGATGCCCTTGAGCATTTTATTCTTCTGTTTCCACATTCCAAGTGCTGGGATTATAGGTGTGAGGGAACTCACCCAGGTTATGTGCTGGGAGTTGAATCCAGGCCTTCAGGTAGGTCATGCAGGCACTCTCCCAACTGAACCACACCCCTGGGCCCTAATCATAAAAGTAACACTTATTCTCCTGCCTCAGTTCTTGTCTTGGAAGCTTACTGCCTCCTTCTTATAATGTAGGATTATTCCTGGAAGCTTCTAGCCTCTGTACCTCAGCCTAGAATGTTTTCGGCCTTTGAGGCTTACTGATTGATAAGTTCACCCTACCTTGTTCTTTCTGAACACTGGGTTGGTTCAACTCAGCTGCTCTGGCTCAAACTCTTCTCCCAGCTGATTTATTTAATCTGGCATCTCTCTTGGCCTGAGACTGCTCTGCTTGGCCTCAAACTAAAATTCAACAATCTGTTCTAATCTTCTGGCTTCTCGTTTTCTGGCTTGTTCTGTCTTCACCTGAGTTCTCTCTCTGCAACCCATCTCTCTCCCTCTCTCTCTCTCTCTCTCTCTCTCTCTCTCTCTCTCTCTCTCTCTCTTATTGTCCTGGCAAAAAGTGCCTCCTCTCTCTGAAAAAATTGACTCTTAAGTCAATTTCCTCTCTCTTCTCATAAGAGTTGGGCATATCCTATTCTGTCAAATCTTTTCTGATTCATCACCTTTTCTGTCACTCAATTAGACATCACTTTCCAACCTGGGTGCTTGCTTCTACAAACTAACTTTACCTTCATTTAGGACTAAAGGCGTATACCACCACACCTGGACCTAAGCCTTTCCTTACCTGATACTTGCTCTATACCTGGCTGGCCTTGAACTCAGATCTCTGTGTCCAGGATTAAAGGTGTGCTTGTATTCCAGCCAGATCACACAGACCTAGAAGATCTTGCCAGGACAGCCATGTTCTGAATTAACATTCCTCTACACCTAAGAAATTGTTCCAAGAAAAATCTACGATTTACTATCGGTACCTCAAGGTTATGTAAAAACTTCTCAGATGAGAACAGGTGACAGAGCCAGGGGCTATGTACCTGTGCCTGATCAGTTTGAGCTATGGTAGTCAGACAGGTGACAGCTGGTGTGGTGGCAGTGGAGATGGAGACCCAAGGACAGCTGTGAGATGCTTTCCATGGGAATCTATGTGGTGCTTGCCTTTGGACTGCACAGGAGTAGAAGGGAACAGAAGTAAGAGGTGACTTTCAGGTATCTGATGTCGGTGACTGTGGGGACAGCTAACCGAAAAGGCAAGAACTCAGATGGACTAAGTCTGGGGTTCTCATGGAGATGCTACAGCGCCCTTGGGAACCCAAATGATGAAGCTAAGAGGCAGTGTGTGAGTTAAATACTCAAGTCCAGAAACCGGAGAAGGTGAGAGCTGAAAATACAAATGAGGGTTCACAGCATATAGTGGTTTGGAATGTGGGGGTGGGGGTGAGAGTTCCTAGCAAGAAGAAGCAGAAGAGAGATTCATATCCAAGCCTCAGGGCCCGTGACTTTTACAGACCAAGGAGATGGACAGCAGGGACAAAAAGTAAGAGAACCCTGGGAGCCTGGTGCTGCTGCACTCCTCCCCCTCCCTCCTTCTCCCTCCCCCTTCCCTGCCCCAACCCTCCCCTTTGACATCTGGTCATTATCTTTACTGTGAACTTAAGTAAATTTTAAATAAAATTTAGTAGGGCAGGAGTGAGAGGACAAGCCATGGGAGCTGCTTCTCTCCTTCCACCATGTGGGGCCCAAGGACCAAAATCACATCCTCAGGTTGGTAGCCAAGAGGCTTCACCTGCTGAGCCACTTCACTCCCTCTGTGTTCCCCTTCAGCTGCAGGCTAAGTGTTGACATTCCCCTGGAGTGCTCTGTTTAGGTCTCTGCCCTTCCTGCCATCTAAGACAGAGTTTCTTTTCTCTCTTCTCTTTCCGGGCAGCTGGCAGGCTGCGTGCCCAGCTAAGGTAGGTCTGAGCCCAGGCCACCCCGAAGGTCCTCCCTAAACATTTCTTTAGTGGATCCCAGGAGAACAACTTCTCCTTTCAATGGAGCGCCTCCTCCATCAGAGTTCTCAAGCAAGGGAACAAAACTTTAGAGGATTAACCTGAGGTTCTGAATGCTGACAAAGTCAGTCTAGATGGGTTTTTCCAGAAGACAACCAGTCACTAGCATCTCAGCAGTTGCAGTGCAGCCTGGAGATCAATTATTCTAACAGCAGTCATGCAGGCTGGACAAAATGCTCCCATCAGGGCCTGTTTGTTAATTCATTTCATAATAAGTAACCTTCTGGTTGAAGAAGAGGTGAGTGAGACAATCCCTGGTTCTGTAGGTGCAATTAATTGTTCATACATTAATCAGTCTGCTTTCTACTCAGGTGGTTTTTTTTGTTTTTTGTTTTAAATCCTAAAAGCCATAGTAGGAGTTTAGCAACCATTTATTATTCCGAACATTTTCAGAAAAACAAGTAGAAATGAGCCCAAAACAAGCCCACAGCAGGGTACTCCTGAACCTAAAACACCTTCATCGCGAGAGCTAGATCTATCTAGACGTGAACTACCACCACCACCACCACCACCACCACCACCACCACCA
>OU015742.1:60670085-60686227 GCA_907169655.1 Acomys percivali | reverse complement strand
CACCACCACCATCACTACCACCATCACTACTACCACCACCACCATCACCATCACCACCACCATCACCACCACTATCACTACCACCACCATCACACCACCATCACCACCACCACCATCACTACCACCACCACCACCATCACCACCACCACCCACAAAGCAGCTTCTCAGGGCCACCTCCAAACCACCAGCCCAAGCTCGAACTCACCATCTTCCCTGGCAGAAACCTACCCTCCTGCTGAGCCACCATCTTCCCAACCTCTGTTGCTTGCCTGTCCCCACTTCCCTTTTCCCCCTTTGAGACATGGAATCTCTATATAGCTCTGGCTGGACTAGAGCTCACTACTTAGACCATGCTGGCCTTGAACTCACACAGATCTGCCTGACTCTGCCTCCTGCACTCCGGGATTAAAGCTTGCACCACCACACCTTGTCTCCTTGTCCCCTCTTTGCCTCCAGTGCCTCAGTCCCATAGGCCACCTCACTTGTCATTCCTAGGGCCTCCTAACTGGAATACTGGTCTCTTAACTGCCCTCCGTTAGTCCTCCTCGGGTGCAGCAAATGGCTAGAAACTCCAGTTATATCGGTCCCATCATTTCCCTTAAACCAAGCAACAAAAAAACCCAGATGAACTTTCTTTTCCCCCCAGATGAACGTTTATAATAACTAGTAGTCGCTGACCACTTGCTAACTCTGTGTCTAATGCTTCAATACATCGTAGGGCGAAATGCTTGCACGTGGCCTGCGATGGCCAATCTTGGTTGTCAACTTGAGTGGGTCTGGAATGCACTAAAATACAAGGTGCCACACACTCCTGTGGGGCACTTCCTTCACCAGATTATTTGAAATGGGAAGAGCCTGACTACCTTGGGAAAAGTCTCTTCTATTCTCACAGGGTGTTTGCTTTTGTCACCTATCACTATTCTAGCCCTTTGTTCTCATGCTAGTTCTGTCAACGGAAGGGAGGTTGCTCTGTGGCAAGGATCACGTCAGTGTGTGCGCCATTGAGCTCCAGGTGTTCTCTGTGATCCGGGCACTTAGGAGTGATTCAACAAACGCTTGTTGAGTGAAGCAAGGAAGGGATAAAACAGTATCTCAAACACCGCCGCCGCCACCACCGCCACCGCCGCCGCAGGCAGTGGTTGATGCCTGTACCATGGAGCTCTTTTCGCTAGCCTCTCCTTCCTCACCGTCAGCACCCAGGGCCCACGATGTTAACCTCAAGGGTCAGTATCTGGGGCTACCTGCCTGCCAGGAATCTTCTCCAGTTATCCTCAGGCTAGGTCTCCAGTGAGTTCTCTATTCCGGGGGCCCAGCCATGGCTTTTGTAGGCTGTAAGGGCCTCCTCCACTGGGAATATGCTTTAAATTTCTCTCTGTGCTGCACTGAATCCTTTTTGCTGGTGGTAAAAGAAATCAGAACATTTCCGTGAACCCTAGACAGTGTCCTCAGTGGACCGGTGCTCAGTTGGTGGTGGCACCAGACAGGCAAAGCTAAGCTCATTGAAGGTTCGAGATCTTCAGAGCAACTTGAGGCCAGCTTGCAACTCCAGGTGAGACCCTGTCTCGAAAAGAGAAACAAGTGACTTGTTGGAAATGTTCTCTTTTTTTTGTTGTTGGAAATCTTCTAAGCAGATGTAAAGCTCTGACACTCACTCCTGCTCTACAAAGATCTTTTTTGTTGTTGTTGTTTTTTTGTTTTTTGTTTTTTTGAGACAAGGTATCCCAGGCTGGCCTCAGAACTCACAGTGATCTGCTTGCCTCTGCCTCCCGAGTGCTGGGATTAAAGGCGTGCACCACCACACCAGGCCTTACAAAGATCCTTCTAAGGCCTTCCCTCTGTCTAGCAGGCTAAAGCACAAGCCACGCCCCCTACACAGCCACGCCCCTCGCCAGCTCCGCCTCTCGAGCCTTAAGTGAGGCCCGGGAGCGTGGACCAGGACCACGCACGCGCACTTCCAGCTGTCGCGTCCCGCGCACGCGCAGTGAGGACCCGCGGCAACTATGGCGGGCCCCGCGCCGGCTACAATTATGGCAGAAGACTACTTCGGAAATGCATCAGAGTGGGGCGAAGAGGCGGACGGTGGCCAGGTGAGAGGGCAGCAGGCGTCCAGCCAGGAAGCCGGTACTTTGTCCTCGCGGCGCCTGCGCCGGCCAGACCCGAGTACGGGGGGCGTGGACTCTGGGGTCACAGCTGGGTTGCTGACCCTTGACTCCTTGACCTCCCAGCCCAGGCCCCAGGGAAGCGGGCCCAGGAACTGCACTGAGGCCTTCGGGGACCTCCCTGGCCCGAGCAGCAGGACAGACTCCAAGGAACAAGAGGGCCAGAGTGATACCGTGAACAAACTCTTAACCCAGGGAACTCCCTGGTGCTGGGCAATCCAAACTTTTGTCCCCCTCCATTTTTGGATGATTTCATCCATTCGTAGAGCACAGGGCAAGAAGGCTCTTACAGCCCTGACTCTTCAGGGTTGGGGTGACAGATGGGGGAGTGGCACCATCAGTGTCCAAACAAACACCAGGGTTAGGAAAGCAGAGACCCACCAGGCATATGATAGACATAAGAAGCGTCCTGTTTTTTTTCCGATGGTGTACACCAAGCCTGGAAATTTTCCTTTTTATTTTTATTTTTTATTTTTAACAGGAAGCAAGATGAGCTTTGAATGACTATAGGGTGGAGCTAGGTATATCTGTGGAGCGGTCTGTGGTGCAGTGAGGGCATGCAGACAAAGAGAGGCGTTTCTGGAACTGGGGGAAGTCCTATGTGGGTAGTTGGTGGAACAGGGTCTGTCAGTCATCGGTGGCAGCCTCCAGGCATCCTGGAAGGTGCTGGGCAGCAGGGCTTGTTTGAGCCTCTGTGCATCTGTTTGTGAGCTAGAGCATCCTACATCCTTTGGGGCAACCTTGTGGAGGATACATGGAGTCTGGGTTAGCTATTTTGGATGCAGGGCTTAGCACTTCTGTGTGATATCTCATCCTGTGGCTCTAGAGCCATGGTTCTCAACCTGGGGGGTCGATCGACTCTTTCACTGGCATCATACATCAGATATCCTGCCTATCAATTCACAATAGCAAGTTACAGTTGGGACGTAGCATCGGAAATAATTTTATAATTAATTGGGGGGGGGTCCCCGCA
This sequence comes from Acomys percivali, assembly GCA_907169655.1. NCBI lineage: Eukaryota > Metazoa > Chordata > Mammalia > Rodentia > Muridae > Acomys > Acomys percivali. Next base: position 60,683,095 of record OU015742.1, on the reverse strand, counting down.
ACAGGAGGAACTGTACTAGAGGGTTGCAGCATTAGGAAGGTTGGGAACCCAGTTCTAGAGTTTGAATTGAGTGTTACTCACACGTAAAGTCAGGCAGAAAGACTCAGTAACCTGCCCAGGGCCATAACAAAGGGAAGGAGGGAGGGAGAGACTCGGAATGAGGTCTTTTGTGTCTGTTACCACCAAGTGACTCAGTCACTGAGGCCACCCAGATGAGAGGAAGGTAAGCTGTGGGAGATGGCTCAGTGATGTGCTTACCACACAGGCATTAGGCCCTGAGCTTGGAAACTGGTACCCACATAAAAAGCCAGACACAGCAACACTTATCTGTGACCCTGCGTTGGGGGTCCCCGCAGCTCCCTGGCCAGCCAGTTGAACCTGATCAGTGAAGTCCGGGTCAGTGAGAGACCTTCAGAGGGCGAAGAGGAAGATGGCTAGAGAAGACACCCGACATTGAATGTACACACAGAAACACGTCAGCAGACCCCGTGGACACAGGGAAGTACCCTGTGGATTAGCTTAGTGGTTGTATTCTATGTTTTGTGCCTGGTGAGGGTTAGGAATGGCAGGTCCTGGGCTGCACTCCACTTAATCCAGTCTTTTGTTTTGTTTTTGGAGACAGGGTTTCTTTGTGTAGCCTTGGCTGTCTTGGACTCGCTTGGTAGACCAGGCTGGCCTGGAACTCACAGAGATCATCCAGCCTCTGCCTTCCGAGTGCTGGGATTAAAGGCGTGCATCATCACGCCTGGCTCGGGATTTCAGTCCTAATGACCTTGGCTTGACCTGTTTGACACTAACTAATAAGCGAGAGTGGTGAGCTATCCAGCCTGTGACAGATCACTATGAATGTGACTCAACGCGCTTGTGGACGGCAGTGTTACAGTCCAGTGTGAAAGCGCTAGGTAGCCCTGCACATGCGCACCCCTTCACCTCTGTTCTCCGACTGTACTTGGGAGGCGTGAAAGTCCAGGGAGTTGGAGCGCTGCATCCGTCCTTTGTGGTGGGGGGCCAGGAAGACGTGCAGGGAGCCTCCTGTGTTATTGAGTCCGGATGATGGAAGCTGAGAGCGGTAGATAGACTGGTTGGGCTGCAGGTTGCACCCGGGCCTGACAGGAGGTGAGTTGCACAGCTAAGCAGGGCAGAGTCACACTTGAGCTTGGCCTTTTCCTCCCCGCTGAGGGAAATCGAAAGCTAAGCAGCTAGTTCAGATTTGTGACTTAATGAGGGGTAGCATCCATGTGAGAGGTAATTTCAAGGGATGACAGACTGAGGCATGTGGAAGTGTTGCTACAGTAAGCATACAAGATAGAAGGAAGAGGAAAGAAGAGCCAAACTGGGCCCTTGTATGGGAGATGGAATGGTGGTCTTGCCGGCAGGTGTGGGAGGCGGAACGGTAGTGACAGGTGGGTGACGGAAAGAGTCCTTTATTAAGAGTTTTGTGGGCCTATCTGTTTCCAGGGAAAGACAGGATCCATTGGACTTCCAGAGCTTGGAGTCCTATTGGACTCTTGAGTGGAAAGAATAGTGTTACATGCTTGAATCTGGGATGGTCAAGCTGTGTGACTAGGTGCATGGTTTGGAGTCAGGAATACTGCTGTGTTGGCTAACAGCCTGGCAATGCCGACACATGCTAGCGGCTCTCAGGGTGAAGCCTAGCCTTTGGCAAGCACCCTTTACAGACACACTCCTGTCGTCAGAGTGAAGTCAGCAGACTATCTGGCCCCCGGCACATTGCTCTCAGAGGCCAGACCTCTGGGGCAAAGCTCCTGTCAAGAACTACGGTGTGGGGGCTGGAGAGATGGCTCAGCGGTTAAGAGCCCTGTCTGCTCTTCCAGAGGACCCAGATTCCATTCCTAGCACCCACATGGCAGCTCACAGCTGTTTATAACTCCACAATCTGACACCTTCACACAGACATACATGCAGGCTAAACACCAATGCATATAAAATAAAAATAAATTATTTTAGCCAGGCGGTGGTGGCGCATGCCTTTAATCCCAGCACTTGCAAGGCAGAGGCAGGTGGATCTTCATGAGTTTGAGGCCAGCCTGACTACAGAGCAAGTTCCAGGACAGCCAGAGTTGTTATATAGAGAAACCCTGTCTTGGGGGAAAAAGAAAAGAAAATGAACCACAGTGCGTGTGTATCTTAGGCTGTGTGGGGCTGTGCCACGGCTACTTACCAACCAGCTTAGGGAAAGTGGTCATGGATGAGAGTAGATAGAATCATGTTTCAATAAAGCTTTATTTACAAGAACAGGAAGAGGTCTGAATTTGGCTCTTGTGCTGGTCCCTGGCCTGGCTCTTAGCTCATTTTGTCAGTTGCCTGAGGCTGGCCTCCTACTCTGTGACTTCCTTCCATGGAAATGCCTTTCCCGTATTTTCTAGGTTCCCAGACTCAGTGCAGTCACTGTTACAGAGTATCTGCTTACTGTTATGACGACAGTTTTGCAGACAGACAGACCTGGGGTCATTCAGTCCAGCACACCATGCTTTGTTAGTAGTCAGGCAGCCCGTGTGGGTTCAGCCTGTAGTGGGGTCCTGCCAGGCCTGACTTTATAAGTGTGACTCGAGGGCTCCTACTGTCAGAATCAGTTTGCTAGTCTTTGTTGGAGAGCGGCCATCAGGCAGCACATGTGGTGAGGCAGTGGTGGCTGGCCTTGGAGCTCATGGCCTCCTCACAAGTCCTGACTGGAGTGGCATCATGAGTGCCTGGTCTATAGAGGATGCATGCATGGTGGACACTATTCACCACCACAGGCTCTCCATACAGCCAGCTTGGCGTGGTTCCTGACCCCTTTGAAGCTTCCACTTGCACACGTCTAAGGTAGGCCTGCAGCATTCGTGTTGAGGAACGCTCTCCAGGCTTGTCCCTTTCCCAGCAGCAGGAGGATGATTCTGGAGAAGGAGAGGATGATGCCGAGGTGCAGCAGGAATGTCTGCATAAGTTTTCCACCCGGGACTACATCATGGAGCCCTCTATCTTCAACACGCTGAAGAGGTGTGGGAGCAATGTGCACACTCATGGCTGGGTGGGGGGACCCCCTCCCTCCGCACCACACCCCTCCACCCACCCCACCACCTTCCGCCTTCCCTTCTGTCCACCCCAGCTCCTGTGCTCAATGTAAGAGCCCTTTTGCTCCTCCCAGGTATTTCCAGGCAGGAGGGTCTCCAGAAAATGTCATCCAGCTCCTGTCGGAGAACTATACGGCGGTGGCCCAGACGGTGAACCTGCTGGCCGAGTGGCTCATTCAGACAGGTGCCGGGAGGTGTGGGCCCTGTCCTGGCCATGTCTCTGTGTGTATGTGTGTGTGTGTGTGTGTGTGTGTACGTACATGTATGTATGTGTGTATGTGTACATACATGTGGTGTGTACACGTGCATGCATGTGTATGGAAGTATGAGGTTGAGTTTGAGATTCTACTACTTGTATGATTTTTGACCTTACTCTTAAAGTAGGGTCTCAGTCCAGCCTGGGGTCTTGCCAATACGGTTAGTCTTACCAGCTAGCTTGCTCTGAGAATCCCCTGTTTCTGCCTTCTGAGTGCTGGAATTACAGGTGGGCCACCATGCCCACCTGCTATTTTTGCTTGTGTCCTGGGCACCCAAATTCTGGTCCACATGTTTGCATGACAAGCACTCTAAGCACTGAGTCATCTCCCCAGTGGTCTACTCATCTCCTTCAAGAGACCTTTGGGCCCTTACAGTGCTGATGAACTAGTGGTGCCTTCTGAGCTTTCCCAGCTTCCTTCTCCCCTTTGTGTGCTTAGCTCTGCACTGTGAGTCAGCCTCGGGGTTTGCAGGCTCCCTACAAACAGGATGCTTGCCGAGCTGCTTCTCCAGCCGAGACTCACAGGGTGACGCAGTGTGCGCTCAGGGTTTCTTTTCAAGAGGCCAGTTACAGCCAACACTAAATGATGGGTAATTTAGGACTGGCTCTGAGAATGGCTTTTAGCTAATGTGATCAGAACAGAGCCTTACTGTAAATCCACTGAATTGGGTACAGTGACGTCATTCAAGCACTGTCCGGAAACCAGCTGCCTCGCCGCTGTCAGGGTGACTGGACCCTGGTGTTGCTCCTGGTTGCACCTGCTCTCTCCACAGGGGCGGAGTGCACTTTCCAGCCCCTTAGCTGTTTGCTCTGGCCCTCGGCCTTCGATGAGTGTGGGTTTGAAGATGTCTCTTTCGTGGCTGCTACACAGCAGGGGTGCACTTCTCAGGGACTCTGTACTGTGTCTCTTTCTTTTGGGGTGTTACCACTAGACCTAGAAACTATTTCTAAGGGTCCACAGTCTTCACCACTGTTGTGGTCAGTAGAGCTCTGCGACACCGGCAGACAGGCCATGCTGTTTCTGTGGGGGAGGGTGTGTGCTGCTGGCAAAGCCTCCATTCTCTCCCAGGTGTTGAGCCGGTGCAAGTGCAGGAGACTGTGGAAAACCACTTGAAGAGTTTGCTCATCAAGCACTTTGACCCTCGGAAAGCAGATTCTATTTTCACCGAAGAAGGAGAGGTGAGGGAAGCATCCGATGCTGAGGCCAAGAGAGGGCCAGTGACCTCTCCTGCAGATGGGGTGTCAGGCCTGGGGCTAGAAGGCTTCTAGGGGGTCCTCTGAGAAACAGGCACTGACAAGCATCAGCCTCCTAGGAAACCTTGGAGTTGCACCTGCACAGAGTGTGTATAAATACTGGGGTTTCTGGTCTGGGTCTGTCCCTGAGGGAGAAGGAAGGTGTAGGAAACATTGCCAGTAGTCTCAAGTGACTGTCAAGAGCCCCACTGTGCTCAGGCAATGGCAGGGAGCAGCCACGAGACCCTGATGTGGCACAATCCATCAGTCATACATGGAGCCAAGAGACACATTTTCATGGGTGCCCTAAACCATGGTAGGCAGCTGTCCCAGTTGCCATTTCTGTCTCCTGCCAAGGAAGGGCACAGGGCGTGGTGAGCACGAGTCAACCATATTGATGTGGCTCTAGGGGACACGTGCTTCCGTGAGACATCCCATGTGTCTTCATGAAGCCTACCCTGACTGGCCACCATGAGCCCGCCTTCTCCCAGAGCTGGGGACACCCACGGTCTCTTCCAGTTGGAGTGATTGAGACTAAAGTGAGGTCTTTGGCCTTGCCCTTTGTCTCTGGCAGACCCCAGCGTGGCTTGAGCAGATGATTGCACACACTACATGGAGAGATCTGTTTTATAAGCTGGCTGAAGCCCATCCTGACTGCTTGATGCTCAACTTCACGGTGAAGGTAGGGAGAGCCCAAGAGTCCAGGAGATGGAGGTCAGCTCTGTTGTCATCTCGGCAGAGTTCTCCGTGGTGGGGTTTCCATCCTTCCCCTTTGCCAGTCACACACTGAGCAAGGCAAGCAGAGAATCTGTGTCCATGCCGAGGGTAGCACTGGCCTGTCAGCCTCTTTTCAGACACCAAGGCCCAGGAGACACCATGGGTCTGGGCAAGCGGCCGCCTAGAAGGTGGCACATCAGGAAGCACAAGGAAAGCTGGACATCGAGACCAGTGCTTGCTTGGCTTGCTGACTGCAGACAGGTGACTGGCTAACCACCCTGAAAGCTGGGGCCCCCGTTGCTGACCCTTGGCTTTTGGGTTGTGTGGCAGCTCATTTCAGATGCAGGGTACCAGGGGGAGATCACCAGTGTGTCTACAGCCTGCCAGCAGTTGGAAGTGTTCTCCAGAGTGCTTCGGACCTCTCTAGCCACGATCTTGGATGGAGGAGAAGAAAACCTTGAGAAAAATCTCCCTGAGTTTGCAGTAAGTCCCTCAGAGTCTCAGGCACAGGGCCTGGCTGCTTTCAGGCGTCTGGATATGAGACATCCGTGCTCTGTAAAGCTTTTCCAGGTCAGAAAGCCCCTGGCCAAAGCTCTTCTGTCTGCCTCTATCACTGTAAACTGAACGTTGTCTCTTGGAATTTTCTAGAAGATGGTGTGCCATGGAGAGCACACATACCTGTTTGCACAGGCCATGATGTCCGTGCTGGCCCAAGAGGAACAGGGTGGCTCTGCAGTGCGCAGGGTCGCCCAAGAAGTCCAGCGCTTCGCCCAGGAGAAGTGAGACATGCCTCTGCTTGTTGTACGCCTCCCCCTCCTCAGAAAGACCCTAGTCCTAGGTCCACAGCTCAGCCTCCAGCTCCATCAGTTCCCTGTCAGTTCTTAGCCTTACCCTGTGGAGCTGAAGTCACTGTAGCTTCTACTCCCCAGGCCTGTCGGCCTTGAGGGTGGCTGCTCTGCTAAGGGTACAGTTGCTCTGGTAGGCTGGCTGAATGTGCTGGGCTGTGCTGACAACGAGGTAGCCCAGGCCTGGTCTCCAGGGTCCTGCTTGCTCATGAGTCTAAGGCCTGTTGAGGTGTGTGGGGTGTATGTCTCCCTCATGGAAGAAGCTGCAGCTACATCACGGTCTTTGCAGCTCACTGTGGTTGTTGTCTCAGGAGTGAATGACAACTGTGGGAAAGCACAGGGGTCCTGTTCTGCCAGCTCAGTTTCATGTTTAAAAGCGAAAGCTGTTATTGATGATGCATTGTTTTCCAACCAGAGGCCATGATGCCAGTCAGATCACGCTGGCCTTGGGCACAGCTGCCTCCTACCCCCGGGCCTGCCAAGCGCTGGGTGCCATGCTGTCTAGGGGAGCCCTGAATCCTGCAGACATCACAGTCTTGTTCAAGATGTTCACCAGCATGGACCCTCCTCCCGTGGAACTCGTAAGCTGCCTGCGCTTGTGTGAATCTGGGCACCCCATGCCAGGTGGTTTGGGGAGGCCTCCAAGTTCCCCTCCTTTTCTTAAGGTCATGCATACTGATCCTTGCTGAAGTAGTTAATACTGATGTTGTTAGAGACAAAGGCTCACTCTCTGGCCCAGGCTGGTCTCGAACACAGCTAGTGTCCTGCCCCAGCCTCCCATGTGCTGGGGGTTACAGGCATGGCTACACCTGGCATAAGCCCTCCTCCCAACCTTCTGTTCTGGCACTACTGGCATTGAGCCAGGGGCTGTCACATTCTAGGCAAATGTTTCCCCACACAAGTCCATCCTGTGCTACTGAGCTGTCAGTTTCTACCCTGCTCCCCTCCAGCTCCCCTGTCAAAGCCAGGGCCTCCTCGCCTCGCCCACTCCCCGACTGTGCCTTCTCTTAGATCCGGGTGCCAGCCTTCCTGGACCTGTTCATGCAGTCGCTCTTCAAGCCAGGGGCCAAGATCAACCAGGATCACAAGCACAAGTACATCCACATCCTGGCTTACGCCGCTAGCGTGGTTGAGACCTGGAAGAAGGTACTGTGGGCATGGGGCAGCAAGTCTCGAGCCTACCCAGCCCCGGGAATGCTCTGTGCCTGCAGGAACCGGTGGCATCTCTTACCATGGGAGTGGTTAGTGGAGTGAAACTGCCTCTGATTCTGCCTTCTGTGGGCTGCGTGGATGGGCAGCTTGACAGCTGAGTTGACTTTGGACTGTGGAGACAGGGAAAGGGACTTGGGGAGAAAGGAGGCCATGCTGGGGTACCCCCACAGCAAAGCACACTCCATCGTCATTCACCAGCTTGTATGCTTTCAGAACAAGCGGGTTAGCATTGGCAAGGACGAGCTGAAGTCCACGTCAAAGGCGGTGGACACTGTGCACAACCTGTGCTGCAATGAGAACAAGGGGGCCTCTGAGCTGGTGGCGGAGCTGAGCACGCTCTATCAGTGCATCAGGTGGGTGAGGCCCATCCCTGGAGCCCAGCCGTGCTCAAACATCCATGCGGAACCTTAGCGCTGGGCCAGCAGGAGTGCCATTCGGGTGCTAGCTGGCCACAGTGGGTCTGGCAGACCCTCAGAGCCGACCAAGGGAGAGGACTTGGAAAAGCAGATCTGAAGAGAGGGTTCATTTGTAACCCAAGGATGAAGCCAACAAACATTGCTTGTGACTAAGTGCAGAAGTGTGACCTAGGGCCTGCGCCCTCTTGGGGCTTGCCTCTTTCCCGTTTCCTGGGGGGCCAAGAAAGGGTCTGAAGTAAAGGTAAACTTGAGTCCAGGCTGCCAGGCTCCACACTTCGCATTGATGGCTGCTGCCTTTGCAATGAGTGGAGCGGTTTGAAGGGCCCGAGAATCAAATCCCTTCTCAGAGGAGCTGATCTCTTCAGACACTCCCACTGTGAGCCACTCCTGCAGGGCAGAGTGAAGGGGTGCCTCTGCGCCCCCAGACATGGTCTGTTCTCGGTTCCCAACCCTTTGTTGCTCTTTGGCATATGTTAGCTGTTGTTTTCCCACTGTTGGTAAAGGGAGCCTTGCACCTTGTCTGCCTGTAGGTTTCCAGTGGTGGCCATGGGTGTGCTGAAATGGGTAGATTGGACCGTGTCGGAACCAAGGTACTTCCAGCTACAGACGGATCACACTCCGGTTCACCTGGCCTTGTTGGATGAGGTAAGAAGGTGGAAGGGCCACTTGGGAGGTACGTAGTGGTGTGTGTCTTGGACCTTTGTGCTGGTGCGCCTGTCACCTTTATCAGTGAGGTCAGTAGACGCTCTCTTCAGAGCTGGTGCTTTGTGTCCTGAGTGAGGCTTTTCCTTTTAAGGACCTAGTTTCTCTGACTGCAGATGTGTTATCAAGTGTTAGGGGAAGGAAGGCCTAGAACCTGACCAGTGGCGTTCCCATGGGCAGTCAGAGCCACCTTGGGTACACTGCCTGGGTGCTGCTTGTAAGCCCAGAGAGCTGGCAGGCGCCTCAGTGATGCTCCTTTGGCTGTCCACAGATCAGCACCTGCCACCAGCTCCTGCACCCCCAGGTTCTGCAGCTGCTTGTTAAGCTTTTTGAGACTGAGCACTCCCAGCTGGATGTAATGGAGCAGGTGAGTGGTACCCCAGGGCTTCTCGGGGCTGGGGTTGTTGCAGCTGCAGCTCTGACCTGCTCCCCCGGCCCTGCTCTTCCACAGCTCGAGTTGAAAAAGACCCTGCTGGACAGGATGGTCCACCTGCTGAGCCGTGGCTATGTGCTTCCTGTGGTCAGTTACATCCGCAAATGTCTGGAGAAGCTGGACACGGACATCTCGCTCATCCGCTACTTTGTCACTGAGGTCAGTAGCACCGTTGGGTTCACTGTTGGCTCTTCCCACTAGCCCAGCCCTCTTGGCTTGATGTCACTCATGTGTTTCCCAACCCTGAGGTCCATGTTCTTGGCGTCCGTGCACATCTCCTGTGGGACCTCTGCTGCGCCCTCTGCATTACATACTGCGCCTTAGAGTTGAAGGCTGGGGGTGTCTCCAGGGAAGCCCTGGTGAGGGCAGGGCCATCTCACACCGACTGTCACCTCGCTGCCTGCTGTTGAGTGTCTGCCCTGCAGCAGCAAGTGCAGTAACCCTGAGGTCTCCCCACTAGGTTCTGGACGTCATTGCCCCACCGTATACCTCAGATTTTGTACAACTTTTCCTTCCCATCTTGGAAAATGACAGCATTGCGGGCACCATCAAAGCAGAGGGCGAGCATGACCCCGTGACAGAGTTTATTGGTAAGTCCCTCTAAACGTCCCTCTGCCATGGTGGCCCACCTCACTCCTCACCTGATCTAACACAGTGGCCATGTGTTCCTTCCTGTACAGCCCACTGCAAGTCTAACTTCATCGTGGTGAACTGAGCATCCACAGCGGAAGCCGACCCTTCTGGGCCAGCTCAGGAGGACTAGAGGACTCTTTCCGGAAGCTGCTTACTGAAGAGGCTCAACCAGCCTCCTGGAGTGGGGTCTGCTGGGAGGAGCAGGCAGCTTTTCTCAAAAGGACTGTGTTTGTAGTGCCCGGGAGAAGCTACTGTCGTGGACAGCCCCCTCTGTGTTACCTCTGTGTGTCCCTGCACCATATGTCACATGCCAGAGTCAGGTGTGTGCACCTCTAGGGAAGAACCCAGTGGGTCTCTGGGTAGTGGGAATCTGTAGCTGGGAAGCTTCCTTGAACTACTTTAGAGTTTATGTAAGTTTTCTACCTGTGGTCCAGACAGCAGGTTATTTTGTATAAATTTCCAAGAGTGATGTTGGGCTGGGAGCTGTGTGTCCTCATGTACTGTTCTCATGTAAATAAAGTGCACGAGCTCTGTGCTTGGGTGAAACCAGAGACTTTACTCAGCAATTAGGCAGTCTGGACTTGCTCCTCCCGCCCCCTTGCCCCCCATGGGTTCCAGTGGTGACAAGTCTGAGTGGTGTAGTCCACAGCTGTCTTCTCCAGGTGTCCGACAAGCAGAGGTGCAGGTGTAGCTAGCATCTCTGTGCTTCTGCAGCCCACCCTGCTCCTCATCGCGTCCACCGCGCTGCTTCTAGCTGTGCAGTGTCCAGTGTAGAGAATCGCCCCCTCCTGTCAGGGTCACCCACACGGCCTCCAGAGACAGCTACCTAAACAACGGGGTCCCCATATGTGCAGGCCTCCTCGATGGCCAGGTTGTAGCTGGCACCTGCCCCTCCCTTGTAGGTGCTGGTCACGATCCTCATCCAGCCTCTCTCACCCTGTGAGGAGCAAGAAGAACTCCGCATTAGTGTCTCAGGACATGGCCCCTGCTCACTCTCACCGGGCCCTGCCCTGCAGAACCTGAGGGTCCACATGGGTCCTCAGCCCCACATGAACAGCAAAACTCTGTGATCTGGCCCTCTCAGTTAATATTTGACCTGAGGGTGCTCTGCAGGCAGCTAAATAATGTAAGAAAACATGTGACTGTCTCCCTATTAATACCTGACATACGGCCATTCAGTAAATATGGCTGACATTTTGTCATCTTCCATTTTGTGATTAACAGTTAACACTGTGTCCTGAAAACCAAAACCAGCAGTTTCCCTCCCCTGGAATTTTGACCCAACTCAAAAGTATCCTTGAACAGCATAACTGTAGGAGCAAGGGTGAGCTGGTCCCCAAGGGGTGGGCAGCCGGTCACCACCACCAGGGCCATGTGGCCCCAGCCTTGCCTGCCTCCTTTTGGGTTGCTCAGGTTGGGGCTTGGGCAGAGCCATTGGCACCTCAGAGGCTGCTAAACACCCAGTAATGCACAGGGCAGCTGTAGCCTGTGTCCTGGTGAGACCGTTGTAGCCAGCCCTCCATCCACTCAGCTGAGGGGCGTGGACTCGTTGGTCTGGCCTTAAGAAAGGGAAACTATCTTACCCAAGGTTCGCCCCATGAATTGCGGACAATCCAGTACTCGATCCCATCGCTGCTGACACCCCAGCCAACTACGGAGATGATGTGGTTGATAAAGGCCTCATCCTGGTGCTCAGCATAGATGCCTCCAGTGTAGTTAGCCATCCTCTCTGTCGCCATTATCCCGCAGCTGGGAAAAGCCACATGGTATCAGTTATCAGTTCAAGAAGCACATCAGCCCTCTTGCCTTGGGCTGTAGTGGTCTGAGTCCTGCTGCGGTGGCCCCACCAACATCCAGACTCACATAGAAGATTTTGTGGAAGCTTCTCTACCCAGCTTACACAAACGTTCCCTGGAGCATATTGGCTAATATAATCATAGCTCCTGTTTGCTTCTGAGAAAGCCAAAGTCTTTACAGGCAAAGGCGATCATGAGTGCTGAAGGTAGGGGATTTAACTGTCCAAGCGAGAACAGTGAACAACAAGGTGCATGCGCGTGCCGGCCGGAGGGGACTCTGCCTCACCTGATGGGGCCGTTGGCGTAGATCTCGGCCATCATTTTCTCCCTGCCTGACAGGGAGCCATAGTCACCCACTCTCCAGAGGGTGTAGTTCTGGATGGTGTGGCACTCCTTGAATTCAGTGCAGGTCCCACACTGGTTAAACTTGTCACACTCTACAACACAAGAAGTCAGCATGACACCATCTCCTCATTAGCCCACTAATGAAGGCCACCCCATCCTCTCCACTTTTCTAATTTAGCCCTCCATTCATTAGCTGATAGCGGAAGCCATCCTGCTCTCAGGTGCTGCTTAATTATGCGTGCCTCTCAGCTGCAAAGGCGTGATGAAAAGCCTCCCCCACTCCCCAAGGCTGAGGCAGAGCAGAGAGCAAACTTTGATTAGTACATAGTGGGCACTCCAAAGCTGCCCTTCTCCTTCAGAGGCTGGAGGAGGGCCTCACAGCATGCTGTAATTGAAAGCTGAGTGCAATGAAATTATTAAAATGTAACCCGATGATTCCACTGCTGGCTAGTGACTGAACAGGCCAATATGTGTGATTCAAAGAAATGCATCCTTTGTTATTTGCCTTTGCAGGATCAGGATTGGTTTACAGGAATAGCCAAAGCAGCCCTAAGGAGTAAGAACACTGCTACAGGTGTCACAATACCTGGGCTCAAATTACACTACAGAGCTATAGTGACAAAAACTGGTTCTGGCAGAGAGACAGATGGACAAAACAGAACCTGGGGGGACAAAGCTGACAAAACTATCCCCCTTAACTCATGACAAAGGCAAAACCATACATTGGAAAAAGGCCTATTCAACTTGATGTCCACTTAAGGAAAATTAGATTTTACCTTTCATCCTGTACAAAAACTAATTCGAAAGGGTCCAAAGACTTCGACTTAAAACCTGAAAACAACTTCAGGACAAAAATCTAGGGACTCCCCCTTAAGATACATGTGTAGGCCAGAGCTTTCTGAATCGAACACAAACAGCACAGACGGGAGCACCTGGAAATCAAATGTCTGGCAGCCAAGGAGACACTCGCCAGAGTGCACAGCCCACGGAACAGGAGAAAATCTGTATCAGCTACACTGCAGACAAGGGGGGGGAATCTCCAGAATTTACAACGGACTGCAGATATTAAATAGCAAGGGAAACTAAAACTGCCGATCAACAAATAGCCACATGCACTGAATAAACAGTTTACAAAAACAGAAACACAAATGGCCAAAACTATATTTGAACATAGGTCTGGGCATGGTGGCGTCCATCTTTAATCCCAACACTTGGGAGACAGGAGGATCCCTGTGAGTTTGAGGCCTGGTCTACATAGCAAGTTCCAGGACAGCCAAGGCTATAGAGTGGCACCCTGTCTCGAAGAAGAAGAAGAAGAAGAAGAAGAAGAAGAAGAAGAAGAAGAAGA
>OU015742.1:60627925-60655550 GCA_907169655.1 Acomys percivali | reverse complement strand
GTGTGTGTGTGTGTGTGTGTGTGTGTGTGTGTGTGTGTGTGTGTGTGGCGGGGAGTTGAATGTCATGTGGTGGAGGGCTGTTGGCAGTACATGAAGCATCTCACTTGGGGCTCATACTGGGAGCATTCCAAGGTTTCCAGGGTCTCTAACTGAAAGCCCTCTCTCTCTAGCCTATCTTCCAACACTTTGGTGAGAGGAGAGTCTAAAGACATGCCAAACTATTCTGAAGTTGGGGTGAGTTGGTTTCTTCCCCAAGTCCCCACTTCTGGGTGGAAGGAGAAAAAGCCTGTGCTTCTGTCAACCTCCAAGTCCTTGGAGGGCAGGATCTTTTCTAAGGCCCCTCAGATAATATTTGCTTGGTAAATAGATCCTTTCTGAGACTCATATGGCAGCTCTCTCAGACAAACCCTGGGCTTGAAGAATTCTATTTTTCTTTGGTTTTTGGCTCCAGGTGCTAACGGCTGTGAGCTTATCTCTGTTCTTACCACGGATCATTACTGATCAGCAGCTGCACACCTTGGGAGGCAGACTCAAAGTCTTGCCTTTGGAATCACAGTAGCTCAGGGAAGTTTGTGTGCACACACATGTGCATGCTCACTTTTCTGTCTGTTAATGAGAGAAACCCCGGGCCCAAGAGGTTGGTGTCAGTGTAGCCAAGAGGTGGGCAGGTTTCTTCATGGTCTGTGTGGAGCTGCAGGCTGTGTGAGCAGGAGCCCATCATGGTTCAGGCATTGCAGGCACTTCCGCTTCAGGGAAACAAGATGGCAGGCTCCTCTGAAGAGCTGGGAAACTATCCTCATCTTCCAGCCCTTTTCTGCTTGAAGTGTGACTTTTTCCTCCTGGAACTTTCTTTTCAAGTTAGAGTCACGCTAGGCAGCAGGGTGCAGGAGAGAGGAGCTCAGCTCTTCCGAGGGGCTGCCCACACCCGCTGAGTCACTCATAATGGCCTCTCGGATGTCATTTTCTTGCTAAGACATTAGGAAATTTTTTTCAGCTCCTGAATCACAAGGAAACTCTGTAATTCAGCAATCTACTCTTGAGTTACTCAAGGAACTTCAGTGCATCCGAAGTGGAGGCTCAGGAGCGGAGGAAATCAATGAATGCCCCAACTGCTGTTGTGCTCCATGCTAAATTCCGTTTGCCGAGTGGGAGTCTGGGAGTTCCATCAGACCCCTGGGGACAGCTGCTGGGGGGAAGTCTGGAAGTGGCTGATTGGGGGCTTCTGTGTGACACTGCTGTTTTGTTATCTTCTTGGTTCCATTCCCATAATAGACCCCAGAGTCATGCAGGAAAAGGCTTGCTACAACCATCTTGTGGCCTGCTGATTGTGACAGCCTGCTGGGGAAGGTGTTGCCAGCAAAGGGCTGCCTGCCCCTGTTTAGGAGTCTCGGTGTCTCTGCTTGATATCCCACCTTACATGCTAAAAAGAGCCACCTCTGCTGCCCTCCATGCCCCTGGAGAAGCGGCCCAACTCAGCCATTGCTGACCCACCCTTGCCGTGTCCCTTCCCAGGGGCCAGAGAGTGACTTTGTCATTCATCACAGAGTGCCACCCTTCACCACTCTCCACAGTTCAGGGCTAAGGGGTCACTTTCAGACTGGCAAGAGATCAGACCTGAGGGAGACCCTGCCCTCTCTGGGGACGCTGCTCACCAGCATCTTGAACAGGGAGCTTCCATTGCTCAGAGAAGTTGCCATCCGTTCACCACTTGACTGGCATATAACACATTTGCAATCAAAAGCGCTTTTCCTGGGAGAACAGGTATCCTCGTAAGCAAAATGCTGAGATTTGGTGGTCTGTTTTCATAAGCTCTATGCCTGTATTCCTGTCGCTGGCAGTATGGCTCAGTGCTCTGTTCCTCTGAATACCAGGGATGATCAGGGATGTGTCCACAGGTGGTATCCATTCAGATAGCTGCACCCTGTCCTCCATGGAACCTTGAGACCCCTCTGAAGGCATTGGGGTTGATCACACCAGCTAACTTCTCCAAAGAGACTTGTGACTTTGAGATGGTTAGTCTGGATTTTTTTGCGGATGAAGAAATTCTCAGCAAAGAGAAGACAGGCCCCTCTCAGGGGCAGCCCTGGGGGCCTTGCCAGCCCTCTGCTGCCCAGCATCTGCCTCCACCCCAGCCTCCCTACAGCCAGCATCCAAAGTTGAGCACTGGGCCGAGACTGAATAAACACTGTTGATGATACAGGAATCGAAGCAAACAAGGGCTCTCTTTTTGCCAACTGCCCCATTAACAGAAAAGCCTTTTAGGGGCCCATCTGGAAGCCAGGCTTTCCCCTCCCTGAGCAAACTGAGGTGACCAAGAGGAATGTGCTCATGCGAGGGCCGCTTTGGAGACCCAAGCACACTGGGTCCTGGTCATACAGTGAAGACTGAACACAAGGAGATCAAAAGGGTCTCTGGAGCCAGCCCTGAGGTCCATACAGCAAGGCAGCGTGCAGTCAGCCACACGGGCCCTTTTCAGGGCTGCTGTGCAGAGGCCAGGGCCACCGTGGACATGGTTTTCCATAACAGCTAGCTCACTGTGCCTGTTCCCACCCAGCTGAGCATGATGGCCAAGCTTCTCAGAACACTTTCGACTTTCAACTTAGACCACCTCTCAGGGGGGTGGAGGAAAGCATCCTTGAGCACTGTGTCTCTAGCCACCATTACAAGGGCACACTCCTGAAGGAACACATGGGCTTTAAGGAAGAACTGATGCTCTGAACCGGCCTGCACAAACTCATCTAGCTGTTGGTGAGCACTTAACAGACAGCACTGCGGCCCGTCTGTGTATTGGGCATGTTAGGGTCTCAAAGCTGACTGTGACCAGCAGTCCCTCACTGGCATGGGGATGAGGCATGCATCTGAATAATTAGCAAACAGCTGCCCGTGGCCACTGCACACATCTGTGCTCTCATCCTAAGGAGGTGAGGGCCTTCGAGGGCCAGGCAGCTCACTCTGAGCCACCAGAGTCCCAAAAGCAAGGGGGCTATCAAGAGTGAAGTGAGAGGGGGCCTGGAGAATGTGCTGGCTTCTGAACTGACCCTCTGTATGCACTTACTTGATTAATTATACTTTATAGATTGATTTTGTGGTGGGGAGCATACGCTGAAGTGCGTGTAGACGTCAGAGGACAACATGTGGGAGTTAATTCTCTCCTCTACCATCTGAAGCCCTGGGGATCATGTTCACGTTATCACTCTTGTGGGAAGGCACAGTTCCCTGCTTCTCCATCTCTCTGGCTTTTATTACTTTTGAGGAAGAACCATACTATGTAGACCAGGCCTGTCAGCCTCTAACTTGTGGCCATCCTCCTGTCTTAGCTTCTTTAACTGACAGGGTGACAGGTGTATACCAACGCATCCAACTCTTTTCCTCCCCTCTTTCTTTCTTTCTTTCTTTCTTTCTTTCTTTCTTTCTTTCTTTTTCCTTTTTTCTTTTTCGCTTTTTCATGTGTATGCATATGGGGGGTGTCATGTGCCTGTGGGGTATATTCTTGTTTTCCTGTGTTTGCATGTACATGTGTGTATGTGCACATGGAGCCCTGATTTTAGTATCAGGAATATTTCCCCATTCTTCTCCCATCTTGCTCTTTGAAGCAGGGTCTGTCTCTCAGCCAAACCTGGAGCTTACCCGTTTAGCTCATCTTGCTAGCCAGGAATTACAAGTGGGTTTCCACACCCACCCAGCACTTTCCATGAATTCTCGGGATCTGAACCCCGGTCCTCTGTGCACGCAACAAGCTCTGCTGAGCTACCTGCTGTGTTTACCCATTCTCTTTATCCTTGGTGGCCAGTGGTTGGGACAGGAACATCTGAAAACGGTGTGGTCATTCAGACCTCTGAAGTAGGTTCCCAAGCTACAGAAGTGAAGCCTACACTGACTTTGCCGAGGGGCGCCTTTTTGGTGGTCTCTTGATGAATGGGTTCAGTGTCCCCTGCATGTTGCATTTCTGTGGTTGCATTTGGTAGCCGGTGGCTAGCCTTGCAGTGCTCTCCAGTGGAATGTTTCCTGTCACTCACGGGCCATTGTAACATGAAGCCAAGACACAGAGTGTGGAAGTGACAGACCATCTGATATTCACGGTCTGCATTTGGATTTGGAACCCCAAGTGCCCCCATGATAGCAGCTTTGCCTCTTGCTGTGGAACCCTGATGAGACTGGGGTCCAGAAACGGGCACCTTGGTCAGAATGAAGAATTATGCACTTAATCTGGTCCTCTGCAGACAAGGTTTTTACCAGGGCTTCTCTTCAGTTTGGAGCCCAGGCCTTTCCACAGGGTGATTCAACACCTGGGGAGAGAGAGGCTGTTCTCCTGTCTCTGCCTCTTTAGTCATCTCCCTGTGCACTGGGGAATCCATTGAGCCTAAAGAAAGTTCCTTGGATATAGCCCCTCCACAGGTCCTGTCAGGGTGTGTTCCCATCAGTGTCACTGGTGGGCAGGCAGTAGAGACACGGACTTCTACCCTTAAATCCCAGCATTGTACTCCCTTGGGCCCATAGCCCATGAGATGACTTCTCTGGTCTGTCACAACATCAGGGTTCTGAGGACCAATCTTTGGAAAAGAGGCTGGGGGTGGGGTGGGGTGGGATTTGAGACCAGGTAGCCTAGGTTGGCCTTGAACTCACTATGTCGCCAAGGATGGTCTTGAACTTCTGATCCTCTTGCTTCCAGCTGCATGTGCTAGGATTATAGACATGTGACACATTGCCTGTTCTATGTAGTGCTGGGAATTCCACCCAGGGCACTAAGCACACCAGGCAAGCTCGCTACCAAACTGAGCCGTGTCCCTAGCCCACATTTTCTCTTTTAATGGTGATTTATTTCTGTTTAAAAGATGTATTCTATTTTAATTATATACACATGTGTATGTGTTGGGGGTGGTGTGCACCTGTGAGTGCAGGTGCCCTCGGAGGCTGAAGGTGTTAGAGTCCCTGGAATTGGAGTCACAGATGCTGGTGAGCTTCTTGACCTGAGGAGGCCACCAAGCTCTGGTCCTCAGCAAGAGCAATGCCCACCCTGAGCCAATGAGCCTTCTCCTAGGCAGGAAGTACAGACTTCTTGAGCACTCAAGAGCTTTGTGTCACCGTTTCAGCTTTGGTCAGGTTTAAAAGAAAGCTTTATTTTATAACTGTTTTACTGTTATAACTACTAGCTATTTTTCCATGTATTTTATTTGTGTGTGTGTGTGTGTGTGTGTGTGTGTGTGTGTGTTTGCACGTGTGTGAGCCCCACAACGCATGCACGGAGGTCAGAAGACAGCTTGGAAGAGCCAGCTCTCTGTATTGTGTGGGTTTCAGGGCTTGAACACAGATCACTGGGCTTGGTGGCAAGTGCCTTTACCTGAAGAACCATCTGGCCAGGCCAGTACTTGTTTTTACTATTAAAGTTTGTAATTTAAGAAGGAAAGCCATCCAGCCACATCCCCAAACAGCGATGGGCTGGCCCCCAAACAGTGATGTAGGCAGCATGGCTGAAGATAGCAAGCCAAGCCATGGATAGGCAAAATGGTGACTTGGATAAGGAAAAACCTTTCGGGGTGAGTCCCAGCTGCCCCGTTCAGTCATAACTCCACATGAATGTCAGTGACGTCACCAAGGCCCAGAGAGGGGCCAGCTCTAGGTTCCTTCCATACTGAGGAAGCTTCAGTCTGACTCATATCTAGGAAATGACTGAGCACTGCTCAGGAGGTGATAGCACCCCCTTTTATGCTCACTGGAAAGCAGGGAAGGCCCAGGGTGGGGCCCTCAGCTAGATGTGCCATTGGGCCAATTGGGAGAGCAGCTGGGTGGGCTGGTCCCACCAGGGCCATGAAAGAAAGTGCAGGCAGCTCACACTGGTGACCCAGGCTTTCCCAGACTCTGAGACCTAACTGACCCTTGGGTTCAAGACTACAATGCGGGAAATCGTGCACATTCAGATTGGCCAGTGTGGCAACCAGATCGGATCCAAGGTAGGTCTCATCAAAGCAGTTCGCCACAGCAAGCAGCCAAACCAACAGATGCCCAGGTTCCTGGGAGGAAGCTGGGCCTCACAGGTTTGCAAATACCTGCTGAATGGAAGGCTTATTAAAGAAGGCCTTTTTAGCAAAACCATTAGAGTTAGAGTGTTAATTAATGTTAATTTTGCCTGTAATTACACATGTAAATGGGTCCAGGAGCCATTTTGCTTTTAGCATTTTAGAAATGAGCTTTCCACATTTAAAGCCAGTAATTTGTTTCAAGAGTGTGCTGAAGCTTTTTGGGAATTTTTAAAAATTTAAATTGTGTTTATTATAATTGCGTGGATAACTATGTATGGCGTTGTTGTTGGTGGTGGTGATGGTGGTGGTGGTGGTGGTGTTGTGTGTGTGTGTGTGTGTGTGTGTGTGTGTGTGTGTGTGTGTGCGCGTGCCCGAGTGGGTGCGTGCATGTGCGGGCATGGTGCCCCAGCACACATTTGGAAGACAGATGACAATTTTCCCAGTTGGCCCACTCCTGCCATTGTGGGCCCTCAGGTCATTAGATTTGACAACAAGCTCCTTTACTGGTGAGCCATATACAAAGTAGGGCTTTAATGTTTTACAATTTGACTTGCTTATTTGGGAGGGTGGGTGTATGCTGCTGTGCACTTGTGATGGTCAGAGACAGCAGGCTGGAGCTGGTTCTCTCTCTCCATTTTAGGGGATTGAATTAAGTCATTAAGCTTGGTGGCAAGGTCTTGTACTCAGCTGAGCCATCTTGCCAGCCTTACTGGAAGGTTTTGTTTGTTTTTAATGCTCTATCGCTGTAGTGTCTTCCACCTCCCAAATGCTCTTTTAAAATTTTATTCTTTGGCAATTTTATGCATGAATATATTGATCAGATCAATACATCTCTTCTCTGTCTCTGTCTGTCTCTGTCTGTCTCTGTCTGTCTCTGTCTCTGTCTCTCTCTCTCTCTCTCTCACACACACACACACACATACATTTTTATATCTCAATGAGTCCAGTCAGTGCTGCCTGCCTGTGAATCTTGGCTTGACTTGGTACAGGTAGCCACAGATTCTGTGAGTTTGTGAGTGCAATGGTCATGCCATGTCTGGAAGGCTTTTCCCAGCAATCCTCTCCACCTGCTGCCAGTCAGATTCATTCTGCCCCCTTTCCTCAGTGCTCTCTGTGCCATGCTGGGTAGGGTAGGGTCCGTGATGATGCTACAAAGAACACTTAGTATGCAGTAGAAAATTAAAGAGGCAAATACAGAGATAAATAATTAAAACATTCTGGTGTGTGCATGAGTTTTCCTCTCTACCCTCCCTCCCTCCCTCCCTCCCTCTCTCCCTCCTTTCCTCCCTCCCTCCCTCCTGCTGCGTTTTGGAGTGAGGCACCTGACTCCTCTCTCTGTACAAGGCCAGGAAGGCAACTGCTGAAAGCCAGGACTGCCACCCTTAATTTTAAGACCAACAATGGATCTGTAGCATCTATGGAGAGAGCTCTCTGTGCTAATTGGAAATTACTTTCACGTGTATGAATTATGTGTTTAAACATATCACTATTAAAGACCTTTGGTTCCTCCTAGCAGTATCACTAACAGGTCAAAAGGTGGGACCAGGGGCCAGCAAGATGGCTCAGTAGGAAAAGACACTTGCTGCCAAGCCTGATGACTTGAGATTGATCCTCAAGACCCATACGATAAAAAGAGAGAACTAATTCCTACAAGCTACACTCTGACCTCCACTTGTGTGCCACCCCCAAAATAAATAAATGTTTTTTTAAAAAGACACATTTTAAAGGTGGAGAAAACCTGAATATGTACAGATCCTCACCAGATGTACAAATAAATGAGCCCTATGCATTCTATTCATTACTCATACAATGAAATATTATGCAGCTTTAAAAAGAAAGACAACTTCAAAAGCGTTTGGTTGCTACAAAATATATGTTGTATAAAGAGTTCCCTGTCATATTTCTGAATGCAAGTCAGGAGTGCTGGGTATATGGTGTAACTCCTCCTCATAACCCCTTTCAATGTATAAGATGGAACTCTGCCTTCTGGAGACGCCTGCACTCTCTCACTCCTCCCCCGGCAGCTGCCATTCTGTTTTGGATGCCCTTCTGGACACCTCGAGTGGATCCGTGGGAGAGCAGGGTCAGGGTCCCTCTTATTTTGAGTTGAGTAACGACCCACTGTGCGTGGTGGCCCTGTAGTGTTTGACCCAGTGATCAACACCGGCCTTCTACCATAGGGAATGCAGCTGTGAAAGACTCAGGGTCTTTTCAATTTTTCTAACATTATTTGTCTACTTTCACATTTTTGTTCAGACCTGTGTTGTGTCTTGAGAATGTTCCTCCACACCGAGTCCCCGTTATCCCTTTTATTCCCTGACCAGTTAGCTTCTCATCTACTTTTTTTTTTTTTTTGGTTTTTCGAAACAGGGTTTCTTTGTGTAACCTTGGGTGCCCTGGACTCACTTTGTAGACCAGGCTGGCCTTGAACTCACAATGATCCACCAGCCTCTGCCTCCTAAGTACTGGGATTGAAAGCATGTGCCACCATGCCCAGCCCACATATCTACTTTTATCTTATATACACATGCATGGTTTTATATGACTATATAAACTCCAGGACACACAAATGAGAGAAAATATGTGATATTTGCCTTTTGGAGACTAGTTTAGTCCTCTTAATACAACAATCTCCATTTCCCACCATTTTCTGGAAAATGACAAAACTTAGTTCTTTGCAGCTTGAAAAAATAGCCCACTGTGTGTAATCACATTGCCTATATGCGACACTTTTCTTAGGTACTGCCAGTTGGTCCCATCTCTTAGCTGACATGAACAGGGTGCAGTCTACATGGGTGTGCAGGTTTCTCTTGCTGTGTTGACTTGGAGGCCTTAGGTGAACGAACACCGGGAGAGGAGAGCTGGGTTGCCTTGAACCCTGGTCTTTGAGTCCTGAGGCAAACACTATCCCTGCCTGAGAAACAGCAGTCACCTTAAGTGGCTAGCACAGGAATCAGGCCTTCATAACCACCAGAGAAGAGCGGTGGGGAGGGGTGAGGGAGACCAGCCTTAAGGTGGAAAGAGGCCCTGAAGAGAGGAAGTGACAGAAAAGATAGGAGGCTCATCAGCCCTCGCCACCTTCAGGGTTGCGCCACCTGGTGGCTGGAGTCCCTGCACTGACTTCCTGGTGGGGAAAATACCTTGGAGATTTTGACTCAAGGGAATATATTTTTGGGGCTGGAGAGATGGCTCAGAGGTTAAGAGCACCGACTGTTATTCCGGAGCTCCTGAGTTCAATTCCCAGCAACCACATGGTGGCTCACAGCCATCTATCATGGTGCCCTCTACTGGCCTGCAGGTGTACATGCAGACAGAACATTGAATACATAATAATAAATAAATAAATTATAAAAAAAAAGGGAATATATTTTTATTGCCCTTTAATATGAGAGATTTTCTGAATGGTCCAATGAGACCATGCCAGTGCTTCCTTGTGCTAATAAATGCGGTGGGCTGGCAAGATGGCTCAGTGCGCTTGCCACCAAGCCTAATGACCCGAGTACCATCCTTAGGACCTACATGCTAGAGCGAACTACTACTTCTCTTTTTTGCACACATTATCGAACACACACATACATACATGAGTGAATGAATAAAAGATGTAATAAGATGCCTTACTTGGCAGGGTATGGTGGCACACTCCCTTAATCCCAGCACTCAGGAAGCAAAGGTAGGCAGATCTCTGTGAGTTCAAGGCTAGCCTGGTCAACAAGGCAAGTTCCAGGCCGGCCAGAACTACATAGTAAGACCCTAACTCAAACAAAATGAAACAAAAGAAGCCAACAAAAACTGTATGATTGGAAGTATAGACTGTTCAGAACAGCTCCAAGACAACAGCTGTACATGATCCTGAATCGGGGTTATGTTGGGTGGTCAAAACATACACTATGTCAGCTGGGCAGTGGTGGCGCACGCCTTTAGTCCCAGCACTGGGGAGGCAGAGGCAGGTGGATCGCTGTGAGTTCAAGGTCAGCCTGGTCTACAAAAGGAGTCCAGGACAGCCAAGGCTACACACAGAAGCCCTGTCTCAAAAAACAAACAAAAACAAAACAAAACAAACAAACAAAAAACATACACTATGTCAAACCATAGCAGACGGGCTATGGTTATGGATTTTTGAAGTGAGTTTCATGAAGAAAAAAAATCCCCAGAGTGACAGGAGATACCATTGTGAAATCAAATAAGAACTCTGTTTTCATTTGCTGCGATTAGCACCTCTCCAGCTCAGATGGAGGCCAGGTGAGAGTTGAGCTCCTTCCTCTGAAGTGAGATACTCAGCCAGCTGGAACGCCCCGGGGTTAATAGCGAAATCCAATTTCATGTTTTATGTGTTCAGCATTTCACTTCAGGAGTTCAGATGGACCCAGCACAGCCTTCATAGTCACATTGAGTGGAGGCAAGAAGAGAAGGGAGGAGGAGGAGGAGGAGAAGGAGGAGGAGGAGGAGGAGGAGGAGGAGAGCGGGGCAGAGGCAGGCAGCCCCAGGGCACCAGCACTCCCTGCAGCTGCCCTCTTGCCCTTTCTAATTGTTTTCTCCAGTTATTTATTTATTTACGTATTCATGTGTGTATGTCAGTGTGCATGTGCATGCAAAAGAGAGTACATATGCGGTGGTGTGCATGTGGCAGAGGACAGTTTGGGGTAGTCCTTTCACCATGCGGTGATGGTGGGGTGTCCGGGGCATGGAACTCAGGTGAGCTGCTGAGCCACCTAGATGACAGCACTTAACGGATCTTCCTCTTCCTGCCTACAGTTCTGGGAGGTCATCGGGGAAGAACATGGGATTGACTGCGCCGGGGGCGATTGTGGGGCTTCCGCCCTTCAGCTGGAGAGGATCAACGTTTACTACAATGAGGCCTATGGTAGGACTGGCTGTTGGGTTAGCACTGGTCTACCATCTGAGCAGAGTGGGCAGAGAAAAGGACCCAAGTGTGAAAGAGTGATGTGCCAACATGGAACTGGCTTCAGAGTCTGGATAGCAAGTGGTGGGATGGGCTGCAGTCACCTGCTAAAGGAACTTTTATCTGCCTGATGTAACTGTTGTCTCTGCCGCTTACTGCCTCTTTCTGCTAACCTAGGCCTAGTCCTGGAAGCTTCTAACCTCTGTACAATCTAACCTAGGCCTAGAATGTTTTCAGCCCCTGAGACTTAATGCTGAATAATCTCACCCTTTCTAGCTCGTTCTGAAGTTTGGGCAGGCTCAACTCAGCTGTTCTCACTCAAATGCCTCTCCAAGCTGACTGATTCAATCTGGCTTCTTTCTCTGCCTCTGATTGAATTGCTCCACTTGGCCTCAAACTAACTCTAGCGATCTGTTCTAATCTTCTGGTTCCTTCTCATTCTCTGGCTTGTTCTCTCTTCAGCCTGTCTCTGTACAATTCTCCTGGTAAAACTGCCTCTGACTTCTACAAACTCAACTCCCCTGCATTGCCTCTCAACTGACTGGCTCAGTCGAACTGCCTCTACAGCATGGACTAGAACACAGACATCTGCATGCCTCTGTCTCCTGAGTGCTGGAACGCCTGGATGTAAGCTTTTCTTTACCTGAAACTTGCTCTCTACCAGGCTGGCCTTGAACTCAGGGATCTGCTTGCTTCTGTCTCCTGGGATTAAAGGTGTGTCTATATTCCAGCTGGATCACACAGACTTAGAGGGTCTTTGAATGTGATCTCTTGCCAGAGCAGATATGTTTTGAATGAACATTCCTCTACAATCATGATAGGTTGTTGTTCCCCAAAGGGAGGGTGAGTTCCATGTTTTTGGAGTTGCTGGCCAGACAATAAACCAAGCACATCCTCCTGAGAGAAGTGCAGTTCTTTGTTTGGTTGCCTGTTTTTCTGGAGGGGAGTGGTTAGAGATGGGGCTTCCCTGTATAACAGAGCCCTGGACATCCTGGACCCACTCTGTAGACCAATCTGGCCTCAAACTCATAGAGATTCCCCTGCCTCTGCCCTCTGAGTTCTGGGATTAAAGGTGTGCGCCACTATGCTCGATAGAAAGTAGAGTTTTAAAAAAGACATATATATATATATTTCTTAACAAATTCATGCCATGGTGGGCCAGCTCAGATATAATCATAGATATTAAAAATGTCTACCTACCAAAAGCCTCCTTCTAGAGTACTCATGGTTTTGTTGTTGTTGTTGTTGTTTTTTTTTTTTTTTTTTTTTGGACCTGCATCCCAAGGATCCATCTTGATGAAACATTAACTTTTAGAACAGCAACCGTATGCTGACTTGTCCCTATCACTCTGCACAGGGAAGAAGAAGCATGTGCCCCGAGCCGTCCTTGTGGACCTGGAACCTGGGACGATGGACAGCATCCGTTCCAGCAGACTAGGAATGCTCTTCCAGCCTGACAATTTTGTTCATGGTAGGTAGGGTTCCCCCCACCCCCACCCCCACCATAATCGTCTACCAGGAAGAGCTGAGGATGTCTTCTGGTGGTTCTCTGCTCACCTTAATTCCCCCCCACCCTTCCCACTTCTCCTGGTCACAGGTAACTCTGGTGCTGGTAACAACTGGGCCAAGGGCCACTACACAGAGGGAGCAGAACTGATTGAGAATGTCATGGATGTGGTGAGGAGGGAGAGCGAGAGCTGCGACTGCCTGCAGGGTTTCCAGATAGTGCACTCTCTGGGTGGGGGCACTGGCTCGGGCATGGGCACTTTGCTCATGAACAAGATCAGGGAGGAATACCCAGATCGGATCCTGAACTCCTTTAGCGTCATGCCGTCCCCCAAGGTGTCAGACACGGTGGTCGAGCCCTACAACGCTGTGCTGTCCATCCACCAGCTGATTGAGAACACCGATGCCTGTTTCTGTATCGACAACGAGGCGCTCTATGACATTTGCTTCCGTACCCTGAGGCTGACAACACCCACCTACGGGGATCTCAACCACCTAGTGTCCTTGACCATGAGTGGGATCACTACCTCACTGCGCTTTCCAGGCCAGCTCAACGCAGACCTGCGCAAGCTGGCAGTGAACATGGTACCTTTCCCCCGCCTTCACTTCTTCATGCCTGGCTTCGCTCCACTCATGGCACAAGGGAGCCAGCAGTACCGAGCCCTCTCAGTGGCTGAGCTTACCCAACAGATGTTTGATGCCCGTAACATCATGGCTGCCTGTGACCCTCGCCATGGCCGCTACCTCACTGTGGCTTGCATCTTCCGGGGTAAGATGTCCACTAAGGAAGTGGATCAACAGCTGCTGTCCATTCAGACGAGGAACAGCAACTGCTTTGTGGAATGGATTCCCAACAATGTCAAGGTGGCTGTGTGTGACATCCCGCCCCGGGGGCTGAACATGGCAGCTACCTTCCTGGGTAACAGTACAGCCATCCAAGAGCTCTTCACCAGGGTCTCTGAGCACTTCTCAGCCATGTTCAGAAGGAGAGCTTTTGTACACTGGTACACCAGCGAAGGGATGGACATAAGTGAATTCGGGGAAGCCGAGAGTGACATCCATGACCTGGTGTCTGAGTACCAACAGTTTCAAGATGTCAAAGCAGGGGTGGAGGACAGTGAAGAGGGTGAAGAGGAGGAGGCAGAAATGGAGGCGGAAGACAAAGAACATTAGCCAGGAGAGATGCTGTAGGGTAGCCACTTTCAGAAGTTTCTCCTAAGATTTGTTGACTGTCCTGAAGGCCTTGGGTGTCTGCCCTCTCCTAGGCCAAAGGGTGGGTGGGACTATGGGTGTGTGTGATGGTGATTTGTCCACAGTTACTAGCCAGGGCTGGATGGCCAATGCATTTTTCCTTCTTCCTTTTCAGATAGGAAGTGAATTTACTGTTGTGGGCCCCATTTATTTTCTTTACTAACTGTAGGCTAGACACGAAGTGTGAAGTTTGCCAAGAGCCCTTTTGCAGCTGATGGTCCCTCTTCAACCCGTCAGCAGCGTTGCTTGGTACCCAGCACCTAGGGCAGCTAGGATGCTTCAGAATCCTCTTATACAAAGCCAGTATCTGAAGAGTGTGTGGGAGGCTCAGGGCCAACGGAAGTGTGAGTCCGCCTCCATGATCTCACTGTGTAGACCTTATGTACTGTTCAACAGGCTGACTGGAAAAAGACAAAGGAAGGCAAGAAAAGCCACAGCTCTCCTCTTGGCTCCCACCGTCCAAAAGACCAGCAAAAGCAGCATTCCGGTCTTCAGAGCTTTGTTTCCCAGTAACTGGCTTCCGACATACTTGTCTGTGTTTTAAGATTCCTATTAGAACTAGAAGCCAGTAGCTCACTAATGATTGCCCTTGGTTTTCCTCTTTAAAGGCTGTGTGCATCCGCCCTTTTCACTTTCATCAGTAATCACCCCTGAAGCTGCTCTGCAGCATCTCCATTCTCCCGAAAGGGCACGCAGCACGCTCAGCAACCATTTGAATGTAGGCACGTCGCCACAATGCCGCAGTGTCCTCCTTGGTGACAGAGGACATGGTCTCATTAGGGAACTTTTATAGTTGGGATTAATTTGCAGACGTTGCCATAGACGTTTGTAGGATGACAAGGCTCTAAGCACTGCAGGGCTGTAATCCCACATAATAACAGGACTGAGCACACAGGAGCCTTTACCGTTTACCTGCATCTGAGGTGCATGGGGGTCTTCATGCTGGGATTATCCAAGAGCTCTCCTATTTGACTTCTTCAAGTGCTCTGTCACCAGATGCTCTCTCGGGCCTCAGTTTATAATCAGCAGTAATAAAGTGGCAGGTGTGTGGCACTCTCTTTGTATATGCACTGTGAGAAAATAATTAAGATTCATCTCTAGAGAGAACCAGGCTCCTGCTTCCTTTCTTCTTTGGTGTGGATAAGAAACATTGGCTTAAGTGAGATAAGCACCGCTCCACTCTTAGCTGGAAAAGCTTCCTTGGATGCTAGCAAGGCTTACAGCCCATGACTCTGTAGGAGTCAGTTGCATGCTTTCCTGGACACTTTCACTGTAAACCTCAAGACACAGTTTCATACATGAAAGAAACAGACTAAAATTCTTTAAAAAAAAAAAAATTCTTTTGCTCTATAAGACTATGAAACCTTCTGCTTGTTCAGTCATAATCACTAAAGTGCAAATAAACTCTGCTTTAAGTGAGTCATTGTACCTCAATGTCAACAACTCCCTTTTCTTGGAGCCTGACCACTCAGACTGGCACATCTCACCTCCTGTTCTATATGGCACAGGTAGAGCAAATCAAGTGACTAAAAGCCCCGCTGGTCCCTTCCGTGGTATGGTTGCCATGGTGATGCCAGTGTGGCTGAATCAACAGGAGTCATAAAATTTCAAAGGCCTCTGGATTCTTTTGTTTGCTCATAAGGAACATTTCTGTCTCTGATACTAGTAGTTAGTAGCAGGCTGTTGAGTGTTTGGCTGGGTTACCTCACCATGTGGCAGGTTGTCCTGTGCCACCTTGAATTTATTGGAACCTGTTGTTTATTCAGTACTTAATTTTGCAACATTGGAGGAGTCTCAGAATTTTTGATGGACAGTCCATTTTGCTCTTATTTGGTTACTTTAATCCATGTCCCCAAGTCTCACTTCTAATCATCCCAGGGGCTCCCCTAATAAACAACTCCTTAAGCTGGAAATCATGAAGCCCTTTCTTATTAGTTACCTACTTTACAGAAGGCCTCCGGCCTTGAGTCAGCTGCTTGCTGCTTTCTCATGAGAGAAGATGCTTCCTGGGACCTGAGTGCTACAACTTCCTAAGAGGATGTTAGCCCCAGGCAGACACCAGGGCTCCCAACCTTTCAGGGCCACTACTGCCCCATTGCTGAGACTCCAATACCATTCAGGTGTGAAGTGTGTCGGGGACAGGAAGCTGTCTTCAGGAGCCGAGGGCAAAGGCATTTTCTCCATCTTCAGCCTCATGAATGATGGGAGCTGAAGCAGTGCGGTGAGCAGGGCATGCTTCTAGTCATTTCTCTGTTCTGAGAAAGCTACGATGTTTAGTCAACTTTGGAGTGGTTCTACTCAGCCAAGAGCAGCCAAAACCAAAACACTGCGTTCCCAAACATTTAACAAATGAATGGCCACTCAAAACCCATCAGACTACCCTAATCACTGCCCAGACAGGTCATTAGGAATCACGGGTTTTAACTGCAGATCAGCCATCAACACAGGACACAAGGTATTGACCCGCTCCCCCTCATTCCTGTGAAAAATGTGCCCAGAAAACAGAGACTGATAAAAGGTGAGAAGCGTTTTGTCTAGATGAAATCTATGGTAGCGGCTCTTCTCCATGACTGGGTGAAGCCTGCCGCTCCAACTCGGGCTCGAATTGTTTTTATCTGGGTTACCAGCTAGTCAGAGCCATCACTTTAATGGGAATGCCCTTCAGAGTTGAGGGATAGCACAATCTCCACGCAGTGCCAAGTCGTCATCATATACTGCCACGACCATTCCCTTTGCTACATTTGAGCCATGGTCCCTGTAGTCCGCTGGTCATGAGATATTAAACTCTTGCCTCCTTTTAAGACATCCTGGTTCATATAATCATACCCACATTACTCTGTGGAAAATTCCTATTTAAAAAAAAGAGCAGAAACAGAACCAGCAGAGGGTGAACCATGCTAATTTATTGGCAAAGTCAATTTATCAACAAGATGGGTAGTTCTGTGCCCAGGAGGTGAGGTTGATTCCAATCTGGTACCCACATGCCTTCACCTTGAAGACTCGACAGTCCATGCTTCGGTCAGGTTCTGGGAATAAAAAAGAAAACACGACAGTTACTAGCTTGCTGTGTCTTCTTTACAGCCACCTGCTTGCAGCACAACTGTGGCAGTGAACCACAGTGGAGACACGAGCCTGGCTGCCTGTGGGCATACAGCCTGCAACAGGCACATTCTTGAGTAAATCACTTCCACTGTGACAGAAAAAGCTTTGTCCTCAAGGCACTATGATCCCCCTTCCCCCATGCCAACAGGCTAGGGCTCTCCCTGCTGCAGACATGCCTTGCCAACCCGCAGGCTCTGACAAAGTCCTAGGGGTCAACTGAAGACTGGCACAGCGTGACTCCAGGCAAGTGAAGAGGTGTCCTCACACTGTGGAGAGCAAGCAGCCCAACATAAATCAGGCTTTACAGTCCAAATTCTGAGATTAGACAGATAGACCCAAGAAAAGGGGGTCACTTTAAACTACTCCATCTCCCAGTTCATAGGAAGATTATTTGTTAATTCAAGATGAAAATGAAAGTGCTAAGGGGAGAGTTGAGAGTTTCAGTCTGGCAAACTGCTCATGAGCGCGGGCTCTGGAGCACGACCGTCATGGGCTGTGCCACTGCAAGGCTGACGCTTTTCACAAGCAAAAGCAAATGAAAGCTGAGGAACATCTGTCTGCTACCTTGCTTCTCTTAGAAATAATAATGCAAATAAAGTAGCTGGGGGGTCAAACGGGCCTGGAGTACTGCAGTGGGAACTCACTGAACCCTAACCCTAACCTGCACCATGGCAGAAGATGCGACTTTTATACTCCCGACACCTCCACACAGGCCAGATGAGCCAGACTCCCTGAAAGTGTATGGAGCTCAGCAAACAGGTTCATCCAGGGTCAGCAGCCCTCCCTGCTTGATGAAACAGCGAGATGCTGCCTGGATGTTCAGGAAGAAGTGATGTGTGGGGACAGCGGAGCTATGGGGGAAGAACAGGCAAAACACTGCCATTTCTCATGCTCCGGGCTGTTACATAACTCCAAGAACAATTACAAAGGGGGGTGGGGGGGCCGCTTATCCTCCCAATTATTTGATTTTGTGCAGATAAATGAACCAGGTTTAATTAAAATAAGATGGCTTTCTATCTCAGGATTGCTAACTGCACTGAAAATCAATATGCCAATTACTCTGCTTGTCAGGGCTGTACAGGGCGCTCTTTCATCATGCCGGATGACGTCTACAACCTGCACCCTCTAAGTCCCCACTGCAGTAACCAGCACCCAGACCCACGGGGCAAGAGGCGGTGTCATGCTGACGCCTCTGGGTTCGAGTTTTCCGGTGCGGGCCACCAGAAGGAGACTGCTAGACAAAGCCCGACTCACCGGCTACTCCTTCTTCACCTTCACGGTTTTTATGCTGCTGCCAGAAGTCTTCTCGGCGTTCGCTTTGAACTCGGTTTTCAGGGCATCCCGCACCGCTTTTGCACAGATTTGGGAGAAGCGGATGTAACTGGCAAAGAGAGAGAGGACACAAGGCTCCTTACCAACAGTTAGACGACGACGACGATGACGGTGTCACTGGGTGGGGTACCTCGGCTTTCCCACCACGCTTTTAATGTCAGCCGGTTACCTCACTAGGGTAAAACTGGATTGGAAACTGGGTGATACCAAAAAGACCCTGGACAAAGGGAACGACTACATGTGGGCCCAGACTATCTGCTGCTTGCCGGGACATCACAAGTCTCCGTGGCAGTGTGGCTTTTCAGCACACATTAAATTTAAAATGAAGTGGGTTTTGTTGTTGTTGTTGTTGTTTTTAGGTCCACAGTGTAGGCAAACAGTAAAATGTAAACAGAATTCTCACATGAATGACTGCCCAGCTCATTTCTGTATTTAACTTGTTTTAGTTACATTATTCCTACAACACACACACACACACACAGCCCTCTTGTGAATTAAACCAGTGCTTTTTATGGTCAATTATTTAAAGGTATTCCTGAAAATACTAGATTTTTGCCTCTTCTGTATCATCGAAGATACATCCTAAGCAAGGGTTCCAAACTCAACTAGAAGTTCTCAGAGAGCACTGACTATAGCAAAGGGGGCTCCCAGGCAGCTTCCTGTTGGGTAGACGATTCGTCTGTCAACACCTTATTATCCCCAAAGATGTCAGCTTTCACACTTCTTGAAATCAGGGATGAGGTGGTGGCTGTTTGTTTCTCCTGCTTTAGAACTTGTGTGTGGGGCCCAGAGTAACAACAGAGTAAAAATAATACCTGGCCTTCAAGAGGCCGGGAGGAGGAAAATAAGCTGTGCCATGGGACATAGGTTAGTACGTGGTACCTATTATGGGCCTACCATTCTTTCGTTCTAGAAAACTTCCCTTGAGCTGTCGGCCCTGTGTCATGCACCTGCTGCAGGGCCTCCAGTATGATGTTCCTCCATCCAGTGAACTCACCAGGTGTTCTACCTGGGGCAAGGAACCCACACATCATACCTAGGCCTATGGCTGCCATTAGTGGGTGGGTGCTCACGTGGGCTCCTGCAGAGCTCTCCACAGTTCTAGTGGAGGTTTTTCACTTTTCTTCACGACTGGGAAAGGCTACTGGGGTCACACTGTGTGACCCTCCCTCTGTGAAGATGAGGAAGGCCAGTGTCGGCATCATGCAGGTACTGCAGGCTTCCTACTCTGAGGAGCCGCCACCTCTGTTTGGGGTCCGTGACCCCATGACCCCGCGGTGCCTTGTCCACGGCGACGCCATCTTGGCGGGAGGCCGCGTGGCTTGGCCATCGCGCGCGACCTGCTGACGCCGGACGCGCCTCCCCGAAGCCTCCCGGGAGTACCTGAGTCCAGCCTGTCGCCAGTACGCCACCATCGTGTCTCGAGAGGGTCCTGTCGCTTCAGAGTCGCCTCCGCCGGGCCCGGCTACAGGAAGGTCAGACCTGACTAGCGGAAGGGGTGGGAAACGCAAACCTGCCAGTCACTGCCTCTCCCCGCCCTAGCCACAGCCAGGAGCCAATAGGAGCGCTGGTCGCGCCTGTCCATTGGCCGAGAGGCTTCCGGAAACTGCGGCCGTGTGGACAGCTGGGAAAGCGAGGCAGCCGCGTCCCGGTCACCTTCCCAGGTGCTGTGGGCAGAGGGCGGGGCCTTCCCGAACCATGCTCTGGGTTCCATGCGGCAGGACGGAGACCCCGCCCCCAACTTCGCTGGCAGTGTGTTTGTACTTTTGGCAGACATTTAAAACGGAACCACACTGTAAAGTGAAAATCTATATACTTTTAAAGTTTAAGTAAAAAAATCATTAGGACTTTAGACCCTTTTCCTGAGCAGGTATGATTTCTAGAAACCACACCAGACCCTTTGCCCATCAATATTTAGTAGCGTCTGTTTAGCTGGAATATAACCACACTTGTCAAAACTATCTCCGTTAAAAAACAAACCCTTATAAATGCCCAAATAATTTTGTTACTTTTTTGTAGACAGGGTTTGTCTGTGTATCCTTGGCTTTCCTGGACTCTTTGTAGACCAAGATGGCCTTGAACTCACAAAAACCCACCTGCCTCTGCTTCCCCAGTGCTGGGATTACAGGAGTGGACTATGGTGCCTGCCATCCAAAGAATTCTTAAACCGAGCAACCTTTTAAAAGTAGAAAGGCAGGAATTTAAATTTTTGGTTTTGTATGAATGTTAACTGGTCTCTTCAAGAAAACTCAACTAGAAGCCCATCCCATAAAAGACAATACTGCTGGGCATGGTGGCACATGCCTTTAATCCCAGCACTCAAGAGGCAGGAGGATGGATGTGAGAGGCCAGCTTGGTCTAGAAAAACCAAACCAAACCAGAAAAAAGGGAGGGGGGAGGGAGAGAGAGAGAGAGAGAGAGAGAGAGAGAGAGAGAGAGAGAGAGAGAATATGCATGAAACAAACACCAGTTAGTGATTGACAATCTTTGCCTTTGCTGTGTTTTTGTTTTTGTTTTTGTTTTTCCCAGCCACTGCAATCTCCCAGGCGTCCCTTCAGGCCACTGTGTTCCTCCCTCCTATGGGTTCTGTTCTCACACAGTACCCCAGTGTGCTTGGGATCATTTGAGTTGCCTCAAATGATGGGCAGCTCTTCATCTAAAAAAGATGTTTTGTGATCATAATTACCTCAAAAAATAATTAAGTTCAAATAAGCCGACATATCATACCTTAGCAAGCACAAAGCCATGCTTCTGAAATGTGGCAATCTGTAAGTAAGTGTGAAATGCTAAGAGATGTGAACAGGCACTCTCGGTCTCGGTGTTCTGTGTAAGAGTAATGCAATACTCAGGTAATGACTTTATTTTTTTCAGTTAACATAACCAGCCCACAGTACAGCATGCAAAATCACAAAAGTACAAATTCAAGGAAGGGAATGCCTTTACTAAGTCACAAAATTTGGCAAATCAATACAGTACTGTTAATACAATAAAATACTATTTCTGCTGGAGTCATATTACCTTAGTGCTAATTTTCACTCCAAAAAATATCATTTAAGTACCAAATCCAAACACTGGTTTCCAGCAGGGAAGGTTATTTTATACAAATCAATGTCATTTGAAATTATACAATTTCTCCTTGTAAAGTGAGTTCCTCATGCAGGCGGTTCTGGACATGAGGGCGGCTGGGCTGTTCTGGTTGGTCCACAGCCAGGTAGTGTTCCAGTATCTGGAGCTTTATAAGTCTACCTAAGAAGACTCCAGATCAGCATCAGTTTCTTCCAAGTACTTAAAAAATAGCAACAAACACCCGTTAATTGTTCGCATCAACACAAGACTTCGCTGTCAGTCTGTTCAAGCCCTTCAACCTCTGATGATCCCTTTGATTTAGAAGCTCTGACCTTTTGTTTTGATCAAAAGTCACAGCTTTCTCCAGCTCATTAAAAAATAAAATAAAATCTACCTAAAATAGTTGTATCTTTTAAATAACAAATAAATATGCTGTCAGCTGAAGAGTCCTGGGCCCTGTTGCTGCACACCGGGCTCCACTGTCATTTCTCCACCAACGCTGCCGCCGCCGCCATTGGCCTTATGCTTCCTCTCGCTGATGCTGTCAACTCTTCAATCTCGGCGTTCAGTTTATGGATCACCCACTCCATGGCTTCTCGGCCCTGAGAAGGTGCAACGCGATCATTGTTACCAGGAGCAGAGCTGCATAGAAGGGAACGGCCAGCAGGCTAAGGGAGGTGCTCACAGGCTAACTCAACCCCAGGGACAGAGCTCTCGTCCTTGTTTTCTTTCTTTTCAGTTATTATTTGCCAAATACCAAGTGCCTAGAGCAGCTGGCTTGATCCAGAAACCAAATTTTATTTTGCGTGCAGATGTTCTCCGAAGAATGCATAGCTGAGTGGTAGGCTGCCTCACTGGCTGAATGACAGGGCCCTTTCTCTTTCTGTCAACACTGTAAATCTACCATGCTCACACCTCAGGATCAGGTCCTTGAGCCCTCCTCTCATCTGTCCTCTTCCTTCCTGAGGCTCTATAGCTTCTTGAGAAGTGGAAGTGAAGCACTTCACGCTCCCTGTTGGAGGGCCTCTGCACGTGCAGCTCCCCGCCCCAGTGTTCTTCCTGGTTACTGCCTGCAGCAGCTCCTTCCCTCTTCGCATTTGGCAAAAACATCAACCACCAAGCACTCATTGAAACACCCATGCTTGCCTTTACTTTCCCTCCCCTAGCACAGTGACTCGTGCTGCCTTCTTGAGCCCTGTGAGGGACGAGCATGTTTGTTTTGCTGCCTGCATATCTCGAGTACGCCTCGATGGAACGACTTGATGAAACATGTTAAAGAAGCAATGTGTTAGGTACCTTTTCCCCTATCTTACTGTTTTAACATGGGGGTTCTTCTCAATGGAGTAAGAGGTCAGGGGGGCATGGGGAAAATTCACTATTTTATGTGGCATGTGCATCAAATGATGTCTTTTTTTAAAGGTTTTCCGAGACAGGGTTTCTCTGTGTAATAGCCCTGGCTGTCCTAGACTCTGTAGCTCTGTAGACTAGGATGGCCTTGAACTCACAGAAATCAACCTGACTGTGCCTGGGATTAAAGGCGTGCAATACCATGCTTGGCTCAGATATAATAATTTTATGGCCGTAATTATAAGTTGTCAAGGAACAGCACTTTCAGCAGACACTTAGCTGTGCACTGTACAAGCATGTCTGCAATGGCCCCGGGCTGCACGTTTCTCTAGTCCTCTCACTTCATGGATGAAGCTGAGGAGCAGAAATGTAAGGGGACCACAGAGCCGACACACAACACTACCCGATGCTCTCCCTCCTCTTAGAGAGCAGCCTAGGGGACAGCAGCATTCAGCAGGGGCATTTACAGACAGTGAGGAATGAGAGGGCCCCTCCTACTTACTTTGTTAGCATTGGAAGATATGGTGCTTGCCATGAGTCCCTCGAGGTAGCTGCTGAGGCTGACCCCTTTCACAGTGATGATGGCTTCCTGGGTCAGGACAGTTCTAGCAAAAGAACCCAGAGCTTCAGATGACTCATGTTTGACTTGCAAAGAGCAGTCCACCAAGAAACACAAGGGCCTCACTTGAGTCAGGTCACCACCTGGCTTTACTTACTTCTCTGGGTCCTGGGGGTGCGGCTTATAGGTGAGCCTCTCGTCTACTGAGACCATATTTGTAAATGAGATCTACAGGGTGGGGAAAAGTCAAGCCATTTTGGAAAACAAGATTAGAAAGATTTCCAAAACTAACACACAACCCAAATCTTATTTGCTAAACATACAAAACAATTTTTAAAAAATAATCCGTCTCAGCATTACTAGGTAACTATAATTTCAATTTCATTATTTAAACTTAAATGTCACCAAACTTTGTTTGGGTAGGGAGGTGGCTCCCCAGGTAAAGCAAGGCGTTTCCTCTAAGCTTGCCAACCTGAGTTCTATCCCTGTAATCCCAGGTGGAAGGAAAGAACTGACTCCCACAGCAAAGTTTCTTCCGACCCCTTCACAAGGTGTCCTGACACTGCCCCTCCCCTGTCCTCTGAGGGTTTAGTACCATTGTGCAGGGTGCTAAGCTCACTGTCCTGAGTGGCGGCCTAAAGAGGCAAGGCCACGCAGCAAGGAGCCTTGGACCCCGAGGCACGCAGCACCTTTTCCCTTCTCTCATTATTTATTTATTTTTGACTTTGTGGTGATAGGGGATTGGACTTTGGGACATGACCACGCTGGCCAAATGCTCTATCATACCCCCAGTTTTGAAAAAGAGAAAGAGATATAAAGAAAGCCTCTATGTTGTCCCAACCAGCCTGGAAGGCAATCTGTATTTGTATTTGCTTTGCACTTTGCATTGGCTTTGAATCTGTGCTCCTCCTGCTTCAGCCTTCAAAGCAGCTGGGATAATAGGCATCAGCCACTATGGCCTGCCTTTCTGCAGCTCATGTACCCATGCATGTCTCACTTGTAAGGCAGCAGGACTCACGTTAGTGGACTTGAGCTCCATCGTCCTCTTCACCGGGTCAACTACAGAATGCTCTTGCACGTATGTTTTCGTTCTTGCTGCACCAATAAGCTATGGACGACGCTCTAGTTAGTAATCAGAGAGCTTCTGGCCAAGCATGAGGGTACAAATATGTTAAGTTGAACCAGAACTATTGGAGGTAACAGGGACTCACACACAGAGGAACCCAAGACTGCCATCGCCCTACATGGGTGCCTTCCCCAGAGGCAATCAGTAACCAGCTCACTGATGGTGTGATGTTACACTTGCCGAGGTGTGACAGTAGGGCAGGGACAAAGACATCTGGGAGCCAGAAGACCTGGCCAAGTATGTCTAGCAGAGTCCAGCAATGATCAGACCAGTCAAGGGTCTCAACCAGCCCAGAGAGGAGCTCCATGCCCCCATCCTCTGGATAAGAACGCAGGCCTCACAGCCAAGTCGGGCATATCCAGTCAGTACCGCTCCCTGGGTGTGTCTCAAACCCACCCTCCTTTGCTATGTAGAAATCAGGCTCCTGGGGCTGGAGAGATGGCTCAGGGGTTAAGAGCACTAACTGCTCTTCCAGAGGACTCTGATTCAATTCCCAGCACCCACGACAACTTACAACTATCTGTAACTCCAAGATCTGACACCTTCACACAGACAGACAGATATGCAGGCAAATATCTGTGCACATAAAATAAATTTAAAAAAAAAAAAGAAAAAAAGAAATCAGGCTCCTTCCTGTTCTGAATAGAATAACCTCCAGAGACCCAATGGAGAAACCTGGGTGTAAGCAGCACACTATCTGTCACCACCAACTGGCATTCTAGTTTCTCACTGGTTCTATCAGTCACTAAAGCTTGGTCACTTGTCACAGAAACAGAACTACTTAAATGTAGAGGACCAGATCACTGCCTAAATGTGAAAAAAGCAAGCCAAGCAGAATTTTTGCTACTTAATGTGCATAACCTACAAAAGTCCAGTGTCACCCAACAGCCAGGACCTGAGCACTGGAAACTTCATTACAAGCCCCAGGCTGGAGTAAAGCAGGACAAGATGTAGCTCTTCCCCAGAGTCAGCTTCCTGCAGCCACAGTGCCCTTAGGAGGACCCAACAGCACTTCTAACTCATCACACACTCCTAACTCCCTTCACATGGATCTGAAGGGAAGAGCACACTTCTCAAGCAGGGTACACTTACAGACTTCACAATGGAAGGCAGGCCCCACTCTGTGCTGAGCAGTCTGTGGCTGTGCAGCTTTCCAGAGGGATCGACATGTCTGTCCAGCACGTCAACACCAACCACGCTCGGGTTCATGGGGTTTGGGTATTTCTGCATTGCCGCCGTTGTAACTGTTTCCCATGGGTGCCTGCAACAAAACCGAAAAACTAAGCATGTAAACTGCGGCTGAGGTAAGCACGTGCTTTATGATGAGCTGAAGTGGGGATAGCTCTGGAAGACACTGAGTGATAATGACCTTCAAAGGCCCGCAGAAGCATGCCGGCCACTAGTCCTCCTTCAGTCCTTACCACTATCCACGTCCACCCACAGGTAAGAAGCAAGTCATGAAAACGTATTCAAGAACTCTGAAACAAGGGGGAAAATGGCAGCACCCCATTTACTCTTGTGTCTGACCACAATTCTAAAGCTGTAAGGACTCCAGGACCCCTGATAAAAACTAGGAAAGGCCACACCATTGACTTACAATTAAGCATCGTCCTTATCAATATGATATATAACACCAGGTCCTTTGGCCATTACTTGCTGTGTTTCTCCAAGTGTGGCTCCTGCTCTGCAAAGGCCACTCAGCAGGAAATGCTGCAGCCCTGATGACCTCTCTTAGCATGAGCACCTGCCCAGCACTCTGGTGGACAAGAACCCACTGCTTCTTCACTTTCTTGAAAAAGGCCACAGACCGATTCAAACTGTGCCACACCCTCGCCTGCCCTCTGGGAGCAGGCTGTCTCTCTGCAGCCCACCGGGGATCCTCAGCCTCCTCTGAGACATGGTATATGATTAGCACTCAGCTTGGAGTCGCTTTCTGTGTCCTATAGCAGCTGAGTGTACAGTACGTCCTAGGCACTGCTTTTTACAAAGACCAAGATAACTGTTGCCACCTCTGGCAGTGAACAGTGCTCCCATTTAGAGGCCTGAGATTGGACAGGCCAGTGAGCCATGGCCACCTCCACTTTAGTGCTCCGTCAATGTCTGCCAGGGTCTTCTTCACATAATTAGTTATGTTAATGCACCTAAACTAATTGCTGGAACATTAGTGATCGTGGTGAGGTCTGAGCTAGGTCAACAGTGATGTTGTCCAGTTACCCTGACAGCAGAGATAGGGAAAATCAGAGTGAAGCACAGAGGCCCCGGGCCGCGCACTAATTCTCAGAAAGGGAGGGAGACGAGATAAGCACATGGAAGGCAGCTAACATGCTTCCTGGCAGGGTGAGGGGCCAAGGAGGGCCTCATCTGATTTGCATTTTAGATAGTTGCCTCGGTTACAATAAGAGGCCTTGGCCTATATCACTGTCATTTGAGGGCTGCTTAGATTTATGAAACTCCTACTTACTTACATGCCTGCATTGACTGTGGAATAGGGCTTGAGAATGAATTCAAATTAAGGCTATTTATACCATATTTTAGACTAAATGAAAATATTAAAAACCACGTCACTGGTTGTCTATGGCTCTGGAAAATTAATGAGGTTGAGTTTTTTCTTGTGTTGACAAGGTGTAGCTGTCAGCTGGGGTTCTCTCAAAAAAAACGGAAAGATTAATGCCCACCTGCTTGCTTTTAGATAAACCAGAGCACTGTGGTCGTGTCTACTGGCAGAACTTGAAATCCATCCCCAGAAAGCAACACAGTATCCCTGGTACTAGCCAGCTTTGGTACTGACTGGTTAATTAGGGCTTCTTGAGAAGGGGGTGCCCGAAAAACCCAAAATGGGTCCAGACAAGGAACGACCTAGGATTCTGCTTGAGAAAGCAGCATCTCAAGACAGAGCCATGAGAAATCAGGACTGCACTTCAGGAGGCCTCAGAAGCTCAAGGCGCTCCCATTTTTGTCATTCTGTTTCCTGAGACTTGGTCTTACTATGCAGGCCTGGCTGTCCAAAATACACTATGTACCCGTATGCTCAGGCTAGCCTGAAGATCATGGCATTCTCACATCTCAGGCTCCCAAATGTTAGGGTTACAGGCATGCAGCGCCATCTTGGCTTGAGACACAGATCCTGGTGCTGTAATTGTGTGTGAACTGGAGCCCTGATTGGGTGGCTCAGCCTATCAGGTGAGAGGCAGTTGCCGGGGCTCCTCCCAGGGCATGGACAGCATTTATTTGTGTATCTATCTTCTAGAAGATAGGCCCCAGAGCTTCTTTCTAGCTTAGAGGTCTGTGGCATTAAAAACAAGATTACAATCGTGGATGAAGAATAAGACAGGAAGGCCAATGACCAAACTTCATTTAACAGGCGCGCGCGCGCACACACACACACACACACACACACACACACACACACACACACACAC
>OU015742.1:60545281-60611821 GCA_907169655.1 Acomys percivali | reverse complement strand
CACACACACACACACACACACACACACACACACACACACACACACACCCCTAAGTGCAGGTATCTCTGAACAGACTCACAATTGTATGTGAGCCTCTCAATGTGGTGGGAACAGAACTCTAATCTTCTGTAAGAGCAGCAAGCGCCCTTGACCATGGATCCATCTCTCCAGCCCCAGAAACACTTTCTAAAGACTATAACAAGAACCTTGGTTATAAGAAGGCATACCATGCTATGGGGCAGAAAAAACACGTTTCCATCTTGTCAACTATCCCTAAATGAGTTTAACGAAACTCCAGAGGGCACACTGTGAACCTGACAGAGGGATTCTAACACTCATTTGCAAGCCTACTGTGAGGTCATCTCTGGAAAGGCACAGAAAAGGTCCTGCTCCATTGGATGTGACACCATAGGATGTTGTCACAGCTTGGAAAACATTGTGATATTGGGTTTAAAAACTGGACAAAAAGAAATGGGTAGGTTTCAAGCCAACCTTAGTGTGTGTGGCGTGGTGGCGCTTGTTTACATCAGTATTTTGAGTCCAAAGGAAGAGGTGGGATTAATGGGTGAAGTGCTGCAACTGGCAGCTAAGAGCCTAGGGGAAGGATACACTTGATTACCTCAGGTGGTGTGTCAAACTCAACCCTGCTCAAGCAGAGAGATGACGCTAGGAGCCAAGTGCTGTGTACAGACCCAAGTGAATATATAGGGCAAATACATACTTAGAACCATGGAAAGTGTAAAAACAACACTAAAAGAACAAGAGATGTGCAAACAGTACACAAGGAAGTACTAGGAATTAATTTTTTAATCTATAAAGATCCACACCAGCTGCCGAGAGCCTCCTAATTTTTTTTTTCAGAAAAGAAAGTCTCTATGAGTAGACAGTTGACCAAAATGGGGCCCACAGCAAATGGTGTGAGATGGTACCCCACTCAGTGGGAGCCAGCAAACTCCAACATGCCAGTTTCGGTATTCCGAACTTACCGAATCAAAATACCTCATGATCCGAGCTGGCGCCTGTGACATGAAATGGGTATTTCCAAACACTTCTACTCAAAGTATGGACTGACACAATCTTCTTGGAGGGGCGGCTAGCTGGGAAAAGTTGCAGAGATTCCTCTTAGTTCTGCTGATTCCTATTAATGGAACATTTTGCTACTGAATACTCAGAAAATTGAACAAAGATAGGACCACAGAGTTATTTGTAGTAATGTAAAATTGAAAAAGAAACAACAGTAACAACAACACACAAACAAACTCCAGTGTTCAAAACACTATCTGTTAGTTGGCTCATGAAGGAAAAGAAGTGTTTTTGTGGGGTTCTAGAGAGACGAGCCTGAGGCATATGAAAGGGTGCTGAGGGGGAATTGGGGACAGTTTGTGCACTCTGGCATGGTGACATGGGGCTCACAGTGTCAGAGGACAAGATTGCTGGATTTTGTGGCAGGGTCTCACGCTCTCAGGAGGATTTAGAATATGAAGACTTTGTTGGCTATCCTTGTATCTTCTCATGTTCCTATTGACGTAGACTAAATGTTTGTTGGGAAATATGGAAAAACAGTTCTTGCAGATGTTGAGTGGTGTTGAGTTCCATGTGACAGGGTTGAGGTGTTACCACTCAGCTCTTGAAGACCCAAATAAAGCTCCTTAAACAACTGGCAGAGGTTCTTCATAGGGAAGGTAGTTGCTTATGCTTCATGACTTTCTGTAGATGGTGTTTCCGAGCAGCCTCATTTGGACTTTAGTCAGTAGGGGGCGCACTGACGCTGGGAATGCCAACATTGACTGAGGGCAGCACTGTTCACCAGTACTAAGGTCCTTCATCTTGGTGCCTACCCATCTCCCCACTCAGTACTCGCTACCTTTTTCAACTCCCAAGGCCATGAGAACCATAAGTGATAAAATGCCGTCTTCATAAGAGTTAATTAAGGTTGCTATTAATGATGTTGTTAAAAATGTGATGTTTTTGAGAAGTTGATATTGTGTAGAGAACAACTTATATTGTGCTTGTCACTTTTTTTCAGGACAAGTTTTCTATCATAACAGGTGAGGACGTACTAGAAGAAAGTTGGCATGAACTTTCAACATTTCACATGTATGCTAATCAAGAGTAATGGTGACCTTTAGATAAAGGATGTTTCACGAAACGTTCATTAAGAAGTACTTAGCTGTCCAAACTTTCCTTTTCTCAAGTTTCTTCATGAAGTATGATTAATGAAAGGCCACGGTTTATTACATTTTAAGGCGCTGCATAGAGGAACTGAGAAGATAATAAAACAAGGTGGGCTGGTAGTATTTTGGGTACAAAAAGGAATTTGACTTCCATATTTAAAATTTGACATAGACAACAATATCATAACAGAAGGGTTAAATAAGCTCTAGGCTCAAAACATATGAAAAGAATAAGCATTTCAGAAAAGAAAAAAAAAAAAACAAAAAAAAAACAGCCATAGAAGTGAAAAAAGCTCCAACAAGGCAGGAGAGTTGCTGGATTTGTCAAGGCGGAGTGTAGAAACTGAGAGGCGTCTACATTTTATTAGCTAAAGCGTGCCCACGTGACAGGATGAAATAGTGAGTGCCAGGAAATCTCTCCCCTTCAGACCCTTTGAAATGCCTACAAGCTGTCTTAAAACAGAAAAATAAAAGCTATGATAATGGTTACTTGAGTGATTTGAATTCAGTCAAAAGTCTAAAAGCTTTATGTAAGAGAAAAAAGAATGAGAAAGTCAAATGAAAGTACCGCTGGGACACCCATTACAAGGCA
The DNA here is from genome assembly GCA_907169655.1 of Acomys percivali. NCBI lineage: Eukaryota > Metazoa > Chordata > Mammalia > Rodentia > Muridae > Acomys > Acomys percivali. The sequence goes on along the minus strand of OU015742.1, from coordinate 60,609,055 downwards.
AAAATGTTCAGCTTAATTGAAAAAAAAATTTCAACAACATACAGCTCATGAGAACATATTTTTAAAAAGAGTAACCTAAAATTAGAAAATACAATAGATACACAGCTGTGAGAATACAAAACAAGCAAAGGTGGCAATAATTCAAGAGAAGCATATGAAGTGAAAGAAATCAATGGTTATATAAACACAGACACAATGCTGACTAAAGACGCAATAACGAAATCTATGTGCACCCAAAAACATAACACAATAACCCCCATATACCCCCTGCCCCCCCCCACACACACACGGAAAGGATGCAAGAACTTCCATTAGAGACAAAGTTCAGCTAATGGGAAATGTTAAAATGTCACCCCACACAAAGCAGACAAGAATTTGAAGCCTATAAATGAAACAAGACATTTTCTTTAGAATTACTCAAAGAACATTCACCAGTACACATGGTACACGTAAACTCACACAGGAACACACACACAACTACAAAATAAAACTCAATAGATCTTTGAAAGACACAGGCACATACAACCAAACTACAAGTTATGATGCTGTCTTAGGAGAGTCTTCTAAAAACCAACTGGGACAATTGGGGAAGTCAAAGCCTGATAAAAGACATTTAAAAAATAATAACAAAAATGCACATCCAAGTGCCTCAAAATCGAGCTTTACAGAAAAAGCCAAGGAGAGCGTGTAATGTTTCTGTCTTCAAAATGGAAAAGAGAAGGTACGTTCATCGCTCACTAAATACCACAGAGAAGAAGAGTAAGAGAAGCAGAAACTACAGCCGTGATTAGGAAGCAAAAAAGCGTAAGCTGAGGAAATTGAAGGTGAATTTTCTGAAGCTTTAACATAGATAAAATGGTGACAAATCTATAGGAAACTCAAATGCACAAAGAGGAGAAGCTAAACAGGAAACAGAAGTTAGAAGAAATATGTCTAACTGTATTGGTACTGTATTGGTAATTGGTATGCGACAATTGGTAATTATGATTGGTAAAGAAATGTATCTCTCTACATCAAATTAAAGTTCTTAAAATTGGTTCAAGGTGAAGGGTGCCTTTACAGATTTGTAAGGGAGAAAATAAATTCAGAAACGCATCAGGCAATTATTAAGTTTCAAATAAAATGGCTCTACATTGAATTTTCAAAAATATTTTCCAAGAGGAAGTGAATAGTGTGTTGCGGGAAGTGTCCACAGTGGACGTGTTGGTCATACTACTGCTGAGGGAAGGCCATGGAAGTAGTGGATGAGGCCAGGAATGCAGAAGGCAAAGTCTTAAAAGCCACCCAAAACACATTGTATTACAGAGAAAACAAAAATCCCTGGAATTCAAGGATGGTTCAACCACAGAACTAATAATATAAGACATGAGCAAATTAAGTGATGATCCATGGGTATCCATAGCCCAAGATTTTGAAAATTAACATGACAAAATTTGCTGCATTTTATGAGATAGTACTGTGAAGATAGTTTCTTAATACATTAATTCTAAAAAAAATAAAATAAAATTATAGCCAGTAGACAATTATGGCAATATTTCTTTACAAGAAGGATGACATTAAAGTCTGGATTCACTTAATATTGTCTCGGGATAATTAAGACACTAGGAGAATTCAGAGTGGGCTCACAGAGACTGGACAGATGATCTGTATTCAGGCAATGAAAGGGTGAATAAGAAAGGAACCAGTCTCTAGATGCAGAAAGAGATGATAAGTCAGGAGTGTTCTCACACACCAGCAGTAGCATTTACTAAAGAGGACAAGAAAGAACAGCAAATCCTTACTAACAAGCTCCACAAGGTACACACATACATGAAAATGAACTGGAAACTTCCAGAAGAGATGTTATTGACCATGAGCCATGCTGTTTTCCAGAAGGGAAAACTGATTATCTTCCCTGCCCCCCCCTCTCCCTCCCCCTCCCCCTCCCCCTCTCTTTCTCTTGTTTTTCTTGGCTTTCAAAATGTGCTTTGGTATGCACACAGAGTAAGGGATTCATGACATTTTCATACATACTTGTCAGTGTGGCTTGCTCACATTTCTCCCCCAGCCCTCATCTCCCCTTGTCCTCCTCCTGGTGACCCTTCTCTCCACAAACATACTCTTTGGCAGCTCTAGAGAGCAAGCCTTGGGGCCTCACACCTGCTAGGTGAGTGGATCATCACTGAACTTTGGCCCTGGCCTTCGAAGAGAATATTTTCTAAAGATGGTAACTCTCTAAATCTAACTAAAATACCTGAAAGACTAAATTAAAGTGAACAAACAAAATAGTTAAAGCAAATAATAGAAGATTCCTTAGAAAATAATGGCTTTGTGGAAATCTAAAGCAGTGAAGCATAAATGAGCCCAGTGGCAGGACTGGGCAACCAGAAGTTCACTAAGCTTGGCTCTGCGACATTGCTGCCACATCCTCCAGCACCTGGTTATGTGTCCTCCAAATCATTTGGTTTTTAAATTTTATAAAACTACACATACTGTCCTCATGAGCTTTCTATGATCTGTAGGAGTCAGAGCACATGAGTTTACCAGGAAACATATGAAATTAAGTATGTCAGAGTATGTTGGTATATGCCTGTGATCCCATACATGGGAAGTTGAGGCAGGCAGATCCTGAGGGCCACATAGTGAGACCATGTTTCAAAATAATTTATCTCAGAAATTCCCAATAGTTTAAAGATTTTCCAAGTTTATGCTCAATGCCCAACATTGAAAAAATAAATACCCGAGCAAAGTTAAAAATAAAAGACCAACAGAAAATAAACAGCAGAATATAAAAGCCACAAGAAAATAAAATTATGTAAAAATTTAAATACACAAGAAAGCATCACTATCCTAGTTAGGGTTTCATTACTTTAAAAAACACCGTGACCACAGCAACTCTTATAGAGGAAAACATTTAATTGAGGCTGGCTTACAGTTTCAGAGGTTTAGTCCATTATTATCATGGTGGGAAACATGGCTATTACATGATACTTGGTCACACTGTTAACCCCAAGATTGTGTTTTTTACTGAAAACAAACAAACAAACAAACAAACATGTTTCTAGCTGTGGTGTGGCCTGGCCCTACCACATACCTTTAACTCAAGAGCTTTCTGCTTGAATGTCGTGAACAGGATTAAATAAAGTTAACCCTAGGTCAAGAGGTCAAGCAAGCAACCAGTTGGCAGGGAGTAAACACAGGGAAAAAAGTATAGAGAGTAAGAGGAAGCCAGGAGGACAGATAGAGGAAGTAGAAGGTAGCAACATTCACTTTGAGGGTTTTTGAGACTACATGGTGAAGGAGGTTGGCTTTTCCTTTTGGGACATTGGCTGAGGAGGAATGTCAGTCAACTGGGTGCTTTCTCTGCCTCTCTGAGCTAGCAGGCTTTCACTGCAGCATCTGGCTCCTGAGTCTTTATTTGTAAAATTAAACTATTGAGATTTGCTAAAAACAATATTTGGTGCTTCAATGCTTGGCATAACCATACAGACAGAGAGATCACATCAGTTGTGGGTTAACTGAAACTCCATAAGATTTGGTAAGTCACTTGGGAAGTACCCAAGAAGAGAGTTAGGATGAGAAATACCATACTAGAAGATGTAAGAACTGTGTATAGTGCCACTTTAGATGTCTTGAAAATAGAAGCAGAAAGTGAAATGATAAATGACTTAACTGAGATTGATATAATGCTAATTATAATTACTATCAGGCTGGTAATTCATATTTTATCCTTAGTAGCCATCATGGATTCCTGTGCCCTCTCAAAGGAAAAAAAAAGTGTTAGAAATACAGAAAAAAGAAAAATATAAAAAGTGGATTGATAAGATAGAAACCTTAGAAGAAAAATTAGAGAGACCAATCAATAACAATGAGAAAAATACTCAGACACAACGGAAATTTAGACAAAAATCTACTGTGCCACCATATGATGAAACTGAAGAGAAGTGGCCCAAGGTTGTTAGAAAATCACCTTAGTTTACCCAGTTACAAGACCTACCAGGAGGCATTAGGCACCCCCCAATGTTATAAAGGAGTTAAATGGAGTCCAAATACACACTAGATTTGGGGAGATTTGAGGAAGTTATTGTTTCATATGGAATGCATTCAACCTATGTGAAGCAGATACTAAATTCATGGGCAACGCAGAACAGATTTATCCAATATTGCAATAGCAATATTGGAAGCTGGTCCTCAGTTACAATGACAAACATAGTGAAGAGAGAAATCTATGGTCATAGAACGATAACATAAGTCTAAAGATATTACTATTTCCCAGGACCAGTTGGCAGGTGAAGGACAATATGCTGAGTTACAAAGAAAGCTTGAACTTGATGGTCAAACCTTGGTGCTATGTTACTTAGCAGCTTTAAATGCTTGAGACAATGTTGAAGAGTCAGGAAAGAGATCTGAGTCATTTACTAAAATTAATATAAAGCCCCAAAGAAGCCTTCACTGGTTTTGTTTGTTTGTTGTTTGTTTGTTTGTTTTTTACAAAGATTTCAGCTGCAAGTAGAATAGTATCAGATTCAGAAGTCAGACAAATACTAACCAAATCTTCTGCTAATTCAGATTGTTACTGGGTGATTAGGTCTTGAAAGGCAAGATCAGTACCAATAAATGGGTGGATTAGAAATACAGCTGGTACTGGATCTTGCATTTATGGTGCTACTCTGATAGGAGAAGTAATTTTTAAATTTTTAAAGAAAAATAAAAATGTCAGATGTTTTAATTGTGGTAAGCGAGGTCATTTGAAAAGGAATTGTAGGCAAGGCATTCCTAGAAACAATGTTTTTTTCTAGAGATAATCCGAAAAAGAAGATCTTAGCCTTCTGGAGTATGCAGATGGTGTGGCAAAGGCCAGCATTGGACTCATGAATGCAGACCAACAAGGGACAGGCAAGGTAACCCTTTGCTATTGGGAAACACCCTAAGAGGCCTCCCTAAGGCCCCAACACCAAATTTGATTTGATCATTTCCTGTCAGCATAGGAGAAACTCATCCACAGAGCAATGAAAAGATTTAATGCCTGTTGTTAAAAGCATCACTGCACTGGGTGTAATTAAGAACAGAACAGCTTCAATAGATAAAACAAAAAATTCAGGAGAGACCAGAAAACAGGTATTTTGGCAAACAGCTATAAATGATGAGAGACCAAAGCTAAAAATACAAATAAATGGCATTGAAATAGAATGTTTAGTAGACATAGGAGCAGATATAACAATAATTTCATCAAAATCTTAGCCTTTTCAGGAGGCTTCTACGGATTGGATCTTTATCTCAGATAAAACAAAGTGCAAGATGGATCAAGTGTATAGGGCCAGAAGGACAAATAGGAAAATTAAAGCCAAGTGTGGCTAATATAGCCATGAATTTATGGGGGCATGATTTGTTGCAGCAATGGAAAACACAGATTAACATTTCTCTAATCTGAGAAACAAACCATAAAATACAGAATGCTTCTGAGAAAAATATTAAAGGTATTACTAAGAACAGTCACAGACCATTCACATGTACATAATCAAGACACAAAAGCTATTGGTCTTTCAAAGATACCAATTGCTCAATTGCTCTACCTCTAAAATGGTTAATTAGGCATGAAAAAAAAAAAGATGATTTATCATAGGCACACTTGCCTTACTACCATGATATGAAAATTGTTTTTTTAAAGCCATGTGTCTTAATTCTATCTTAGAATGTTAGACTGTCGATTGCTCATGGCCCATGCCATCATGGACCTCAGCTTTTAAGTTTTCTTCTTAAATAAAAAGGATATTTTTGTTGTTTGGTGTTAAGTAAATTCAAAGGGTTACTACAGTTCAAACTTGTTTTCTAAATCTCTAAGAGTTGAAATCATTTGGAGCTAAGATAAAATATTTGAGCAGGGTACCTTTGTTCTCAGCAGAGATAGGCGGGTCTCTATACATTAGTTGTTTTCTAAATTCTAGAATTACAGTGAACAAGGTGGTGGTGGTGGTGGTGCACACTTTTAGTCCCACCACCCAGGGACAGAATTCAGATTCAGATACTGCACACTAGAGAAATCACATATCATATTTAAAGATTATAAAAACCCTTTACAGGGTTATTAGAAAGGCAGCTAATTTCCAATGGGGACAAGAACAAAGCAGCTTTTGTGATTGCCAGTAAGCTCATCCCTGTGCATGCCAACCTGGCCAATACTGAACCAGATGATACCCTAATTATAGATATCCTATCTATTGATTAATTGGCAAAAAACTCTTCATAAAGCAAAAAGGAGTCAACCAACATATGCCTGTTGGCTTCTATTGCAAGTGCTTTCCATATACAGAGAATAAATACTCTGTCTTTGAGAAATAAATCTGGACGTTTTACGAGTGATAGAGAACCTTACGCTCAGTCATTGCCAACCAGATTGGTCTATTCGAAGGCAGAGTCCTTTGCAGGCTTAGCCATGGGATGAAAGGTATGAAGTGGGGCTTGTTGAAGTTATTTTTATATAACTGTGCTTGTTTCTCTTAGCTTATTTCTTAACCTGACTATCACACAAATAATTGAGACTCTTTTATAATACACAACACAATCTGAGCAGGTTAAGTCTGTTCTCAACCCTCTATGTTATTTTGTCTTACTCCCAGCAAACATCCCAGCAGTACTTGCACTTTGCTGCTCTAGCTCCTGCCTCCTGATCTTCCTTGGGCCTCTACTCTTGGCTGAATCCCTTGCTTCCTCTCTTAACTCCTTCTCCCTTGACTGACAAGAAGTCCAGCACTATTCTCTCCTCTGCTCATCATCAGGGGGACAACTGGGGAGCAGAGTTTATACCACATTCAAAGAGGAAATTCTCAGAACAAAGCTTTCAACCAGACATAGGAGGGGTCCAGAAATTGGTGTTTAAACTACACAACAACCTTATGCCTACAGGGACTGGTACCTATCTGGACATAGTAGCAAAAGGGTCAGCACCTGAGGAAATAGCTCAGTTGCCTATAATCCCCATCCACAAACCACTTACCCTTCCCAAAAAGACACACCTATTGCACTGTGGGGGCCAACAGAATGGTCACAACACTTGGCTAACTCGTGGTTTACTGATGGTTCATCAACCACTGATGGTTCATCAACCACTGATGGAACCAAAACCAATGCACGGTAGCAGCCTACAGACCAAGGGGATGGAATGACCAACACTGAGGAAGGAACCACAATGTCAGCACAGCACTGTTGGCTACAAAACAAACAAGTAGAAAGCTGAAGGGAAATCTCTGTCTTCTCCAATTCATGTGCATGTGCAATGGTATGGCCATCAAAATGGAAAACCACTACCAGGCAGATAAATGGCAAAGAGATATCTGCTCAAGGGAGGCACAGATGGAAATGGAAAATCCTAACAAAACTTAACAAAGACATCAAATTTTATGTAGCTCATACAGGCAGTACAGATGTAATGTCTGAAAACAATGAAATAGCGGACAAATTGGCATCATGTTTAATTGAGATCAAAATATTAAAATTTTCCAGGGAACAAATCCAGAATAAATCAGCAAGAATGATAAAACTTGAAAGTTTATCCCTAACACTAAAAAATAAGGGGAACCAGAGAGCCAAATGAATGTGGGATATTCCTATGAGAATAACTGTTATTATAATAAGGACTCCATAGGCAGACTGTGGTTCACACCTTTAGTCCCAGCACTTGGGAGACAAATGCCTTTAATCTCAACACTTGGGAGGCAGAGGCAGGCACGTAAGAATTATAGTGTTTTAAATATAAAAGCTGATTGCAAAAGGTAGGCTGAAATTCAAAGTGAATGTCCTTTGTGATCTAAAAATAAATACACTTAAACCTTGAATTTATATATAAAGAGAAAGAGGAATATAAATATATTTACCCACACATACTTAGGTATATTTAGTTTTAAATTCTCAAAAGAATTTTAAAAAATTTCAATAGAAAGATAATTTTTTTTTCTGTTGCCATAACCTATTTTGCTCTAGGACAGATGTAACCTGCCAAAAAAGGGACCCCCTGTTCTCCTCCTCTGCCCCTGCCCAGAGTTAGGGTTGGGAAAGGGTTTTGTTTTTATATTTCCAGAAGAATAAAAATATACAACTAGAGAATCTAGAGACATTGGGACAAGTGAAACATCTGAAGGAAAAAGACAGATCAACAAGAGAAAAATGTCCCAAGAAAAGAGAGTAAACGAGCCAAGTAGTATCACCCATCGCCAGCTTTTCTCTGCTGTTGTCTACAGACATAAGTGGCGAATGGTCTTTATGTGGTCCCAATCCAATTACAAATTAAAGCTGTATGGTGGAGCATCTTTTGGGTATATGGCCAGGAGTGGAATAGCTGGTCTTGAGGTAGCTCTGTTCCCAATCTTCTGAGAAAGTACCAGATTGATTTCCAAAGTGGTTGTACACGTTTCACTCCCACCAGCAATGGAGGAGTGTTCCCCTTTCTCCACATCCTCACCAGCATGGGCTGTCCCTTAAGTTTTTGACCTTAGCCATTCAGATAGGTGTAAGATGGAATCTCAGAGTCATTTTGATTTGCATTTTCCTCATGACTAAGGATGTTGAGCATTTCTTTAAGTGTTTCTCAGCCATTCGATATTCCTTTGTTGAAAATCCTCTGTTTAGTGCTGTACCCCATTTTTAATTGGGTTATTTGGTTTGGTGGTGTTTAATTGTGGGGAGCCAAGACCATAGCCTGCAAGCATCTCAGACCTTGGCATAATACATCGAGTGGACCTGGGGCAGGCTGCCTTGTGACCTCTTTCCCTCCTTGCCTCAGGGTACATTCCAGAAGGCTGCCTTGTAACCTCTTCCCTTCCCTCAAGGTACTCTCCAGCTGTCCTCAGTATTCCCAGAATTACAGAGGACTTCAGAGGACGAGCGGAACAAAGTCTATAGATAACATCACGTGGTTCCAGATGCCTAACAATTCCACCCAGCCCCAGAACCACAGGGGCCCTCACCCTGCAAACTTCCTGACTTCCTGATATCTTGTGAAAACCACCCACCCGGATCATCCCATTCAGCCTTCTGCTTCAATGGTATATAATTGCCTATGAGAAAATAAAACTTAGTCAGCTTGATCAGACTCCTTGACTTGCTGTCCGTTCTTCATGTCTCTTGTCCCCCATTCTTTTCCTAGGGGTCCGAGCATCCCAGTTGATTGTCTGGTGGGTCTGGACATTTAATTTCTTGAATTCTTTATATATTTTGGGCATTAGCCCTTTGTCTGATGTAGGATTGGTGAAGATCTTTTCCCAGCCTGTAGGTTGTTATTTTGCTCTGTTGACAGTGTCCTTTGCCTTACAGAAGCTTTTCAGTTTCATGAGGTCTCATTTATTAATTGTTGATCTTAGAGCCTGAACTATTGATATTCTGTTCAGGAAGTTGTCTCCAGTGCCAATGAGTTCAAGGCTTTTCCCCACTTTTCTTCTAACAGATTTAGTGTGTCTGGTCCTGGGCATATACTCAAAAGATGCTCCACCATACAACAAGGACATTTGCTCAACTAGGTTCATAGCAGCTTTATTCATAATAGCCAGAATCTGGAAACAACCTAGATGTCTCTCAACTGAAGAATGGATAAACTGTGGGACATTGACACAATGGAATACTATTCAGCTATCAAAAACAAGGAAATCTTGAAATTTGCAGGCAAATGGATGGAACTAGAGACAATCACCCTGAGTGAGGTAACCCAGACCCAGAAAGACATGCATGGTATATACTCACTTATAAGTGGATGTTAGTGCAACATAGACGTCCTCTGAGAGACTCCACCAAGCAGGACATTGGGAAAGATACTGAGACTGGAAGCCAGACTCTGGCCAAAGTGCTGTCTGTGAGTTGTAAGGAAGATTTGTGGGATGGAAGGACCCAGAGGGATCAGGAGCTCCACTGGGAGACCATCAAGGCTGGTGGATCTGGACACAGGGAGGCTTGTACAAACTGATGCATCAACCAAGGACAATGCATGCAGAGAACCTAAACCCTGTTCAGATGTAGCTGATGGATAGCTCATTCTCTGAGTAGAAGTGAGGACTGCCTCTGAACTCTGGTGCCCACAATTTGATGGCTGCCCCTTGGCAGGAGGGCATTGTGGGAACATAGAGGAAGGGGATGAAGGATATTCTGATGAGACCTGATAGGCTGTGGACAGACAGTGGGGGAGGAGGGCCCCCTATCAAAGGTATAGGGGAGGGGGAAAAGGACAGAAGAGGGAAGGAGGGTGGAAATGGGAAGATAAGAGTGAGGGGATAACAATCAGGGATGTAATGTGAATAAATTATAATACATAGAAAGTATTTTAAGCCACGTGGCACAAGCCTTTAATTGCAGCACTTGGGAGGCAGAGGCAGGTGGATCACTGTGAGTTTGAGTCCAGCCAGGTCTACAAAGGAGTCCAGGACAGCCAAGGCTACACAGAGAAACCTTGTCTCAAAAAACAAAACAAAAAAAAATTTTTTTAAAAATTAAAGCTGGCTCTAGCTAGAACTTCAAATATTATATTGAAGACATATGGAGAGAGGGGGAAGACTTGTTTTGACCCTGAATTTAGTGGTATTCCTTTGAGTTTCTCTCCATTTAATTTGATGTTGGCTATTGGTTTGCTGCATATAGCCTTGATTATATTTAAGTATGGACCTTGTATCACTGGTCTCTAGACTTTTATCATGAAGGGGTGTTGTTTTTTGTTAAAGGATTTTTCTGCATCTAATGAGATGATCATGCTTTCAGTTTGTTTATATGGTGGATTACATTGATGGATTTTCTTGTGTTGAACCATCCCTGCATCCCTGGGATGAAGCCTACTTGATTATGGTGGATGAAGTATTTGGTGTGTTCTTGGATTTGGTTTGCAAGTATTTTATTGAGTATATTTGCATCAGTGCTCATGAAGCAAATTGGTCTGAAATTCTCTTTCTTTGTTGAGTCTTTGTGTGGTTTAGGTATCAGGGTGACTGGTTTCATAGAATGAGTTTGGCAGTGTTCCTTCTGTTCCTATTTTGTGGAATGCTTTGAGGAGTATTGGTATTAGCTCTTCTTAGAACATTTGGTAGAATTCTGCACTAAAACCATCTGGCCCTGGGCTTTTTTTGGTTGAGAGACTTTTGATGACTATTTCTATTTCCTTAAGGGTTATGGGACTGTTTAAATTGTTTACCTGATCTTGATTTAACATTGGTAAGTGAAATCTATAAAGAAAACCATCTGTTTCACTTAGATTTTCCAGTGTTGTGGAATATGGACTTTTGAAGTAAGACTAATGATTCTTTATATTTCCTCACTGTCTGCTGTTATGCCCCCCCTTTTCATTTCAGATTTTATTAATTTGGATACTGTCTCTTTGCCTTTTAGTTTAGATAGGAGTTGGGGAATCAGGTGTCGGAGGAGTGGGGATGGGTGTGAGAGGTCTAGAAGAGAGAAGGGAAATTGGTATTCAGGCATCTCTGGGAAAAGCTGGAAACCTGTGATGGGGGAGGCTCTTGTGAAGATATGAGGGTGACCCTATCTGAGACTCCTAGCATCAGGGGATACTGAGACTGAAGTGACCATATCCTGTAGCCTGAAGGACTTCCAGTGGAGGGAAGGGGACACCAACCCACTTACAAAACCCTCAACCCCAAATTTGTTCTGCCTACAAGATGTGCAGGGATGTGTCTAACCAATGAGCTCCACCCCATGGGTGAGATCCAACCCCTGATTAATGATACTCTGCTGTTTGCAGACAGGAACGTAGTGTAACTGTCATCTGAGAGGCTCCATTCAGCAGATAATGGAAACAGATGCAGAGACACACAGCCAGACATTTTAGGCAGAGCTCAGGGAGCTTTGTGGAAGAGTTAGAGGAAGGACTGAGGGAGCTGGAGGAGTTGATACCACAAGAAGATCTACATAGCCAACTAACCTGGGCCCATGGGGGCTCATAGAGACTGAACCACCAACCAAAGAGCATGCATGAACGGGTCCTAGGCCCCCTACACTGTAAAAGTAACTTTTATTTTCCTTGCTCAATTATTGTCTCAGAGGATTACTAACCCTGTCTGGTATCCTAGGCCTAGTCCTGGAAGCTTCTAGCCTCCATACAATCTAACCCGGGCCTAGAATGTTTTCAGCCTGAGACTTACTGCTTAATGAGCTCACCCTTACTTGCTTTTTCTGAGCTCTGGGCTGGTTCAACTCAGCTGTTCTGGCTCAAACTCTTCTCCCAGCTGACTTATTTAATCTGGCTTCTCTCTTGGCCTGGAATTGCTCTGCTTGGCCTCAAACTAACTCAGCAATCTGCTCTAATCTTCTGGATTCTTCTCATTTTCTAGCTCATTCTGTCTTCACCTGAGTTCTTTCTCTGCAGCCCATCTCTCTATTACTGTCCTGGTAAAAAACTGCCTCTTCTGTCTGTAAAACTGCCTCTTAAGTAGCTTCCCTTTCCTTTCTTCTTGTGAGAGTTGGGCGTATCCTACTCTGTCAAATCTCCTCTGATTTATCAGCTTTTCTGCCACTCAATTAGACATCCCTTTCAAACATGGATGCTTACTTCTACAAACTAACTTTACCTTTGTTTGGGATTAAAGGCATGTATCACCATGCCTGGACCTAAGCTTTTCTTTACCTGATACTTGCTCTATACTAGGTTGGCCTTGACCTCAGATCTGTTTGCCTTTGTCTCCTGGATTAAAGGCATGTTCCTCCCAAGTGCCGGAACTAAAGGTGTGAACCACCACCACTCTGTTCGTTGTAACTCTAGAATTTAGAAAGCAACTGACTTATAAGGCTCTGCCTTTCACTGCTAATATTAAAGGCTTGGGCTACTATTGCTTTGCTCAAAAAAATTTTTTTTTCTTAGCTCCAACTACTCCAACTCTTAGAGACTTAGAAAGTAAATTTGATCTGTACTAAACCTTAAAGTTACTTAAAACATTTCAAATCTCTTAACTGTGTTTTAAATACCAAACAACAAAACTATCCTTTTTATTTAAGAAGAAAATTTAGCCTTATATGCTAATTTGAGCTGAATTACCAAGCTGTCAGATAAACTATCACCTCTCTTTATTCAGGAGATCTCTCCTGCTTGAATCTGATCTTTATCAGTTTTGATGGTATCCACACTTTTCTTCTGCTGTGGAAACAAAGGAAAACAAAGCCTCTTCCCCCAATGTAACACAGACCCTGGTTTCCATTCTGAGGCCAACACATCTTTAAGTTCACAGGCTGATTTAATTCAGCAGTTTTTTTTCTATTATCTAATGTCTCTCTGCAGCTGTTGTTCCTTTTTCATTAGCATTTAAAAAATTTAACACTAGTAAACCACTGTATAATTTATGTCTGTGAGTCTTTAATACCCTTTCTGTTTATTAAGCATATCTTTTAAAATACAATTAGATCTTTCTATAACTGCATGCCCTAAAGGATTGTGTGGTAAAGCATATCTGTAATATGTTTTATGTTTTAATATGCAAAAAACCCTGTCATTTTACTAGAGACATATGCTGGAGCATTGTCAGTCTTAATTTGTACAGGTAACCCATAATAGCCATAACTTCTAGTAAATGTGTTTATTACAAAATCAGCCTTTTTCAGAACTTGAAGCAATTGCCCATTGAAATCCTGAATATGTATATATGGTATGATGCACATACTTTAATTTTTCTAAACTCTGCAAAATGAAACATCCATTTGCCAAATTTAATTTCTTTGGGTACCTTTCGGATTACTTCCTGCAGGTGATGGAGTTTGGTTATATAAAGAACAAGTAGGACATTGCCTTATAATTTCCTTAGCTTGTTGCCAAGTGATAGAAAATTCCATCTTTAAACCTTTGCTATTAACATGGTGTATTTTTTTAAATGAAACTCTAAAGCCTCTAACACACTTCCTATCAATAGTTGATCAATTTCTTCATTACCTTGTGCTAGAGGGCCTGGTAGACCCATATAAGATCTTATATATGTTATATACAATGGATGATTTCTATTTCTGATCACTTGTTGTAATTGAATAAACAGTGAAGTTAAGTCAGAAGCATCCTGAATCAGGTTGGCAGTTTCTATGTACAAAACAACTTTCATCATACTGAGAGTCAGTTACTATATTGAAAATCTGATAACACCATCAGAATTGCATATAATTTTGATTTTTGAACTGAATCATAAAGGCTCTCAACCACCTTACTTATAATTTCTGACTTATAACATCTACTTTTTGATTTATTGGCATCAATATAAAATGTAGGAGCACCAGAAATTTGAATACTTTTTATTATATGAGGGAGAGTACAATTAGATCTTTTTATAAATTGAAGTAGCTTACCTTTTAATTTCTCCCAAAAAAAAAAAAAAATCACTGCAAGATCTCTACCAATGTTCATTGTCTTCCCATAACGAGGGCAGCATTAGTAAAAGGTACCACAATTTCTGTTGGGTCTATTTTTGCTAATTAATGAAGTCTCATTTTTCCTTTCATAATCAATTCAGAAATCTTTTCTACATAGGTTTTTAATTTTTTACACTCTATTATATGCTAAAAATATCCACTCTAAGATATTGTCTTCTCTCTACATAAGAATTCCCCTGGGAGAATAAGTAGAAGGCAAAATAACCAAGATACAATCTAACTTTGGATCTAAGCGATCCACATGTGTATCCTGTAATTTCTTTTCTACCAGAGCCAATTTTCACCTAGCCTCAGCTGATAATCTTCTTGGACTATTTAACTCCTTATCACCTTGTAAGGTTTGAAATAAGTTACTCAGCTCTTGACTATTTAGTTCAATTGTGGGCGTAGATAGTTAATACCTCCCAGCAATTTTTGAAAATCATTAAGAGTTTGCAATTGACCTTTCCTGCTTTGTACTTTTTGTGGTCTAATTTTCTGTAGGCCTATTTTGTATGTTACATAATTAAAAGAATCTCCTCTATGCATTTTTTTCAGGAGCAATCAATAATCCTCAAAAAGGCAAAATTCTATTTATTTCATCAAAAATATTTTCTTATACTTTTGGTTGAGAGCCTAGCCTTTAATGACTGAGCCATCTCTCCAGCCCAATCAAAAATATTTTCTAACATACTTGTATCTGAATCAGCCAATAAAGATACCATCCAGATAATGGTAAATTATGGATTGAGAAAATTTCTTATGAATTATCTCCAGTAGCTGTTGCACAAAATACTGACACAAGGTAGGACTATTTAACATTCCTTGTGGTAAAACTTTCCAAAGATATCTCTTTACTGAGCAGCTCCTATCAAAGGTAGGTACTGAGAATGCAAAGCTCTTCCTATCATGTTCATGTGAAGGTATCATGAAAAAGCAATTCTTCAAATCAATCACTATAATAGGCCATTCCTTAGGAAACAAGGAAGACAATGGGATTCCAGAGTGTAAAGATCCCACTGGATGATTAATTTTATTAGTTATTCTGAGATCTGTTAACATCCTCCATTTACCAGATTTCTTTTTGATGACAAATCCAGGAGAATTCCATGGACTGGTAGGCTCCTCAATGTGTTGTGCATTTAGCTGCTTCTGTAGCAGCTATTCTAGCACCTGTAATTTTTCTTTTTTCATAGGCTATTGATCCACCCATACAGGCTTGTCAGTTAGCCATTCTAAAGGTAGGACAGTTGGTACCTTTGAAAGACCAACGCCTGTTATGTCCTGCTTATGTCCAACCTGGACAATCTGTGGCTATCCTAGATAATGCCTTTTAATATTTTTCTCAGAAGTAGTCTTTATTTTATAGGTTGGAAGAATGTTAATCTGTGTCTTCCAATGCTATAACAAATCACGTCCCTATAAATTCATGGCTGTATTAGCCACATATAGCTTTAATTTTCCTGGTTGTACTTCTGGTCCTATACACCTGACCAATCTTGCCCTCTGTTTTGCCTGAGATAACATTCCAATTCTTAGAAGCTGGATATTTACTTCCTGAAAAGCCCAAATCTTGGATGCCAAGATTTCGGTGAAATTATTGTTACATAGGAATGTCTACTAAGCCTTCAATTCCAATGCTATTTATTTTCACTTTTAGCTTATGTCTCTGATCACTTATAGCAGTTTGCCAATATATTTGTTTTGTGGTCTTTCTTGACTTTTTGTTTTATCTGTTGAAGCTGTTCTGTTCTTGATTACATCCATAGCAGTGTTTTTGTTTGTTTGTTTGTTTTTTTTTTGTTTTTTTGTTTTTTTAAACAACAGGTACTAAGTCTCTGTGGATGATTTTTCCCTACACTGACAGGGACTAGTTGAATTAAATTTGATGTTGGGACATTTGGGAGGCCTCCGTGGGAGTTTTCCAAAGCAAAGGGTTACTTTGTCATCTCTCGTTGATCTGCAGTCCTTAGTCCAATGCCTGTCCTTGCCACACCTTCTTCATAGTCCAGAAGGCTGGGGCCTTCTTCTTGGATTATCTCTGGAAAAAAAATCTTTCTAGGAAAGCCTTGCCTACAACCCCTTTTCAAATGGCTTGGCTTACCACAATTAAAACATCTGCCATTTTTATTTTTCCTAAGTCTCATAAAAATTACTTTGCCTAATCAGATTAGCATCATAAACATGAGATCCAAAACCATGTATGGCTAATCCATTCCTCTTTTGCATTCTGAATTAATATTTTCAAAAACCAAGGTTTCAATGAGTACTTTTTAAAAAACTACTGAATTTGATACTATTTTTTAATAGCTGAAGTCAAACTTTACAAAAATTCAGTAAAGGCTTCTTTTAGGCCTTGCGTAATTTTAGTAAATGACTCAGATCTCTTTCCAGCAACACTGCACATATGAAGCTAATGGGCTGTTTGGTCCTCAAGAAAGTCTCCTAAAAATTGGAGCAGGTGCTGTCTGTGGCTTGGACTCTGTTTCCTCCCTCTGGATCCCATTTCCCTCAGTGAGCGAGGAGGCACTTAGTCCTGATGTGACTTGATGTGCCAGGGTGATTTGGCACCAGGTGGTAGGTGGGTGGGGTAGAAAGGAGTATGGGGGAAGTGGGTGGGTGGGTGGGACTAGGAGGAGAGGAAGGAAGTGGGGTTGGGATTGGCATGTAAAATGAACAAATAAATAAATTAATGAAGAAAAAAAAATGAAGGCTGGCTTTGCGGTTTGATCATGGCTCTCTCCTTCTCTAAACCAACATATGCTTCTTTAAGGAAAATCCAAAAATTCTGTCTCATATAAGAGCAGCCATCTGGTATGGGACAGAGTAAAACAAAACAAAACAAAAATAATAATGGACTATTCTATTGCCACTAATCTAATAATCTTTTGGTTTTCGTTAGACTTGAAGCACTTTTCTTAGGGTATAAGTATCTCACAATCTATGAGATTGTGTATAAACTTTCTGTCATGATACTAGTAGTCATACAGAGTACTAACTAATTCTAAAAATTAATATGGCATTTGAAATGTTTGTTTCCTACAATAAACCATGACCATTCCTAATAGTAACCTGTGAAGTCTCCAAGAAGATGATGGGGCCTGGCAATGATCAATCCACCTGGATGTGGGAAGCTAACTACTGGGGAAAAAACTGCCCCATGATTCTTCTGCCACCAGAGTCCACTCAGTGGACACCTTTGCGTTGACTGCTGTGTTCTACCTAGCTAGCATTGTCACTAAGTTGACAAACACCACCCAGGATCAGCTTCAACTACAAACTGCTCAGGACATGCAAATTGATGAGTTCATATGAGATGACACAAACGTTTTACAGAACTTTGAACTCAAAAATACTTACTCCTGGGGCTGGAGAGACGGCTCAGAGGTTAGGGGCACTGGCTACTCTTCCAAAGGTCCTGAGTTCAATTTCCAGCAATCACATGGTGGCTCACAACCATCTATAGTGAGATCTGGTGTCTTCTTCTGACAGGCAGGCCCACACACAGGCAGGATGTTGTATACATAATAAATAAATAAATCTTTAAAAAAACTTACTCCTAATACAACTGAGCTGGTGATTGTGGAAAGCTTGGCAGAAATAGCTTTGTTATTGTAAATAGTTTTCCTGTATTAGAGTTAAAAGTCTTTTCTTTTTATTAAGAAAGGGGGAGATGTTGCAGGATATTTGATCACATTGTGAACTTCCAAGGAAGAAGATCAGCTGGGTGCTTTCTCTGCCTCTCTGAGCTAGCAGGCTTTCACCCTAGCATCTGGCTCCCAACCCTTTATTCATAAAATCAAACAATTGAGATTTTGTTAAAAATAACACATTGCGGCATGCAGGCACACATGGTGCTGGCGAAGGAGCCGAGAGAGTTCAACATCGGAAGCAGAAGGTAGCAGAAGGAGACTGTATCACACTGGGCATAGGTTGAGCATACAAGACTTCAAAGCCTGCCCTCACAATGACACACTTCCTCTGATAAGGCCATGCCTCCTGATAGTTCCACTCTATATGGGCTTGATTCAAACACATGAGTCTATTCCTATTTGAACAGCCACAATCACAAAATATTAAGGGAGGACAGTAGTGGGTACTAACCAGATGGTGATAAAAATGGTGACAGCAGGTGTGCTTCAGCACCCTTGCATAAAGGAAGTGCCAGGCACTGCTCACCCCATGGGTTGTTATGCCATGGGCCTGGCTAGCTACCAGCCCCAAGAGAAGAGCAAGTGAGGGTAGCTGTGGCCCAGGGTCTGTCCGGTGCTTAACTTCAGACAGCGGCTGCATTTAGTGTAAGACATGTCACGAGGAAGCAAAGCTCAGCGCTGCTGAGGACCAGAGCAAGAAAATAGACACTGGTTTAAGCATTTTAGTTTTTAAAATTAAATTTTTATTTCAATGACGCCTCAAAACATAAATATTGTGGGATGTCAAGATGGTCCAGCAGGTAAAGTAGCTTGCTACCACTCCTGAAGACTTGAGTCTGAGCTGCCCTATGACCCACATGGTGGGAGAACTGACTCCTGTACTCACATGCTGATATGTACACACTCACACACACACACACACACACACACACACACACACACACGCACATGCACATGCATACACATGCATGTGTACACACTCACACACAAAAATAAAATGTCATAAAAACTTGAAGATTTTGGATCTGAGAGAAGGCTCAGGAGCTAAGAGCCCTCTCTGCCTTCTGGGGATGCAGGTTTGGATCCCAGTGCCCTCATGGTGGCTCACTGTTGCCTGTAACTTCAGTTCCTAGAGATCTGATGCCCTTGTCTGGCTTCCATACATGCCTTCATGCACACGTCTCTCTTGCACACAAACACATATACACATATGAATAAAGCTTAAAAGCAAATAAAATTGTGTATATGGACTGGCTGATCTTTACTATTTCTACCCACGTACAGCACGTAATGTTGAATTTTTATCTCCTCAGTAGTTTACTGCTAATCTTTTCATTGTTGTTGAGGAGGAATAAGACAAAGCAGGCCTTGCACTTACGAGGCAGGTGCACCACCAATGAGCTGCATCCCAACTCTCAAAGTTCCCACTGAAAATCAAAACCCTCCCTGGGGTTTTGAAGCTGCTGACACGTTGGCCTTGTTTGTAGTCACCCAGAAGTACTTGCCTGGCCCTCTTGTTGCCATCTGCTGAGAAGTCAGTACACACTGACAAGCCTCCTGCTAACTCTCACTTCAGTGAAACCTTCTTTTCTTTTTAAAAAGTATTCTAACACAATTAAGATGCTAAGTGTTTGTCCTTTGTGGCTGACTCCATGGAATGTGACACTCTCTGCTTACATCCGCGTGCTTGTCATGGCAGGGCTTAATACCCTTTTCATTGCCAAATAGTAATCCATCTCAAAAACTAAACCAAACTTGTTGGTAGTTAGGATTGCTCAAGATTTAAAAAATACTAGGTCTCTGTGACTCAGGCTGTCCAGGAAATTGCTACATTCCTCAGTCAGGCTTCAAACGTGCTATCCTCCTGTCTCAGCCTTTTCAGTGTCAGGATACAGGCCTGTGCTGCACTTAGAGTTTATATGTCATTTAAACATATTTATTTCTTGTGCACATGTGAGTGGAAGCCAGAGGACAGTTTGCAAAGTCTGTTCTTTATTTCCATCGTGTAGGTCCTAGGGGCCAAACTCAGTCTGCTGAGCTTGGTGGCAAGAGGTTTTACCAGCTAAGCCATCTCCAAGGCTCTGTTTGCCATTTTTAGAAAATGAAAACAAAACCTTAAAGAAAAAGCTTTAAAAAAAAAAACTATGTAGGGATCCGATATGGCAAAGGGTTGGTAACTTAGGGGACATCTTCAATATATACCAGTTATGTAGAGGTCAGTAAATGCAAGTCATGAGTGGAATATATGCAGAAGTGAAAGTTGGCAAACATGAGAAGCACTGTGATGTTAGACTGAAACTATTGACAGGTGCAAAATGTTTAAACATACCAATCGGCGGCTAGGCTTGGTGGTACACGTCTTTAATCTCAGCACTTGAGAGGCAAAGGCAGGGAAATCTCTGTGGCAGATCTTTAAGGCTAACCTGGTCGATGTAAAGAGTTCCAAGTCATCCAGGGTTATATAGTGAGACCTTGCCCCCCCCACCTCCAAACCAAAATAACAACAACAACAACAACAACACAAGGCCTGGAACTCTGAACAGTGCTTGTCTAGTTAGCATGCACAAGTCCTGGGCTTCATCCCCAAGACTACAGCCTGCCATGCAGCCTTCAGGAGGTAGAGGCAAAAGAATTAGAAGTTCCATGTCATCTCTGGTTACATAGAGTTGGAGGCCAGCCTGAGTTATATAGTTCCCTGTCTCAAAACATAAAAGAAAAAGCTACCGTTGATAGGTTGCGGTTACACTGATGTGCCCCAGATGGGCAATGTGCTTCTGAACAGAAATAAAAGAAACATGTCTTCAAGTGTTCTCAGAGAATTTTGCTGAGGAGAGAAGATCCACCCTGTCACTGGGCAGCACTTCACTGTTCCACAGCCTTTGGTCCCCAAGAGAGAGTGAGAGAGAGAGAGAGAGAGAGAGAGAGAGAGAGAGAGAGAGAGAGAGAATCGGCTGAGCACCAGTGGCCATCACTCTGTTTCCTGACTGTGGATACACGTGGCCAGTTTCTTTAGACTCCAGCCACCATGTCTTCCCCACAATAGAACCTTTAAGCTGTGAGCCGACAAACCCTTCCTTCCTATAAAAAAATAATAAACTACGTCGGCAGTATAAAAACAGGATGACAAAACCATTTCTGCTTCCTGTGCCTTAATTCTATGTGTGAGGAGAAAAGGGGGCCCTGACAGGGAGCTCGGAGCTTGGACTTGGGCATTCTAGGTTCCAATCTGATTCTAATACTCTGGGAGAGCGCTTTTAACAATGCTTAGAATCCTCACAGGGTTCAGCTGAGGAGCTGAAATGACATTCGGACACGGAGGGGACCTCATCTTGATGACACTCATCTATTACATAGGATGGCAATTCTTTTCTCCCGGGCCTTTTGGAATACTTAAAGACAAACCGTCTTCATTCATTCATGTTGCCGTTTGCAGCGGTTAGGGGCTGGGACCTGGGGGCTGCCTGATCTGTACAAGCAAGGCAAATCCAGCCAGCTGGAGATTGGAGCCCAGGGGCAGCCTGACATATGGAGCCATGCCTCAGGTCTCGGCAGACACAAAGTACCCTAATTAGCTGATGTTATGACTGTGTTGTCCTGGGCCCACCCAGCGCTCCTCAAAGGAGACCCTACATCTGCATTCATTAAAAAAATATTTTCTATAGAACATAGGCTCAAATTAATATTCCCTCCCACGGATGAGTTGATGAACTCTTGCATAAATGTTTACAGAAGGGTAATTTGTTTTAATGAAGAATCTGAAGTCACCTGAGTGTCCAATACAGGAAGAGTGAAGTAAATCATCTTCCAATCATTCTGCAGATGAGCTCACAGCCGTGGCGATGGTAGAAATTTATGAGAACACAACAAACACAAATATCTGCTACGACATTTTGCTTGGGAACAAAGACAGACTCTTAAACAGTACACACTTCATAATTGGAGTTCTATATCCACCGTCAGAACAGTGCAAGCGAACAGTGTTACTACAGGGAGGGGGTGCTGGGTGAATTTTAGCAGTACTTTTAATGTCTTGGAGACATAGTGTTAGTGTTGGGTCATGACTACTAGTGACCGTTATGCAGAGAGAAAAATGGGAGACACTGTTTCATTACACAAACAGAACGCTGTGAGCTTATTTGGTATCTTCAGAGGCAGTGCAAGACCTTAAAACCTGGAGAAACTACTTAGCAGTTAAGAGTGCAGAGGACCTGGGTTAGGTTCCCAGCATCCCTATCAGGAGGCTCACAAGCATCTGTAGCTCCAGGTTCAGGAGATTCTGTGCCCTCCTTTGCCAGGCAACTGCACCCTTTCTCTGTCTCTGTCTCTGTCTCTGTCTCTGTCTCTGTCTCTGTCTGTCTCTGTCTCTCTCTCTCTCTCTCTCTCTCTCTGTCTCTCTCTCTGTCTCTCTCTCTCTCTCTCTCTCTCTTACACACACACACACACACACACACACAGTGTGGGAGGTGGACAGAAGTGAGACACTAAAATACACATACATAACATTTTTTTTAAAAAATGAAAAATTGACTGATTTGAACTAGTGAGCGTGGTTTGGGTAGCTAGTGTAAAAATTTACATCCGGGCATGGTGGTGCACACCTTTAATCCCAGCACTCGGGAGGCAGAGGCAGGCAGATCGCTGTGAGTTTGAGGCCAGCCTGGTCTACAAAGTGAGTCCAAGACAGCCAAGGCTACACAGTGAAACCTTGTCTCGAAAAACCTAAACCAAAACAAACCAAAAGAAAATTTATATCCAATCAACAAATAGTATTATTTTTCAAAAGACACAGCCGTGTGACTACAGACAAAGTGAACCGTTCAGAAGGTGCCAGATGTTCCCCGAGGCTCACAAAGCCTACAGGCCCCCTTCTTCCCCTACTAAAAGGCCCAAATGGAGGGAGGCTATTTTGCAATGGTTGCATGTACCAGATGAAACTGTGAATCTGATGCTGGTAAAACCATGTGCGCAGTCTCAGTTTTCCTTGGTAAAGAGAAATGGAGCCTCATGGTGAAATTTATGGGGCCTGGGTCTTCAAGGCTACACCCTACTCTGGGGCCAAGACAGACAGGAATGTTCCAGAAGCCCCCGAGAATCAGAAATCACCTGTCCTTGCCTGCCCTTATTTTTTGCTTCATTTTCCTCCAGAATGTGAATATGAGTTTATGTATTCCTCTCACGGCCTCTCTAAATCCCAAACCCCAAACACCGACGTCTTGTATAATTTCCCTGTTTTCTTTGCGGCTGGTAATTTATCTGGAGTGTGGTTCGACTGTCTTATCTTCCTTTCTCTCTGTGACCTGTTAAATTGCTTTGGCGGGTCTCGCCTCTCCAGAGACTGGAGACAGGCACGAAGCTTCACGCCGGACCGAGCAAGGCCCCATATCCGCGTGGGCGTGGGATGAGTGCACAGGACAGCAAAGTGAGTCACAGCAATTTAGGGGACAATGTGGAGGAGGGCTCTGGCACCTCAGGAGACAGATGCAGGTCGGGCATCTTGACGTCAGCCCGAAGCCAGTCTTTAAAAATAGTGAAGACTCATCTATGAATCAAGATGACCCTGCAGGGAGAAAATGAAATCGATGGCTGGAGGTTACATTGCTCTGCAGAAGAAAAAGTAATTTATACTTGACCTCAGGGGGGGTCAAAGATACCAGTCAAACTAGACTCAGAAGTGCTTTAAGTGTTCAGAAACTCCACAAAGCAGTTGGAGTGGACTTACAAAAGCCAAAAGAAAGTTCTAGAGGCCACGCCCAGCATGAGACACACAGCTTCCCACTACAGCAGCCTTAGCAGGTGGCGTTGGCTTCTGCCTTGGTACACTATACCACCGTCTCCGGTGGGCCCTTCTGGAAATAACTTAGGGCCATGCATCAGAATGTATGGAAAACAGAATTCACAATGAAAGCCACTATCACTAACCCCAAGAAGAGGCTGGGGGATCTGAGCGTGCGGCATGCTCATGAGGCATGCTCAGCTTGCAAGAGCCAGGCTGTTTACACAGGAGAGCCCAGCAAGCCAGATTTGGCCCGACTTCAGCAGTATCTGCCTAAATTAATTTAATTGGTTTTCTTCTCTTGATGGAAAATAGACATTGTTAACTCTTCCAAAACGCCCTTCCTTCCAACAAGGAAGCCTTTGTGGGCGCATTCTACTATACACGAAGTGGTTAAATTCTCCAGTGAGTGACCCCACACAGTTATCTGTCACAAAATAACATTTAAGCAGTCTCCAAAGCTGGACACATGGCTGACATTTAATAAATACCAAATAGCTAGTTGACGCACATCTGTAGTTTTAAGTAGAAAATCAATTTTGCAATATAACAACAATCACCTGTGGGAAGTGGGTCGTCGGCTTCATCCAGTGATTCACAAGTCGATGGTAATAAATGTAAAAATAGGATTTACCTTAGGAACCAGGCTATTTATAAAAGCCTCACGAAGCCAATAATTAAACATGGTAGTTCTTTAAAACGTGATTTAAAATTTTAGTCTCTTCAAATAAGATTTGCTGTATTTTAAAAAATTATTATTATAAAGAACAAAAACCTAGGAGGCTGATGATCTTTTAAAAATCTTCTTTTCCCCTTTAGGAACCTGGAGCAACTTAATAAGACAAGTTAATTTCATTTCCTGTTCATATATATATGTATGTGTGTGTGTGTGTGTGTGTGTGTGTGTATTAGTTAAGTAGCTACTGTAAAGCTGAAGGCACACTTGATTTCATGACATATTTATCTATCTATGTGTTTTCACTGCCCTCATATGTCACTGTGTACTACGAGTAGAAATCAGTGGACAGCTTGTGGGAGTCAGTTCTCTCCTTCCACTATGTGCGCTCTTGGGCTCGAACTTAGTACTCAGATTTGGCCACAAGCTCCTTTACTTACTAAGCTATCTCCCTATCTGTTTCATGTGTGTTTTACTCTTCTGACATCATATTCTTGTAGAACTAAATCCCAAACAACAGAGAAAGCAGAAGGCAAGTATGTTTCATTCTACCTTCTGTTTGCAAAGGAGAAGCAGCTACATGTATAGTCAGTTCTGAGGCACTATATCAAAGAGCGCAGTACCACACTGTTGCCTGGGAGATGGTGCAGCTTCATGGCACACCAAGGGGAGCTACGTGGGGATTTCTCTGGACCAGAACATGAAAAATAAGATACTTCAGGTTCCATTAGGCATTTTAAAGAAAATTATGGGAGAATATTTAAGAAAGGCAAAGAACCTGGCTGGGTAACTAGAAGCAATGACTCTAATTCTCTAATTACCACCAAGGTAACATCTGAGGGAGCAGCAGGATCATTGTCTCTTCAAGTGAAGACTCTCGATTCCTGGGGGGGGCGGGCGTGGAGTGGGGGTAAGCCACATTCTGTGTCATGCAGTAGAAGACAGGCAGTGCCCTTTTCTTCTGGAATCTTCAGAAATAGAGAGCACATTTATGACAAAGAGGCAGCTATTGGATTGAAGCAATTTGGATTTGCAATAATTTAGAATGGTCCATGGAAGGACATGATCTCAAGAGCGGCCTTGAGTCCTTTGGAAGTTACTCTCAACCATAGAGTCTCGTGTCAGATGAACTCTTTCAGCCTTCATCATTGCCAAAGATGTCAGTTTGGTTCAGAAGAAATAAAAAGCATCCCCGTCTGGAACACTCTTACCTTTGTGATTATAAAATATTAATATGAAGTGTTTTTTTAAAATGTGTTTTGTAAGAAGGCAATAGAATTCAGGAACTCAGTGTATTATCCACAATGTCTGGCATAAAATAAAAAAATTACCTTGCATAATAAGAAAGGATTATGAAGAGTAATCAAGGGAACCAGAGACAGTGGAAACAGACAGAATTTGCAGAAACAGGAGTTAGTGGAAAAGAACTTCAGAGCACACAACAGCTCTGATTAACATGCTAAGAAAAAGAGAGCAGATGCTGACACATGGAAACATAGGTGTGTGTGTGTGTATGTGTGTGTGTATGTGTGTGTGTATATGTGTGTGTGTGCAGGTGCCTATACACATGTTGGCATGTATGTGCACTTTTGTGTGAGGCCTCTATGCACATCTGAAGGCCAGAGGTTGGTCTCAGGTATCTTCTCTCCCTCACTGAACCTGGCGCTCACTGGTTGAACTGCTTGCCTGGCTGGTGAGTCCCAAGGATCCTTCTGAGACAAAAGGTGTTTTCTGCTTCTCCTAGACTTTTATGGGTGCTGGAAATTCAAAATCAGGTCTTTATGCTCAGGTGGCACACACTTTATCAACTGAGCCACCTCCCAGCCCTGCAGTATGGAGTTTTAAAAAATGACTTAGAAGATATGAAATATCTCATACTTCTGGCAATGGTTTCTAATACACTGAGAAGACTGGGTGGTCAGTGTGGTTTGAGGATGGCTTTGGGGATAATATTTTTAAAGATTTCATCTAACTGTAGTTTTCATGTCTGGACACTGGGTTCTCTCTCTCTCTCTCTCTCTCTCTCTCTCTCTCTCTCTCTCTCTCTCTCTCTCGTGTGTGTGTGTGTGTGTGTGTGTGTGTGTGTGTGTGTGTGTGTGTGTTAAAATCTAGGGGCTTTGCTGGGTTAGGCAGCTATTCTATCTAGGGTACCGCTAAGTTTCCCAGGACAGCCTTGAACTCATTGTGGTTCAGGCAGGCTTTGAGTTTATGATTCACTTGCTTCAGCCTCCTGAGTAGCAAGAGTTACAAAACTTTATTAAATGTAAGATTTCTCTAAAATCAATAAAACAAAGGTGTATCATTTGAGCTGGGTTCCCACAGCAATCTACTATACTCTGAATTATGACCAGCTATGGTCATCTGTCTTTGTCTACTGCAAAGAGGCTTCTTTGATGGGAGGTGAGCACTGCACTTAGCTCCATGTATAAGGACACATTTTAGAATGCAGTTAGGAATTGTGCTGGTCTAGTCAAGTGGCACTTGTGGCTTCTCTTCTAAGGTCCCTTCCCTCAGTAGTCCCAGGTATGTGGTTAGGTTGCCAGGATTTCTCTTCTGTTTAGCAGGCCTTAGGTAGGCATTGGTTATCACTGAGACATGAGTGCCACTACTGCATCTTTAGGGATATCTTGCTGTGCTGGTTATTAGGTGTTACAACTGGGTGTAACTAACTGACTACTGGTTGCTTCCCTCCCTTAGCAACTTAAATAATGACAGCTCCTGCACCCAAGGTTCAAAGAACATTGAGGAAGAGAGGGCAAGAAGATTGTAAGAGCAAGAAGGCCACAAGTCTGCTGTGAGATAGTGTCTCCTAGAAATGGCAGGGAAGCCTCACCTATGATACCTTAACAATATGGCTGCCTTAAAAAAGACCTGAACAATGACAACACCAATAGACATGCTCACATGGAAAGAGGGAAATCTCAAGGGGCTGCAACCCTAGACAAAGAGCTACAGGCAACTAATGACCTTGGAAAAGGAAAAATTAGTCTCTCCATAGTTGGTTACCCAATGCAAAAGTCAGCACGGAAATCATATAACCCAAGCCACTAAAATGGACTCATAAGATAGTACATGTGTATATACACACACATACACACACACACACACACACACACACACACACACACACACACACACGTGCATGCACACAGAAAGAGATGCCATCAATCAACCTGAGATGGAATGAGAGGGATCATGGGAGCAGTTGGAGGGAGGAAAAGTAAGGGAGAAGTGATTTAATTATATTTTAATTTTTAAAAATGTAACACAAATCTTAGCATATATTTTATTTCTATTGCCTTTTACTTTAAACATTGCCCAAGCGTCCCATTGTAATCACCTATCAGCTACTGTGAGGTGCAGTTTCAGGGTTATGATAGGCTCCTTAAATGATCACGAGCAGCAGATACAAAGAAAAGTGAGGGGCTGGAGGGATGGCTCAGCATTAAGGGCCCTGGGTTCCATTCTTAACACCTACACGGTGGCTCATTACCATTTGTAACTCAGGTTCCAGGGGATCAAAAGTCCCTTTCTGGCCTTGCAGGCTCTAGGCACACAAATGGTACACAAATACATGCAGGCGAAACACTCATATCCATAATACAACAACAATAACAATAATAAAAAGAAAGCAGGAAAACAGTTGTTTGAGAGTGTCAAAACCGATATCGAACTATCACAGCCAAGAAAGATACTTTAACTGCGCTATTGTTATCCTTTACTTTGAGCGGGGATGTCTGGGCTTACCATGATGGCAAAAATTGATGGAGCTTAGGTAGTTAGCCAGCTACCCAGATGGATCCATTAGCACAGGGCTACTAAAAATCCCTGCTGAGCACCTGGAATTTATGTCTGTCAGACATTCTGCAGTAGCTGTGATGGAAAATGGGGAGCAGGGGCTGTACTGAGGGTGTCAGCCTTCTGGAGCTTGTCTTGTCCCCTTCGCCTACCCTTCAGCCTCAGCTGGGACAGAAGGATAATAAACAAGTCTCTAAAGCCAGACAGTACCATGCCCTGTTTTCTCACTCTGGTAGCTGAGAAGCAAAGAAACTCTCCGTTTACGGTTCTCAGTAGAGACTCCAATACAGTGTATCAAACGCACAAAAACATTTCTTTTTTTTTCCACATCAGAGGTTTCTGGTGTCCAATTCTCTCATTTCAATTTCCGGTTCTTTCCAGAGCCTGCTGTCGGGAGCAGCTCTCAAATGGAAGAGGCCATGCGTGTCTCAGCAAACACGTCAGCTATGACGTGCTGTGAAACATGAAGCACAGTTTTTCATCCGGAGCCCGGCGTGTTTTTTTTCTTGGCTCTTTACACCGCCTTCGGTGGCTCAAAAAATATTGCTACTTTGGTCTTTTCTCTGGACAGGTTTTCAGGGCTTCGGTGGGGTCCAGGACACTGGCTTCTTGTCATTGTCTTGTGAACCCAGGGTAGAGGTGAACCAGACTCTGCCCGGTTTCCCGCATGCGCACAAAGCCCAGAGGAATGACTGAGCTCTAAGGGATGCTCTCCTCAGGGTTGCCTGGCCCATGAGCTAAGGATGCTTGTGATAACGCCTGAATCCTGCTTTGTGGCACAAAAAACCCCACATGGAACTCACATTTCACACACAGTCAGGACAGTGTTGCATATTCACTCACACATGCTGACTGTGGTGGCTTTTGCGCCACCAAGGAGAGGTGAGTAGCTTTCCCTGGTGACTTTTGGGCCTGCAATGCCTAATTCGTTCACTGTTATAGATTAAACTGGGTCTCTTTTCAACGATGGTGAAGGTGCACCTGAGGTGGGAAGGGAATCTGAGTGGAGTGAGTTCCTAGCATGCATGAGGCCCTGGGTTGCATCCTTGGCACCAGCTAAACGGGAAGTGGTAACGCTTACCTGTAACTCCCCAACAGGGGGGATCTGAGGGCCAAGGTCATCTTTGGTTTTATAGTGAGTTCAAGGTCAACCTGAGATAGTTGAGAGCTAGCCTCGAAGATAAAGATTCAAACCAAACAATAAAGGGGACGGCTACTGTTATGTTCTTATAAAAATGGAAATTTTAGACTCAGGCACAGCACATACATGAAGCTGCAGAAGCTACAAGTGAGGCTGGGAGTGAGTTTACCTTTCACCCTCCGGAGGAACCAGCCTTACAGCACCTTGAGTTTAGACTTCTACCTGCAGCCCTGCGAGATGCTAAGTGAATGTTGTGTAAATCCAACTGTGGCACATTGTTATGGAAACTAGGCAAACCAATGTGCTGGTGCAGATGTCTATGGATGTCATCTATACCCCTCACAGCTCACTGGGTCTTAAGAGGGTCTGATGCCAACCAACAGCACAGATACTTCCTCAATGTCTTTTTGTTACCATGGGTGGAAAAGGCACGGGGAGGGACCCAGGTGGGTGCTTGGGGAGAGGCTGTCCTCCCTCAGAACATTCCGGAACTCCCATGTGACAAGCACCTTATTTTTCTCAATAACAAATGAATCAAAAGCTGTCAGTTCAACTCCCACCTGAACCAGCTTCTCAGAAAGGCTTTTTGTGAAGGGTAAAACAAGGGTGGGTGCGTGTGACTCTTTCTCTCCCAGTGTTTTCAAAAAACACACTCTATCAGAAGTGCCCAGTGTTAACTCCTGGACTGAGAGAAACTTTTCGCTTCCCATTTTAAAATGCCCAGAGAGCAAATGAGGAAAGTAAGTGGTCTTGTGAATTTTTGGAGCAACCAAACATGCTTTCAGAACTGGCCTCAGATTAAAATATATAGCCCAGGTTGGCCTCAGACTTGCTGTGTGGCAGAGGGTGGCTGAAACACCTCATCGTCAGATCACAGGCATGAGCCGCTGTGCACTGATTTCAGTTAACAATGTTTCGTGACTCAAAGTTACTGTTGCTACAAGGTTTCTGATCATTTATAGCTTTCAGATAGGCCAACTCACTTGCAGGCATCTCCAGTATGAAAGCCTAGATGTTTTAAAGACAGAAGCTGGGTGTAGTTACTCACAAGAGGGATTGATTGCAGCGACGATTTACTGAGGGCCTCCTGGTGCCCAGTTCCGATGTTGTCGCTATGAAAACAAAAGATACGTGGAGACACACACTCTGACTTTAGTGCATTTCTGGAATCCATTCTCAGCCCACTTGTAGAGATTAGAAAAGCCTGCAGCTACAGGCCAGCAGGATGGAGCCTAGGAAATGCAGCTGATACACTGAGCCGACTTCAGTGTCAGGAAACCACAGGGGGACAGGGATTATACTGTACCTTGAAGGAGGAGATTTAAGGGGGCCAAGAGAGGATATCAGGGCACCCAAGTGGGTACTGGGGACACCTACTCTCTAGCTTCTTGCTACAGCAGGGCTGTCTCTTCTTGTTTTGTTTTTGGTTCCTTGCACGGGCTCTCTACTAGCTGGTTTAATCACAAGAGACCTGGGCAACACTAACAGAAGAGACACAGCTAGAAAGAATGGGGAGTTCCCAAACATAAATGGCTTATGTCTCCGAAGACTACCTATGGAGATTCTGAAGCCAGAATTCACTTCTTATAGAAAAATTTCTGTAGCTAGCAACCAGCTTCCTGTAGAGAGCTAAGCCCAGAAGTTTGTTGAGGTGAGTTGGGTATCTGTGATGAGCTGGAAGGCAGGAGGCCCAGAGCTACCATGATAAACACTTGTGGTGCCGAGGTCACAGGTCAAGAGTCTCAAAGGATTGTTGTGGTGAGAACCTTTAAGGCCACATTCCTTGGGAACACTCATCTTACTTCCTGAGGAAGAGGGAATGAAGGGAGAAAAACCTCACAGAGTAGGCAGAGCAAAGCCAAAGTCATTACAAGACTCCGGTCCTGCTGGCCCAGCCTCGGCTGTCGAGAGGAGCCTCTTCCCTGCTCAGAAGCCATCTCTAGCCCTTTTGCACAGATAACACTCAAGTCAATGGACAACAGCTACAAAAGGCAAGGGGTATCCCTTGGTTCTGAACTGCTGTCAGGTCTGTGTAGTTCAGAGAATACACCCCCTGCCCTGGAAGGAGGCATATATTTTCTTTCTCTGGTTTTATTTCCTCACAGCAGTTTTGCTGCTTAGAAGTCTCCACAGAGCAAATGGCCTCAGCCTTCTCCCTTCTTCTGTTACTTTCTAAAAATATTTATTTATTTTTATTTCATGGATGTTGGTACCTTGCCTGCATGTATGTCTGTGTGACCGTGTCACACCCCCTGAACCTGGGCTTACAGACAGGTATGAGTTTCCATGTGGTTGCTGGGAACTGAACCTAGGTCCTCTGGAAGAACAGCCAATGCTCTTAACTGCTGAGCCATCTCTTCAGCCCCTTTTGATCTTACGTTTTTGAGACGGGGGTCTCTAACTGAGAGCTTGGCTTTTAGGTTAGGCTAGACTGGCTGGCTGACAAGCCCAGGGATCTGCCTATCTCGGCTTTCCCATAGCAGGGAGTACAGGTGTGTACCCCAATGACTGACTTCTACATGACACTGGGGATGGAACTCAGCCTGTAACACTTGCAGAGCAAACACTTTACTGGATGTGCTGTCTTCTGAATCCTTACATTCATTTTTATTTAAAAATATAATATTGCATGTAAATCATTACCATTGGTCACTGAGGTTTTTAACACTTGCTTAAATTTCTTCCTGAACCAATGACTCTGTTCTTTCAAGTCAGGCATGGCTATTCCTGTGACGTCATCTGAACCATGTAGCCCCTGGATCCTAGACTAGACCCTTTGCTCCAGGGGGCCCCCGGGGTGGCTGACTTGTGCCCTAATCCCAGGGTACTTCTCCTCCAAAGATATGCTGAAGACCTATACAGGCTTTTCCTCCCCATACAAGAAAACTAACCCAATTCCCCCTGCTTATGGACAACTTGACAGACTTGGCCAAGGATGGCCCAGTCGGGAGTTGCAGAGGACTGAGCCTTGGTTGAATAATGAGCAAGAGTCCTGGAGGGCCAGGATATGGCCATGACACGGAGCTCAGCTACCTTCCACTCTATAGCAGGCCTTGCGCATGCCAGGCGAGCACCAGTAGAACTCCACCACCACCTTATCCTTCAGTTGACACCAATGTTGCCACTTAAGCCAACATGTTGCCAAGGCCACAGGGCTAAAACCTGCAAGGACTCCTGGCAACAAAACCACACCATTTCCCCAACCCCCCACCCCACCCCTGCAAATAACTTGAGGCCTCTTAGCTTGCCCACATGTGGCTTCAACCCAATTCGGGTCCAGTATTGCTTCGTGACTGTTCTCAGACTGAGTGGAGAATAATACATCTTCCTCTGAATTCATTTAGTGGCGTCTTGCAGAGAGCAGGCACTGTGACTTGGGCCTGTGGGGTTGCTGTCTGCTTCGCTTTAGATTGCTCCCCCTGAGAAAAAGAAGAAGGCACAGACTGACTTTCACAGCCCTTTCCTGGTGCCTGAAATTGTTGTGAGTTTATTAGCTGTTTTCAGAAGGCGGATGAGAAGGAGAACAAAGGCATAGCCAGCTGAGCTCACGTCATAGTAAGAAGAGTGGCCGGGACCTCTCTGATGTGGACAGTGGTGAAAAGGGTAACAGTGGACCCAAAGTGGGTACTAGGCGGCGTGGATGAAACAGAGTCTGACAACTTAGCCTGGGCCTGAGCCATTTCACCAAAGAAGAGGGGCTCTTGCCTCCCTGCCTCTGTTGAGAAGCTCTTGGCATCTATCAGTGCTTATTCTAGAATCTTAAAACAAAAAAAAACAAGAATAGAAGTCAGGCAGGTGTCTGTGAAGAAGCAGCTTGGTACACTGGCTTAGGAAGTTTGCAGAGTTAGAGAGTGTGAGTTCTGCATGGGTCTGGGAGGCATCCAGTGGGTGAAATGCTTGCTGTGCAAACCTGGAGACCTGGTTTGGAACCCCAGCACTTATACAAAAACTGGACGAAGAGACAATTTTGTGTAAGCCCAGCTCTGAGGGGGCAGAGATAGTGGATCCTCAGGGTTTGCTGGCCAGGCAGGCTAGCCTAACAGGCGAGCTTCAGACTCAGTGAAAGAAGAGACCCTGTCTCACAAAATAAAGGTCAAGAGTGAAGGAGAAAGACACCCAACATTGACCTCTGGCCTGCACATGCGTCCCTCTGAGCATGGGTGTCACACACACACACACATACACACACACACACACACACACACACCTGCTTTTCCCATTGCTCTAACAGAAGCACCCCACACTGTATCCATCTTGTTGAATTTAAATCACACAACATTCTACTTTTATGCTTAAAATTCAAAATAATGTATGATATATACATGATCCTGGACACCAAGTAATGTTTCAGAGGGGAAAAAAAAACTTCGCAAGATTTCCAACAGCCTGTTTTGCACCAAGGAGGAAAAAAAAAAACCCAACAAAGTCAGTTTTCAGACTAACCAGGGTGAGCTTCCCCAATGTTCCAAAAAGTTTCTGCTCAGCTCCTCCATCTCTTATGCAAACTGGGTGGCACATGATTTAATTTCAACTTATTAAGTCAATTACCTGAAAAATAGACACCAAATTACAATGTATACTGTTTTTTTCCCCACTCTATAGAGAATGAAAATGTCACAGGTAGGTGGGATACAACAGAATTTCAGAAGTTTTCTGCTTGTGAGTGTGATACATAATTTCCAGTGACTCACGGTACTTGTTGAGCTAAAGACTCCAACCTGGCTGACTCACGCACCAAACTGAAGCTTCCAGAAGGCTTTCCTATTCTAACAAGACTTGACCTGAGTTATCTTGACCATCACATGCCAGGCTAGGCTAGGCAGTATTGAAACAAGCAATACGGTTGCCAGATGATGTGCTTGGTGGCCTCCCCTGGTCCCTCTGCACACCGCTTCCCTGGTGGTAATGGAGTGTTCCGGCACCTTCTAAGAGCGTTTTTAAATGCAGCAGCTATTGTCAGATTCTAATGAAAAAGCAGGGCTCTTTATTCATCTGTAATTTTGAAAATGGCTTCATTTCTGCCCTGAGAACATGCACGGCACTTTGGATGCCTAAGAACACCGTGTTTCTTAGAGCCGCCGTGGGAGCAATGTGAGGGTCTGGGGCTGAAAGGCCCAGATTCCTATATTTGTTTCATTTCCTGTCTCTTCAGAGCCTGGGAGACTACACAATGAGCTTTTACTTGTGTGTCTATCCAAGCAACAGAAAAAGGAGCCCTAAATAAGGAAGACTGATTCACACTCACCGACTTTGCGACAATACCTACTTGCTAATTGGTGACACCTTGGAGAAAAGTCAGACCCTGTGCATTTCCATGAACTGTTCTGACCTGGAAGGTGGACATTGTTCCTGGGCTTGGAACTTCAAAGGGAGGACTTTAAAGAAAAGGAGAGACGCAAATGGAGGGAGGTGAGCCGGCAAGGTTCTATCCGCCCCTCAATCTGTGCTCACACGCAGGTTTTCTCAGAGAAAATGTCAACTCAGGCATCAGGAAGTTTCCAAGAGGAAGCAAGTCTCCTTTGAACAGTCTGTTTTAGAGCCATTGAGGGCTCTTATATAACCCGTCATTCTCGCCACTGGTATAGCCCTACTGTGTGCTGTGAGATCCCTGAGCACAGTAAAACGGCCTGTGGCCTTGGCCTCCTTCTTCCAGGAGAAAAAGCAGATTTTGTAATCTGCAAAGCCCTTTGCCTGGCTGCCATAGGTCCCACGCTCCTCTCAGCCTCAGCTCTGACGCTAGTGCACACAGTGTGGAGGTTAGAGGGCAAGACGCAGGAGTCTGTTCTTTTCTCCTACCATATGGGACCTTGGAGCTGAACCCGTGTAGTAAGGCTTGGCTGCAAGTGCCTTTACCTGCTGAGCCATCTTGTTGGCCCTTAAGTTTTCATTTTGAAAAAAAAAAAAAAGATAAAATACATTTAAAGTTTTCCTCCCCTCCCCCCCTCTCTCTCTCCCTCCCTCCCTCCCTCCCTCCCTCCCTCCCTCCTTGCCTCCCTCTCTTTTTTCTCCACCCTCCCTTCTCATTCCTTCCTCATCTTCTTCCTCTTCTCCTTCCCACTCAGCTGTTTTTAATGTCTTCTCCCTTGAGACAGGGCCGTGTGGAGCCCAGGATACTCTTGAAGTAACCATTTCACCAAGGGTGACCTTGAACTCCTGATCCTCCTGCCTCCACCTCCCAAATGCTGATGTGACAGATGTGTACCACCAGGCTTCACTTGAAACTTAAGGTTTTCTGAACAAAACCATTTTAAAATGCAGAATAGCACATTGTGAAGTTCTAAATACACATTGAATACCTCTCCCATTGTATGTAAAACAGTGGCAATTGGAAAGTAATTCCTATGACATTTTTCTTCTTTGCTATGGGAAACTAATGTTGAGGTAGCGCTTATTTTCCGCCATGCTTGGATGTGCAGGGGCCAGGTAAAGTGAGATGGACTTGACCCAGGGGCACAGGGCAGCCATAGCAAAACGGCAGCGGTGGCTCCTGTTCTGTTTGCTGAGTTCCATTTCTGTGTGTAGTAGGGAGAGAGGGGAGAGATTTGGGGAATAGTGTGAAAGCGACCTGGAAGCAAGGCTGGTGCTATACAGATAGCCCTGGCCCATCTTGGCCAAGACTGCATCCGCAGATGAGTGTTATTATTTCTAAAGAGCTGTACTGTGTGGAACATACACTTGTCATTCTCCTGCCTCAACCTCTCTCTACTGCTGGGACTGTAGTTATGGGCCACCACAGCCACCTTATTCATTTTACAGTTGAACCTGGAACCTGGAGGTAGGGCTTCTGGGAAGAGAAGCAGAGGGGGTGGGACAGGGAAGCCCATTGGGTGGCAGTATTCCTGTATCTAGGGACTTCTGAGTAACGTCGGAGAGTCAGGGCATATGTCTTTTGTCTATTTTTGTGGGTGTGTGAGTGTAAATGCACATGTGTGTGCACGTGGAGGACCACCCCTGGTGCTGTCTCTCAGACAAAGCCCTGTCCTATTTGTTTGTTTTTGAGACGACCTCTCTCTCATTGGCCTGGAACTTGTGCTTGAGTTAGGCTAGCTCTTCAGCAAGCTCCTGAGCTCACAGGTCTCTGCCTTCTCAGTGCTGAGACGGCAAATTCAGCAACTGAATTCCTGTCAACATGTCTGGCTTTTCTGTGTGGGTTTGGGGATGGAGCTGAGGCCCTGCTGCTTGTATGGCAGACACTTTACTGACAGAGGCAGCCGTCACCTCAGCCTCTGACCTACTCTCCTAACAGTGTAAGGATGTGATTCTTAGCAGATCACTCTCCTAGACTAGAAAGTATCATGTTTCTTGCCAGCCTTGAGTGGTGTGTGGCCGCTCAAGGCCCATCCTGTCCACTGAACTTGTTTTGTTCACTGAGAGCATTGTTTTCCACAGGCCAGTGGTAAAGTCAGGTGTGACGCTGCCTTCGAGGGCCTTTCTCTGGGTTTGTCTTCACTGAAAGTGGCCTATGAGAGACAAGTTGACTCCACCAGCCTGTCTTTGATCTTCACGGTAACTTTAGACGTACGTAGCAGTCCCAAATATTTACTAAATCTGAATTTCAAGTGTATTCTCAGTCACTAGGCACAATCAGCCACAAAATGAGAATTTATATTTCAACGTTAAGTCAATCGAAGGGTAAGAATCAAATGGCCACCAATGGGAAGGAGCTTTGATAAACTAAAATGAACGGGGTCTTAATGGGAAGGGAACTGCCCAAAGGGGCTCAAATACTGTCCTGCAAAGTGGGCAAATGGTGCAGGAACAGAAACTGTGAACCCCACTTGTGGAGGAATGCTAAGTGAATGTATCAACTGTTAATAAAGCGCTGTTTAGCCAATCAGCTGGGCAGAAGGACAGGAAGTGGAAGGCGGGACTTTCTGGAGGGGAGGAGAAAAGTTTGACAGTTGGAGAGGGAGGAGGTTTTTGGCGGTTGGAGGAGGATGGTGGGAACTTGATGCGGACTGGCCCAGGGGTCATACTTGGAATATATGTGTGTTGTAAGGTTTAGAGCAGTTTGTTTAGTTTACAAGTAGATTAGAATCAGTTCAGACTCTGCCTAGCAAAGTGCTGGCAGCTTTAAAGTACGTTTCAGTCTCCCTGTGTCAGTTATTTGCTTTGTAGGCTTGCTATTCTGTAGATGCACCAGCTGCTGTCTGGCAGGTGAGGCTTAGGGAGGAAGGTTTGCTCTGGCCAATGGGATCACAAGACCACTGTTCATCATGGTGGGCAGGCGTGGCTGCTGGGCCATCTCTTTCTGTGCAGCTCCTGGAAGGTCTTGTTCATGTCTTCACTGTTCAGGAAGCTTGAAACACATCTTGGCTTTGCGTGAAAGGCAGCAGCTTAAGGAATGATACAAGCAAATGGAAAACTGTGCCAAACACAGTGCAAAAATACTAGAAACTTCAAACGCTTCAAAACCTTAACGTGTAAGGATGCAAGCGTTCTTTACTTTAATAGTGAGGAAACTGTTCCGGAATCGAGACAGGAAGTTAGCAATTAAACAGACACTTAGTTCCACCCCCCTGTGGCTTATGATCTGGGTTTTATTGTTACGTAATTTCTAGATGGACTCTCCACCCTGCTCATTCCAATATCAAAACTAGCTCTGCCTTGAGGAAATCCTGCCTCCAGTTACGGTCACACAGGAAAGTGAGAATTCAGAATTGCCTCGTCTGCCTAAACCAAGTCAAAGCACCCTTTTGGGGGACAGCCATGACTGCTCATTATTTTTTGCTTGTCTAAATGATGCATCTAGCTGGATGTTCCCTGAAATTTCTTCCACTTTCTCCTAGTTCTTAGGAGGCATTCATTTTATTTTGTTTTTGTAATGCTGAGGTTTGAACCCGGGTCCTTGACAAAGGTTAAGTAAGCATCCCACCACTGAGACACATTGCTATCCTTTTCAAAGCATTTTATTTTGAGACAGGGTCTTTCTATGTGGCTGAAGCTGCCTACAGACTTGCAGCCTTGCCGAATCAGCCTTCTGAGAGTCAGCCACTTGGATGGTCCCGGATGGACCAGATGACCGGATATTTCTCAGGAGGAAAGAAATAACCCTTTCTTTTAAAGGTAAAGGTTTGGAAACCCATCAAGATAGCTCCGCAGAAAAAGGTGCTGTTGACCTGGGTTGGAACCAGTCATTCAAGTTGTCCTCCGCCTGCTGTATGTGCTGGGGAAGGAGCCCAGAGTTCTACTTCTTGAAAACAGACTGGGTGCCACGCTGGATGTAGCTTGAACATATGGGACCTCAAAGCCTGACTGCACAGTGACACACTCTCTCCAGCGAGGCCACACCTACTCCATCAGTGCCACATTCTCTAAGGGGGCCCATTTTCTTTCAAACCACTACACCCTGGAAAGGCCAATTGGTTTTTGTCCTTTTGAAGCCACTTCTTTTGAATGTTTGGTCTAGGCAGGAACATCTTAAGTGACCTTTTCGCTCGGCTTCTTTCACTTGTCTCACTGTGGTTCGTGTCCACGTTTCACTGCCTTTTAACTGAAGAATATTCCAACACGTTCATGCACACACCCCGCAGTGCTTCACCCAGGGCTGCTTTGACTATTCACACTGGTCCCTGCGTTTGCTTGGTTCTTTGATGGATTCTCTTGGAGAGGAACAGGGCATAGTGGGCTCATTTTATGTTTTATTTTTAAAGAATTGACAGTGTTTATGATTTGTTTTAAATTTCTACCAACAATATATCAGAATTCTCTTTCTTTCTCCACTCGTCACCAAAATTACTACTTTTTTATTATTATTTTTTTAGTCGTGACCAATGTCCGAAATGTGTGCTAAGTGATATCTCATCATGGTTTTGTTTTGTTTTTTTGTGGAGTTTTTTTTTTCATGTGTATGTGTTTGTAGTGTGCATGACTGTGGGTATGTATGTTCATAACTGTGTGCACATGTGCTTGAGTGTGTAGGAACCTAATGCCGACAGCAGGAGTCTCCCTCAATTGCTGTCCATCTTGTCCACTGGGATAGTCTCCCATCAAATCCAGAGCGCACTGATATGACTGGCAGAGCTAGTCAGTCAGCTCGCTCCCAGGGATCCCAGCTCCTCCACCCATAAACTAGAGTTCCAGGTGAGCTGCCAGTGCCCACCCAACACTTGTGTGGGTGCTGGGATCTGAACTCAGGTCCTTGTACTTTCATGGCAAGCACTTTATCCCCATCCCTCCACCATGACTTTAATACACACATCTCCTCCAGCTTCATTCTTAATGCTTGCCTAGGA
Source organism: Acomys percivali (assembly GCA_907169655.1). Classification (NCBI taxonomy): domain Eukaryota; kingdom Metazoa; phylum Chordata; class Mammalia; order Rodentia; family Muridae; genus Acomys; species Acomys percivali. Next base: position 60,569,433 of record OU015742.1, on the reverse strand, counting down.
TGCCGTCGATGAGGTAGCCTGGGAACAGCTAAGTGAGTAAGAGGTGGTTCTACATGCAGTGTTGTGCTGAACATCTTTTTACAATCCCCACATCAATTCGTTGTTTTGTTCTTCACTTACATGCAGCTCTCTGAACCTGTGGGCTTCATAGGCGCAAATTCAACCAAGCTCAGGCTGGAGATCTTAGGAGGGAAAAGCATATGTCCTGACAGGTCCGTTCTCTTTGCTCCTGTCAGGCCTGCCTAAATATATGCAGCTATCTGCACAGTCCCTGTGTCCTACCAAGGAGTCCACAGGGGGAGGATGGGCGTTTGGTTGTTTTCAGTTGCCAAGGGTACATCTAGGTAGAGCCAGGTTTTGTGGGGCTTAAAAGTTTTTATAAGGCAAAGCATCCCTCACAGCCCAGCACACTCTGCCTTGAGTTGGTGATGATCTTGACCTCAGCAAGCAAGTTCACTTCCCTGTGTACGTGTGTGGATACATAACGGTTTCTATTGGGTAGAGTTACTTAACACAGGATTTCAGTTAAGATGAGACACCTCAGGATTTATGCTGCCTGGACACTTGCACCAGCCATTCTGTTTTACCAGCTGTGTTTCTTGGGCCCAAATCCTTCCCTTCCCTGTGCCTTGGCTTCTCGTGCGTAAGTGAAGGCAATGATAGCTCACTATGATGATTACACTAACTTAAGTGGATATTAAAGATGCCCAGTGAATGATTATTGTGGCATACCATGTGGAGGGCTGTGGGTGGTCCTTCTATAGCGTCTCACTGGTTTGTGTTGTAAAATTATGTCATTTAAAAATAAAAAGAGTAAGCCATTGGACTGTTAGGTTTTTTAAGCCTACAGGGGATGGTCACTGGTCACATACAGCGTGGAGCTATGGATAAAGTACCTGGCATCACGGAGTTTGGTACCTATAAAAGGAAGGGTCCAGGGACTAGTGCTCCATTTGTACTGAGGGAAGACTACCTGTGCCCTGAAAATAGACTTGGTGCAACAACAAAGTAAGCTAAGATTGTGGCTAGTATAGACAAATTACCTTCAAGAAAATTGATCCACTTTTCTGGTTTTCATTTGGTTTAGATTGGGGTTTTGTTCGTTTTGTTGTTGTTGTTGTTGTTGTTGTTGTTGTTGTTGTTGTTGTTGTCCAGTCCCGAGGGTCAGTCCCAGGGCCTCTCACATTCTGGGTAAGTACAGCATCTTGACTCCCTGTACATCCCATCCCTTTATAAAAATCTCCATCTCCATTAAAACTGGTAGGGCTGGAAAGGGGGCTCAGAGGGTAAAGGTGCTTACTGCCAGTCCTGACAATCTGAGTTCCATTCTTAGGACCTGCTAGAAGGAAAGAACTAAGTCTCACAAGTTTCCCTCTGATCTGCACATGTGCTATGGCACATGAGTGTCCACACAACACATACACACACACACACACACACACACACACACACACACACACACATTTATATGGTGAGTGTATGTAAATCTCTGACATCTGTGCATGGATGGATTTTAGCATGTAGCTGACACACTCTCTCTAGTCTTCTTCTTCTTCTTCTTCTTCTTCTTCTTCTTCTTCTTCTTCTTCTTCTTCTGTCTCTATCTTTTATTTTTGTCTCTATCTTTCTTGAACCCAGTGCTTTGTGCATGTTTGAGCCACAGCCTCCTGTCAGTCAATGGACTAAAATTATTCTTTAGAATTAGTTCAGGGAATGCATGCCTATAATCCCTGCACTTGGTCAGTGGAGGCAGGAGGATCAGGAGCTCAAGATCTGTAAATAAATAAATTAATAAATAAATTCCAAAACTGGACCATCCACTTGTGGGATCAGACATGCCCTTGAAAAGTGACCCTGACTGGTCCTTGGAAGAAGAAAAAGTGTTCTTCTCTTGTCAGATAATCATGATCACCCCGGGCTTTAACCTTTGTTTAAGATGTGGTGATTTATGCAGTTACAAGTCACTGAGGCAGGTTGTAAGATGGCTCAGGGTAGCCACACTTGCTGCCGAGCCTGACGTACCAAATACGTAGCAGAAGGGTTTCTAAAACCTAGTACCATTGAAAAAATTTAACCTGTGTATTTGCACAAGTGTTTGTGTGTGCACACGTGTGTGCATGTGCACGTGTGTGTGTGCACTTGCACACACATGGGTGCCCATAGAAGAAAGTGCTGTGTTTTCAGGTGCTGGAGTTACAGGTGGTTGTGAGCCTCCACATGTAGGCGCCGGGAACCAAATTCTGGTCTACCAGAAGAGACAAGTGCTCCTAACCCCCAAGCCACCTCTCCCGCTCTTTGTTACAATTATTTTTTTAAACAACAAGAGCCTATAAGAGATGACTCCCAGGCTGGGTGGTTTTGTGATTAGACTCTTCCTGTTCTTACGGGAGAATTTAATTCTCTCTTCATCTTAAGCTTGACTATCTCATAGCGAGCATGGAATGTTTTGTACTAAGGAAGAACTTGCATAAGTGATCCAATAAAAATAGGAATATAAAGTGGGGATTATGTCTCTTACTTCACAAAGAGAGCCCACAGCATCAGGAATCCCAGGGGCAGCTTTTACCAGAGCCCTGCGTTTCCCACAGGGTGAAGAGCCGGATATCGTGCTGAACAAACAAGCCGCCTCTCCAAAGAGGCTCCACGGAGCTCTGTTCAAAGACTTAAACCTCTTATTCAAATAATATTGAGGCAATTACAGTCACACAATTAAGTTACATGACTTTCAAATGCACTCAAATATACTTACAAGAAATACCATGTCAAGAAAATAAACCCACACAGTGCGTTTAAATACTCCTTTAATAAACCGTAATTTGCTTAAAATCGTTAATAGGAGCTCATTCTTGTGTGCACCAAGCACATCAGAATCTGATGAATTTAAGCAGGATGAGATAAAGTAGGGGGACACACTTTACCCGTTTCCCACATAGACTACTGTTCAAAGGCAGTCCCTCTGGGAGAGCACATGTACTTTCATGTCATGAAGAGAATAGGTCAACGCAAAAACTTAGAAATCAGGAAAGCGCGTGACTTCCAGCTGTGTTACTAAAGACACAGTGAACTGCTCCATGTGGAGAACAGCCCTTTGCGGCAATTTCTCCACTTGTGCAGCCGACGCCAACTTTTTCAGGCCCTCTCTGGTCTCCAGATGTGTGTTTGGGCATCACTGGGAAGAGTCTGCTCTCCTGCTCCTGGCCTGAGGATTTCAGTGTGTCTATGCCATCCCAGGCAAGGTGCTCAGGTCACCATCTCAGGCTATGGGCGGAGCTCCGGGCACCATCTCAGGCTATGGGCGGAGCTCCAGGCACCATTTCAGGCTATGGGCGGAGCTCCGGGCACCATCTCAGGCTATGGGCAGAGCTCCGGGCACCATTTCAGGCTATGGGCGGAGCTCCGGGCACCATCTCTCTCTATGGGCGGAGCTATCTATGCTTGTGGTAGATGAAAGTGACCTGAACACAGGTGTGAGGAGCTGAAATCTCAGTGGGACTGAACATGTAGATTTGAGCCTCTTCGAGGACCACAGGCTGCCTAGGTGGACTGGGCAATAACCTCCTCCAGGTATTCATCTAGAACGTCAGCGAAGACCTGCCGGGGCAGGACGCTGAGTGTCTTAGTGGCCACGAGGTGCACATCCCACCGCCCCAAGAACTAGGCACTTCATGGAACAGTGAGACTCTGGTGTGAGGGCCATGGGAGAGAAAGTGAAAGGTAGGGGCGGATAGGGGAAGAGGTCTAAGGGCACTACGTGCATGTATGAAATGTACATGTATCTATTCATGGACAGTATACATGCTAATAAAAAGAGCCCCACTGAATTACTTTACTCTTTGTGCTAAAAATTGGTCTTGGTGGGACCACAAAGTCAACTCTGGCTCTGAGAGTCCCTTGACCACATCAGGGGTTCCAGTTGGCTTTGTGAGAAATCTTAGTGGGAAACAACTTTCAGGCTGCCTGGAACTCCTGCCCTTATCCATGTATTCTCAAGCATAGCTACAAGCTACTGTTTGTACAGGAGAAGGTTACCCATAGTTTAGTGTTCCAGGAAAGGGCGGGGGGAGATTGATTCGCATTCCTTAAGACAGTAACTCATTTCACTCTGTATTAGAAGGGAGGGCCAAAGCAGAGATGGTTCTGTTGATCAAACACTTGCTTGGAAAACATGAAAATCAAGTTTGATTCCAGAATCTGTGTAAAAACACCAGGCATACCTAGGATGTGTGTCTGTATTCCCCAAGCTGAAGAGGCAGAGACAGGTAGGTTCCAGGGGCTTGCTGGACGGTCAGCCTAGCCTCTTTGGGAAGTACCAACTCAACAAGAGAGAAAATAAACTGGAAAAAGAATTCGTTGCTACTTGCTAAGAAGCAGAGAGTACAGCTCTCTGGTAGCAGCATCTCTGCTTGTGTCTTCTGGGGACACATCCTGGAGTCTCTTTGGAACATCTACAGCCGTGTCACTTACGATATTGCTTCTGAGTGCAGGCACATAACACCACCCAAAGACAAATGGCAGCCTCGTTATTAGATTTTCACCTTTCCTGTAGATTTCCCTTGGAACACTGGGCTGACAAATCAATGACCTGTTTCACTCTAGAAATGTAAATGATACTTGCCAGTGAAGATGAACAGATGAGCCCCGCCTATCTTCTAGACATGCCCAGGGCTCACAACCAGTGTTTTAAGTTGCAGACAAAAGCAGTACTGAAACCAGAAGGACAGCATGGAGGTGCCTCATCACGTTACTTTTTCTCTATAGGTGGCATAAGTCACCATCGCTTCCCTCTTCCGTCTACCTTGGCATTTATTGCAGAATAATATCATAAGTCGCCAGAGACAGTGAGTTCAGGGACAGGAAACTGTTGCAAGATGCGTTGAGATGCCAGAGGCTGGTAGGTGTCCATCTCAGCCTTCAGCTCAGTCAGAAGTTTAGATAAAGCTCTTCTAGGGCACATTAAGTGCAAGAGTACATGTCAGAGGAGCCATTTACCACCACCCCCTGCTCCTCCCTCAGGACTACTGGAGAAGTTGGCTCACCTATTAAAAACACCGGCTAAGTCAGGGCAGTCCAATTCATCCTAAGGGAACGTGGGTTCTAAACATATCTACCACATAGATGCAGATTATCTGGGAATGCATCAAACCAAAAACTACAAAAATATAACCTCAAAGATACAAATCATGATTTATACCTGTCTGTCTGTGTATACGGGTGTCTGTCTGTCTGTGACGTGTGTGGTGTGTCCCAGAGGTTACTTAGACTTCTTTATTCCCCACCATGTCTTTAAAATGGTTGAATTACTGGCAATTATTCATGGTGTGTGTGCATGCACGTGGCATGCGTGGCACATGTGTGAAGGTTCAGAAGACAGCTGTGAGCATCATTTTCTCTTTCCACCATGTGAGTCTCTGATGGAACACAAGTCATCAGCCTTAGTAGCAAGAACTTTTAACCACTGAGCCATCTCCCTGGCCTCCTCCTCCTCCTTCTCCCCCTTTTCCCCCTCCTCCTCCTCCTTCTTTTTCTCCTTCTTCTTCTTGAGATGGGGACTCTCACTGAACTTGGAGCTCATGCATGTGGCTAGGTCATCTGGCCATCAAGTTCCCTAGATCCTCGCGTCTCTGCTTCCCTAGCACTGGGATTGCGTGTGCATATCACTATCCCTGGCTTTTAAATTAAATTTAATTTTTTGTGTGTGGGTTTCAGGAATCTGAATCCAGGTCCTTGTGTTGGTATGACAAGCACTTTACCTGCTGAGCCATCTCCTCAGTCCCTTGAGCTACGTTGTAGAACGCAGGATCTAGCAGCCGCACAAGCTGCTTTCAAAGGAAACAAGTGATTACATGGGCTGGTTTCATAGCACTTCCTTCAGAGCTTGGATCTGACTGCACGCAAACAGCGAAAGCACAGGTCGGCCAGAAAGCTTATAGAGCATCAGGTGAAATCTGAGTAGCTCTCCAGAAGGTTTTACATAGAACAGGCAGATATTAGGTTGAAAATATAATAAATATGTATATGTTTGGAATTTTGAAAGAACAAGCAGAATGCTTGCCTAACCCGAGACACTGCAACTCCAGCAAGTGGCAAAGGCCACTTTACTTTGTCTCAGTATGTGTCAGAGGTGAGCTAAGTGTAATGTAAACAAGTAGGCTATAAACTTTTTGTACTAAATTGAAGGATGATTTATGGACCACGAGAAAAGATATGACTTCGTGGCTTATTCAGATGTGATCAAATATAATTTAAATATTAAATCCATTTCACTAGATTTATTAGTAAATAATCAAGAACAAATAAATGTGAGCACAGTAAGAATAAAATTATGAAACTCATATAATTATTATAGTCTTTTTTTTTTTTTTTTTTGAGATGAAACTTCATGTAGTCTAGGCTCGCTTCGAACTCACTATGTAGCCAAAGTTGGCTTTGAAGTCCTGATACCTGTGTTTCTACTTCTCTGTTGGGACTACAGGTATGCATCCCTGTGTCTGGCTGTGGCCATGGTCTTAATATACCTATCTCAGGAGTGTTCTCCAATATGGAAGACACTGCTGGAGAAAGGCTGTTCAACTAAGGTTGACATGCAAGTAAGTTTTATAAATAAAGTTTTATTGACACTGGAAGGTACCAGCCAATTGACATATGACCTGGATTTGATTTTATGTTTCAAAGGTAGGGACAGCTGTGATGGCAGAACCCATTTGCTTATTGAAAAGTCTAAAAAATTTCCTCTCCAGCCATTGACTAGAAGGTTTACTGACTCCTGGCTTTTACTTTCATTCTGAACAGCAATAATTCATGGGTGCTTTAAATGTATGAACTTAAAAAAGTAAACCATTTTGCTTCTGTTTGTTTTTGTATACTCAAAACAAATTATGTATACATTTTAGAACTCGTGGCTTATCGATGCTTAAAAAAACAAACACCAGGCCGGTTTCCAGAACTAAACATGCCTCAAGTTGTTTTCCTAAAAATAAATGAGGCAGAGAGTAAAAACAACATACCGTGGGTACAAATAATAAGATACCAATTCAGAGTTAAAGAGCACCCTCGGGGTGTTAGGCCAGCAGTAGTCACAGGAAGTGAAGCTTCACTTGAGCACCAACTGTCTCCCCATCTCCCCGACTGAGCAGATTTTTCATCAAGGGTGCATGGCCATTGGAAGAGCACTCAGCTAGGTGGGAAATAAGCCTGCATCCACCCACTTTTTTCCCTCAGAAAGAAGATATTGCTCATGGTGGAGAGTTAAAATTTTAACTCCACAGACGAATACCATCGGTTTCTAAGCTTTATGTTTTCTTCAGTTCTGTATATTGGTTGTACAGGTAAGGGTGGAAATAACTTTAACGGTCAAAGCATTGTGTGTGTGTGTGTGTGTGTGTGTGTGTGTGTGTGTGTGTGTGTGTGTGTTTCCTGTGTGCATGCACATGGAAGCCTGAAGTTGACATCCCATGTCTTCCTCATCCGTTCTTCACCTTATTCATTGAACCTGGAGCTTGCCACTCCACTGGACTGGCTCCCCATCAAGGATCCACCTGTCCCCAACTCCTAGTTCTGAGGTTATGGGCGCGCACTACCACGCCTGACTCTGTGAGTGCTGGGCATCTCAGGCCCTCACGCTTGTGCGCCACACACTTTACCCACCAAGACATCAGCTTCTTGTTTTGCCTTGTTTCATTTTGTTTTGTTTTATTTGAGCTACAGAGTCTCATTCTGAAGCCTTGGCTGGTCTGGAACTTTCTATGTAGATCAAGCTGGCCTTGAACTCATAGGGATCCACCTGCCTCTGCCTCTTGGGTGCTGGGATTAAATGCATGGGTTGCCATGCCTGGTTTTAATTTTTAACTAGGGACAAAATTCAACATCGGAACACTTCTGTTAGGTGAGTAGAATGCTCTGGAACGGGCAAAGGTCCCCAGTCAAGAGTACCACCAGGGGGCGCCTTGCTTCTTAGGTTTCCCCAGGGGTTGTTCCCTGTGGTTTTAAGATTCCTTAAACCCTGCCTAGAGACTGGAATAGACTGATGGACTCTGAGGCTTCCTATACATTCCTAAATCAGAGTCTCATAGCCCAATGGCTCCATGACACACAGAGGATGTCTATGTCCCTCAAATTGGGGAGCTTGAACTTTAGCTCACACAACCTTCAATCAACAAGTTCTTTGAAGCTCAGTCTGGTGGAGCCCTAGGTTTTTTTCTCTATGAATTATGTTTAGGGCTAAGATTTGCCCAAGAAAGATCTATTTGTGGAGAATCTGATGGTATAGTTTGGAGTTCTGAGGACAGGAACCCACTTGGCCTCAACAAGACAAGTCATCTTTTGCCAAATGCCCTGTCTCTTTGGCCATCGGAGTTCCTGGTGTCCCATTTGTGGGACTGTTACAAAGAGCAGCTGAGGCAGTACCTGGCCAGTGTCTGGTACTTCATGCTACCTACAGAGCTGCCATGGTCCTTTAAGTTTTATTTAAAAACAAAAGGGGGAGGGAGGGAAACCCAAGTATCCGATTTTCCACATGTAAGTCCCTGAGCATCTTGAGGGATTCTTTCAAAGGTTCAGGATGTCTTCCTAGCTTTGGGGAAGCTATGCGTTGGGTTTTCATTTAGTCAGATACTCAGGTCTCCATGGAGCTGAGAGGTAACGGGGACTTTCCTCCAAGTTGACGGTGATATGTTGACTGATATTCCTTGTAGGGGAAGCACTGTCTCAAGGAATTCCAACTTCTGGCCAATGTCATCACTGGTGATCACATGGGATCTTTTTGCCTCTGTTCCTGGTCATCTCAGGGCCTCTGGCTTTCCTGTTGACTTCCAAGAGACCCTCTGTGCCTCAGTGTGTGTCACTCAATGTGACACTGACCCAGTTCTACAGGAGAGGAAGCTGGGAGCAGCATTGTGCATAGCATGCATTTCAGAAAGATATTTTACCAACACCTCTATTTTCCCTCTTAAAAATAGCTTTACTGTGTGCTTGAAAAAATTGTTTATTGGTTAAGAGTGCTTGCTGTGAAGTCACAAGGACATGAATTTGGATCCCAGCACTGCATAACAAATTAGGTGACCCCAGAACACCTGTAACTCCATCTCTGAGGGATAACAGTGCCCTCTCCAGCCTTCTGTTAATGCTCAGTGACAAGTGGTCACACATGTGTGTGCATGTGCGCTCTCTCTCTCTCTCTCTCTCTCTCTCTCTCTCTCTCTCTCATACATTCATATAAGTAAATAAATACATGTACAAAATGAAGCTTTACGGCATTGAGGCAGCGGCACAGTGTGTGACATACTTGCAGTGCAAGTATGAGAGCCTTAGCTCAAATCTCCAACCACATATAAAGCAGGGCATGGCCCTTTGGAGTCCCCAGTCATAATGATGGCGGCGGTGAGAAGGAAGACATTGGGGTTTGCTGGCTTCCAGCCAGTTTCAGACTCAACGAGAAACCCTGTCTAGAGAGAATGTTCCAGAGTGCCAGAGCAGGGCACTCAATGCCCTCCTCTTGTCCTCACATGTGCTCAGCGCACAAAAGGAAGCAATAGCTTCATTATTGAAATAGAATTAACAAAACATAAAACCAATCATCTCAAAGTGAACAATTGTTAGCACTGAATGTCGTGATGCCCCGTAGCCACAATACCCTGTAACCTCAGCCTCCGTATTCCCTCACAGAGGACACTCTACACCCATCCAATCTCCAGGCTGGCCCAGGCCCATCCACCCTTAGTGTGTCTGGACTGGCCTGCTGAGCACCCTGAGCATTCATCACATCCACAGAGTTGGACATCATGTGGCATCTCATGTCTCCCTTTCCAGAGACCCATCCATATTAAGTACCTGTTGTCCATATTTGGCTCCTGTTAATGCATGGATGATGCCTCACCAGTTAGCTGATGGACATTTGGGTATGTTTCAACCTTGCAGCTATCTCAAATAGGATGTTTCCTGAAGTTTTTACTTAAAAACATATTTTCAATGACTAGAGCATAGAGGCCTTGTGTGAAGTGGCCACGCCACACCACAGCTGTGTCCGACTTCTAGAGGAACTGCCTGTTTCTACCTGTTTTACCGTAGCCCTTTCTGCTGCTGAATTACAACAATTTGTTGTGTATTCAAGAGACTCCACCCCCACAATGTTCTCCACCACTGTTCTATGTGTCCCTTCACATTCCAGTTCCTTTTGTCCTTTGCAACAGTCAGGCACATTGAGGAATGCATAACTGCCTAACAGATCTGCCCTGTGCGCACTGTTGTGAGGCTAAGCAAATGAATGCCACCATATGGATGGCTCAGATAGTACACACTGAGTGCAGAGGTCCAAACCGAGGCTCTTGTGTGTACTAACTAGTCAGGCATCATCCTCAACTCAAGAACGTTTTTCTCAATGGCAATTGTGTGCTCAGTGTGGCCATCATACTATAAACTTTAGTTCTGTCTTAAAGTGGTAAGGACCCTGGAACAGCTGAGGGTGCGGAGGTCGGGGAGTGAGTTCTGTCATTTGTGCTAAAGCCACTCCACCTGCATGCTCAGGATTTTCTGCTACACATTTCTCCTTCCTGAGTCCAGCTTGTAAAGGCGTGCTTGTTTCAGATATGGACTCTGCTGTCCCTACAGGAAGGCCGGGGAATGCCAGGACGCCTGAGCTGGCAGCACTGCAGAGGCAACAACCTCCATGCCCATGATTTTCCACCTCTATTCTCCAACATGCAATTTAAAGAGAGATAGAGTGTGGAGCTGGTGATAGGGCTTAGAGGCTAAAGGCGCTGGCTGCGGAGCGTGATGAGGTGAATTTCATTCCTGGGTCCCATGTGGTAGAAACAAAGGAGGGAATTGGCTTACTGCAAGTGGTTCTCTCTCTCTCTCTCTCTCTCTCCCCCACCCCACCCGCCCCACCCCACCCCGTCTCTCTCTCATACACACACACACACACACACACACACACACACACACGGGGGGGGGCGAGAGAGAGCAAGAGGCGTGTACACACATGTACACAGAGTACACACAATAAACAAACAAACAAATACAAAATATAGGATAAGAGATGAAATATTCCTTTAACAAGGTTCTTCTCTAAAAGCAAGACAAAACAGGACTAAGGATTTATCTCTTGGTCTCTCAAGAGACAAAGAAAAAAAATTTTAAAGAAACAAATATATAAGAAATAAATGTAAAGACATAATCTGAATAAATGAATTTAAAAAAAAGAAAGAAATGTAAATAGCCTCACTCTGATGACCCTTCTGCCCTTACCTCAGAAGCATCCTTCCTGAGGCTGCCCTGTCCTGCACTTCAACCAACACCTGGACCCTTTACGTGAGGAGGGTTGAGTAAATACAGGTTTTAAAACCAACTGTAGAATTTACACAATCTGTTTCCTGCTGCTGTGGCCCAATACTCAAAAACTGGGTCAAGTACAAAGAAAAGTAGCTTGTCTTGGCTCATAGCTTGTGTGGGAACTTAAGAGTATGGCCCCTGCCTGGTTCTGGTGAGGGCTTTGTGCCCTGCTCTGCCTTAGTGGAGGATGTCTGTGTCTAGAAGAGCCCCAGTTCACCCAGAGCCCCTTCTGTGTTAACTCACCGGCTTATAGATAAGCTGATGAACCAGTCACTCAATGGTCTTGCCTCTCTGGGACCCCAGATGTGTGAATGGGGAACTGGACTTCCAGCAAGTGAAAACTGGGGAGACATTCTCAGGCTATAACAAGGCCTGAAGACAGAGCTGGTACAAATTATTAGGACACAGTGGGTTGATGGCAAGAGGATGTCCTCCAAATCCTACTGTGAGAACAGCGGTCTGTGTTGGCAAAACAGCCAGTAGAAATGACACCTTGAGGCTCAGGCCAAATGCCTTTCAGTCTGAGTGTGGGGAAGAGAACAAATTGTCAGGGCGTGATGAGTCCACGGGCACGTGCCTCTCAGAGCTTACCTCACAACATTGAGATAATCTGTTGGTGTGTTTGTTGTCTGCACTAGACTGTCATCTCCTCAGAGGCTTGGCCAATCTTTGTGGCCTTGTTTCCATAATGTCCCTGTGATGTCTAAACAGAAAGGGTCACTTGTCATGTGTGCTCAAGGATCCCAGCTGCATCAATTTCCGCACTCAAGACAGTTTGGAAAAACAAGGTCAGCAGGTGCATGCTATATGGCTCTCCCTCCCTCCCTCCCCTCCCTCTCTCTCTGTCTCTCTCTCTCTCTCTCTGTCTCTCTCTCTCTCTCTCTCTCTGTCTCTCTCTCTCTCTCTCTCTCTGCCTCTCTCATTTGATTTTAATTTTTATACTGGGCATCATACAGACTTGTCTTGGACTTTCTTGAAACCAAGGATAACACTGACATTCTGGTCTTCTTGCCTGGGCCTTTGGAGTACTGGGGTTTTGGGTGTGGACCACCAGGCTACACTTATGTGCTGCCGGTAACAGAACCCGGGGTTTTCTGTGTGTTAGGCCAGCACTCTACCGACTGACATACATCTTCAGTCCTCTCCGTCATTTTGTTTTGATTGTTTATTTATTTGTTCACTTAGTTATGTTTTTGAGGTTAGGTCTTAGTGTAGTCCAGGCTGATCTTGAACATGCCACGAAGCCAGCAGTGGCCTTGAACTGTTTGATTCTTCTGCCTCCACCTCCTAAATTCTGGGATTACAAGCATGTGCCACCACAGCCCTTGTATGTGGGGGACAAGGATTGAACCCAGGTGTTCATACATGCTAGGCCATCACTCTACCGGCTGGACCACATCCATGTCTCTTCAGCACTTCTGTCTGCCTATCATAAAATTCATTCCTAGTGATTTTTTTTTTCAAGACAAGGGGATACTTAGTGCTGAAGCCCTAAATGTTCAGGTTGATAAAGGAGAAATTAATTAGTTTTGGACAAATTAAAATCAAGGCAAAGTATTGGGTTGGATGATGAAAAACATTGCTTTAAAGGACATTGCGGCTTCTGTGGCAGAGGTGACAGCTGGAGAGGGCACCACATGTATTGTTCGTCCAGCTTCCTGGCTCTCTTGTTCTTTCTCTCCCCCCCCACCCCCCCAGGTGCTAATGTAGGTAGGAGGTTTATATCAATGCAAGCCTCTTGAATTTGATAAGTGTATTGTGATTACATTAGAGGCAACCTTTCTTCCCCCTAGGAAATGCATATCGAGGTATTTAGGGATAAAAGGACGTGATGTACTAAATTTGCTCTCAAAAGGTTCTAGCAGAGAACATTTATGATAAAAAACAAGTGTAGTGAAAATTTTGTGATTGGTGCATTTGTGTAAAAAGGTATTGAAGACTCTGTAATAGTCTTTCAACTTTCATGTAAGTTTAAATGGTCTCCGAATAAAAGGCTAATAAAGTTGTCATTCCTAAGGTTATGAGACCTGCTTGTGGACCAGCTGTGAATAAAGAACGCAGGCAGCGGGGGATGAGGATGCAGTGGCTGCAGCAGGATTTTATTTTTCATCCACCCCTCTATTTTGTTCTTCTCTTTTCATTGTATAGGTGTAGACATGAGCTTAGGGCCACTCGCTGCCTTTCCCGCTCTGTTCTCTCTTACTGCTTTGGGCTGTCGGTGGGCTCTCTTACTGCTTTGGGCTGTTGGTGGGCTCTCTTACTGCTTTGGGCTGTCGGTGGGCTCTCTTATTGCTTTGGGCTCTGGTGAGGTCACTTGGCCAGATACTGAATGCTGTTGTGCTCAGGATGTCCAGGCCAGTGGGAAATGTTTTATCCATGGTTGCAAAAGCAGGTGTTATACACAGAGTGGTTCTGAGCTCTGAAGCCATCACAGGCTTTGAATGAAACCGGAGACTCGAGTTCCTCACTTCCATAAATCACTTTCATGGGCCTCTCGGCAGACTGTTGGAATTTCCATCTCACAAGAGTCGTCAAGAAGTGGAGACTTGAAATCCAATAGACATGCTGCCCTCTGACAAAGCTGGCTTCATGAGCAAAGTGACTGCTACACACGCAGGAGAACTCCCAGGGTTCACCGGAAAAGTTAAGCCTGGTGGTATAGGTTGTAACCCCATTTCTGGGATTGTAGGCACAGCTGATCCATGGGCTCAATGGGCGTGCAGCCTAGCCTATTGGGAAGGTCCGGGTTCAGTGAGAGACTCTTGCTACAACAACAGAGGTGGAGAGCAAGTGAGGAACACATTCTATGTTGGTCTCTACAGGTCCATACAGACTGCCACCCCAAATCTCCATGGAACAGTAAGTGTGAGGACAGGCATTCACAGGGTGCTCTGACCTGACACTTACACCTGATTTTTCACTTAGTTCTCTGGACACTCCCAGCAGCGAGTCATTCACTTCCAGTTTCCCGTGTGAAACTGAGGCACAGAGAGATTAAGTCAGAGGGCTGAATGTTGTGAACAGGGGAGCCAGGGCGGCAGCCTGTCTGACGCCACACAGGCCGCTCTTCTGGGTTCCTGGTGGACAGGCAGGGCTTAGGGTGGCTTAGCTACTGTCACACATGGAGGACAAAATGAAGATTGGCACCTGACAGCTTAGAGTGGTGCTAATTGGCATGTATGAGCCACACTGTGGCTGTCATCCACGTGATGTGCCATTGGTTCACAAGGTATGTTTTTGTGTAAACAGTGCACTGACATCTTGCAGTCTAATATGCATGCAAATAAGCTGACTTAATAGCTTAAATGGTATGTAGGATATGGTGAGTTCAATGAGCTGATTCACTGACATTAACTTTAACCTTATCTTTAAGAATGTAGTTACTAGAGCAAACTTAAAGTAGCAAATTTGGCTTGTGTTGAACATCTCTTGGCCCAGACTCAGAAACAAAAGCATGGCACCAGGGACTTGAGTTGTCAGGATGTGGTAGCCCGACCGGCTTCAGGAAGAACAGAAAAGATGATGGTGGTTTACAGATGAGACTTGAGGGTGAATACCTTAGCTATCACATTCCCAGGAGCGCTCTCCTCAAGGCCACCGACTCTCAAGGCTGCACAGAAACCCTGGATAATTGATTCTCATTCCAGGTGAGTGAACACGCCCTTTTACCACCCACCAGAGACTAACAGGAACTTCTGGGAACCCATGTCCACCACCTTCACCGTGAGGAGAGAGCAAGCTCCTCGCAGATGGAGGTCCTGCCCTTTGACCACCAGCATTTCTCTCAACAAGAATGCACAGTGTTGGGGGACAGGTGGCCTCTAGGGCTCCAGCTATGCCTGACTAAGTACCTGTGAACTCAACTGCCCACCTATAAGTTTGTCATTTGTCCCCAGGGCAAGTCATAGTAGACAGCGGGCAGAGGGTGAGAGCTTTGACTAGCTGCAAACTCTTCCACACCTCGCCATACCTCAATAACTTCCGTGCTGGCCTAGAATACCCACCACCTCCCAAGGCCAGGCCTGCCTCTTCATTTTCCTATCGAAGTCCCAGGATTCCACCCTTAATCCTGTCTAGAACCTCTCCAATTTTCTCCCCTCTGGTCTCAGCTATGGTCTCCCTCGACTTGGCAGCCAGAAGGGACTCTGCTGGTTTTTTGTTTCCAATCGGATTCAGTTTAAGCCTAACTTTACACATAGAGTAGAGTTACATGTAGAGCTACACATAGCGGGTTTTTCTATAGCATGTGCACTTGGGGATGTTACCACAACGCTGGACTTCCTTAGGTGATCAGGGAAAGACTTTCCATCAATAGACTCCTTGGGTTCCAGTCTCGCTTGCTCGCTGCCTCTTTCTCTGCTCTGCAGTCTAGAAAGTTTGCTTTTCTGCTTAGCTTCGCCAGCAGTCTTTCCCACATGGCACACCAAGAGTCTGCCTAGCAGCTTTCTCCTCCTCCAGGTCTGAGATGAGCTCCTCTCACTAATTTCGGACAGAAGCCAGTAGACGCTCCTCACGACTGTCTTCCTCTGTGTCCTCCTCAGACAGTGCGCAACACCATGTTTTATAGACTGCTCTGAGCCCCGCTGAGCCCTGTTGCTCCAGCGGGGCCGTTCGAAGTTTAGGCTCTAGCCAGTACCACTGGGGAGCTGTCTGATGACTCTGCTTCCCGAGAGCAGCTTAGCTGGGATCCTGGACAGACTGAAGCCCAGGCAGGTCCTGACCCTCAGTTCTGTCTGACTTCTAATTGCTCATAAAAAGACAAAACTCCCAGGGCAACTACAATTCTTTCTAGAATCTAAACCCTCACTGTGTGTCCAGTGGATGAAGCACTGATCTTCCCAAACCTCGTGGACTGTTTTCTTCTTTACTTATCGTTCAGATGGGTGGTCAGGGTGAAAGTGTACCAGGGAAGGGAAAACCAGCTAGATGTTAGGGAGAAATAATTGCAGTTTAACTGTAAAGCCTAACACTTTAAAGTCTCTCATCACTTCATGCTTTTCATCATACAGCTCTTTCCAGGTATTAGTCCCAGATTAAATTTCAGTCTTTTTTTGGGAACCCAAAGTAGCCATCTGAAGGCCTGACTGACTATGGCAGGGAAACGTGTTCTCAAGGAGGCCCTTGTAAATTTCCATGAGCGGTGTTATCCTAAGTCCCACGAAGGCAGTGGGCTGGACCCTGTGCACAAGGAAGGACTGTCTAGAATCTAATTTTATCTCTAACTCTATAAACAGCCAAGTGGCACCATTTATTATTTTACATAAATCAATCCTGACACCAAAGTCTTCCTTAAATGTGCCCTTTAGTCAGTTCCAACATGGCTTCAAAAGCTTCGGTTGGCTTGAAACAGTTCTGTGGTCTCTTCCTCTAGGGAGAGACAGAGGTCCCTGCGAGTAGAAAGGAGACTCCTGCCTAGTACAACTGTCCAATAAGGCTTTGGCCTCATGAGCCAAAACATCTGGGCAAATGCAAAGAGGTAACTCAATGTCAGGTCTGTTCTCAGGGTAGCCAGGTTCCCTTTCCTAGGCTCATCGAAAATATCTCTTGGAAAATAAGTGACGGGAGGTGTGCGTTAATCACTGGTAGGAAAACGTGTATGGCCCTCATCTCTTGTGATCACACTTGGAAGGCAGCTGGTGTCTTGGCATCCACAATAGACATTTATAAGCCACAAGGCACTGATGGACACTGGTGCTAAGTGGGTCATACACTTCCTGCGGCTCTAATAGAAAGGATGTGATATTTCGCATAACGACAATAGGGAAAATCTACTTTCTTCTTCCAGACGTGTTTTTAAAACTAATATAATATTATAATATCATTCTCTCTTGTTTAGGCACTTATTTTTTATAGTTAAATTTTTAATTTGATGTTTAAATATAATTTGAATACTGCCTCAAGCTCTCGAGAGACAGGTGTTATAGCAATTCCCCAGAATGGGATGACTATGATTCCTACACGGGGCTGGGTGGCAACTGGGGACATCTGTGTTCCATGCGCCTATAAGCATCAATCATCAATTTCCAAAACACTCTGTGTGCAAATCAGTCAGTAATAAAGCCAAACCACCACCACAACAAACAGCTTCTCTTCTTCCAAAGTCAGGTTCCAGGCTGGAAAGTCAACTTATCTTTTCTTGCCATACCTTCGGCTGGGAGTAAGCCGAGCAGCTCTGCCTTCCCAGTCAGCTCTGGGCTGGCTTCTTTACGAAGGGAGATCAGCTGTGACACTGACTCCTTCCCTGTCTGATTTGGATGCTGAGCCTGGGGACAGGTTATCTCCGGCTGCTGTTGCTTGCCTGTCCTTCTCAGTCCAGTGACTCTTCTCAAACGTCAATCCTCAGTTAATCTGCATTGCTTCGAGTTTGACGTCCGTGGGTGAGATCAGAAATGGCTAAGAGCTTTGAGAACTTCGCGCTTGCATGACTATAAACGCTTGCCTGTTGGATGTTTTGGTTTGCGTTCACTTATAAGCTGTTAATTGGGGGTTTTTTTGGACACACTTTGTTTTTTAGAGAAGTTTTGTGCTCCTAGCAAAATTCAGCAGAAGATGGAGACATTTCCCATATGCCTCTACTTCCCACATCACACAGCCTCCTCAGTGAGCAGCGCCCCCACCAGAGTGGTGCATTTGTTATGTATGACTGGGGGTGGGGGTCAAAGGTATAGCACCCAAAAATTATAGCTTGTATCAGTATGTACCCTTGGCATAGTTCCTATGATCTCTGACAGATTAAAGACAGGTCTTCACCATTGAAGTATTCTACTTGGTAGTTTCAATGCTCTTAAAATCCCTCTTTGCCAACCCCTGGCAAGCAGTGATTCTACTCCCCCCCCTCCCCCCCCCCCCCCCCCCCCCCCCCTTTTCTCCTTTCTCCGGAATGTCAGGTATCTGGACTCAAACAGTGTGCTCCTCTCCACACTGGCTCCTGTTCCCTCCACAGCTCATTTCTTTTTAGCACCGAATAAAATGTCAGTGTCTAGGTGCACCATGGTTTATTTACCGGTCTGCTGATGAATGGCTTCTTCCTGCTTCCAAGTGTCGACAGCTATGGACAGAGCGCAGTCTGCCTCTGTGCATGGGCTTTCCCGAGGATGTAGGTTTTCAGCTCATGGATAAACACCAAGGAGTGTGACTGCTGGGTTTCTCGCTGTGTTTAATTTTATAAGAAGTTATCAGGGCTCATTCCAAAGCAGCTGGGCCCATTCTCTTTTCCACTGGCACCGAATTCTAACTCCCCCTGGTCCCTTGGCAGCCTTTGGTTTTTGCCAGAGTTTGGGCTCTGGCCATTCTGACAGGCGTGTAGTGATAACTCAGCGCCATGTTCACTTCTGTCTCCCTAGTGTGGTTTTGGTTCAGCACACTTTTTAAACGTACTTACTTGCCTCCTGTACACTTTCATAGCCTCTGCTTCAGTTTCTGCCTTGGCTCCCCTGCATGATGCAGATGAACTGTCACCTGTCAGCCAAAATAACCCCTTAACCCCAAGCTGCTTTTTGCCAGTGTCTCCTCACAGCAACAGGAGACAATCACAGCAGTGGTCCCTCTTAAGCTTTTTGTTTCTTGGCCTGCCCACCTCACGTGACAGTGAACGTTCCACACTGACACTGGTTCTACACACAGGTCTGTGGTCATGGGTGCTGGCTCTACTATGGTATCACTTTCTATGTCTTGGCATTGGGCTAAGCTTGCTACTTATGACAACTCACAGAATCCTCACAAAGTGATCAGAGCTGAGAGATCTTTGACCCTGCAGGTGACCAAATGAAGGTTTAGAGGGATTAAGTCACAGGTCCAGTCCCCTAAAGATATGCTACCAGGGTTTGGACCTGAAGCATCAGTTTGTGGGTCCCCACAGAGAGAAGCAGTTTCCCATGTCAGACTTACTGTGAGGTGAGCACTGTTTTTTTTTTTTTTTTTTAATTATTTTCCAGGCACCATAAACACCAATAACCACCCCACCCCCACCCTACCCTCTGCAGTGAAGCCTCACTCAGGAAACACTAATTGATGTTTGCGGAGTAACTGGTTTTTATGTTGCTGATCTCGCTTTGAGACAGTTTTTTTCTTTCCTTTTTCATTTCAGAAAACCAATATTGAGCTTCACGTTACAGTTCAGGGTGTGAAGGGTTTTAGAATTTGCTACTCCCTTCTCACAACAAATAAAAAGCCGAACAAATGGGAAAGCCAAACACTCGTCTTAGATCTATGAGACGAAGGGCCGAAGGGCAAGCCTCTGCCTCAGTAGATGTCAGGCCTGCGGGCCCTGCTGTCAACAGCGTTTGCTCAGACAGCCTTCACCACACATGGGAGGCTCAATATTGGCTTTCTTAAAAAAAAAAAAAAGGTGGAAAAAGAAAAAAAGAAAAAAAGTAGTCTCAAAGTGATATCAGCAATATAAAAATCAGTTTCCCTGTAAACATCAGTTGGATGCCTCACGTGTGCTGGGTCCTATCTTGGGAGTTGAGGCTTCAGCATGGGGCAACGGAAGGCTGTATACAAGCTCTCTCTCGGTGTTGGGTGGTATCGTTTACTGGCATATAGAGAGCCTGTAGATGTAAACCAGTGGTAACCCCACAGTAATACTGAACCAGGCTGGTGGCAGGTTCAAATCCAGGCTGGGCTACTTGATATGAACAAGCGAGCTTGCACAGCTCCGGTGCTGATGCTGCCTGCACAAGCTCCGCTTGGAAGCCTGTTCTATAACTGACAAAGAGAAGAAGAGTGCTGGTTGGGTGGCAGAACCCTTGAGCATGGCCTTGCTGAACTGAGCCGGTGTGTGTAGCCAGGTCGTGTGGTGGTGAGAGACGGTGAAGAGTGGTGAGGGAGGGGCCAGACCGGGGAGCATCATCCTTCCACAGGTCCTTAACAGCAGGCCACCACCCCCCGAAGCCAGTGATTTGGACAGTTTGCACTATTTACAGTGATTAATTAATAACTTCTTATAAGATTAAATATTTCAATTGAAATAGAAGTATCTTCTTTTTTTTTTTTTTAACTTAGAAAATCAATTTTTTTTTCAGAAGGAAGTGTCATAATTCAGCTATGAGTGACCATGAAATGACTCTGGAAAAAGAAGCGATGGCCATTAAAAAATGAGACGTCTGTATGCATGTGTGCCATCTGAAGACAGTTTGAGTCGTGCCATGGGCCGTGGATGTGCCACCTGCATGCTTGGCCTGTGTTGGTGAGTGCAGTCAGCAGCTATTGGAAATGCTAGATGGAGGCGCAGCACCCTGATGGCTGAGAAGAAAGAGAGGTGAGACCTCAGTGGGAGTGCTGCTGGGGGGCGGGGGGTGTAGTGAAAGCGCCTCAACTAGGGAGGGCTCCAGGGACAAAGTAAGACAGACGTGAGACCCATAGGTCAACCAGGCACACTGCCAGCTAGACGGAGGGACCAAGGTGACAGACTGGATAAGGAGGATGCTAAGAGGTAAGAAATCTCCAGGGCTGCATGTCAAGGAAGCCTGACCAAAAGCCACTGGGTGGTCTTCTCAAGCTCCTCAGTCCTGTTCAAGGGTAGGGTCAAATACTTGCATTGGTGGGTAAGGCTTTCTCTCCCTTTTCCTGAACTAATCATTCATATTCTGGAGATTAAAAAAAATTTTTTTTTAAGTTTTTTTAAAAAAGGATCTTATTTATTTATTATTATGTATATAGTGCTCTGTCTGCATGTTCACATGCAGGCCAGAAGGGGGCATCAGATCACATTACAGATGGTTGTGAGCCATCATGTGGTTCCTGGGAATTGAACTCAGGACCTCTGGAGGAGCACAGTCAGTGCACTTAACCTCTAAGCCATCTCCCCAGCCCCTATTCTGGAGATTCTTAAAGGAATAAGAGTTTCCACTCCTCTCCTGCTTGGAGGGGCCCTGTACAGAGCTTCTCTGCAGACCCCTAGATTCAGAGTGTTGGGTTCCTTTCCGTTATACAGTCTCTATGAACATGTAGGGTGACATCTGGTTCTCTCAGAGTCTCTGTGGGACTCGGGGCACAGGGAACCAGCGTAGTCATTGCTGTGAGACTTTGCTTCTTACATTCATATGTTTTCAGACTGGTCATGAACGACCACAGACAGAGAGCTTCCTGGGTAATGGCTAACAGAACTGCCCTCATTTCTTGGGAGCTATAGCCAAGGTGTGGCGTGCCTTCTGTGCAAGAGTGAGAGCACATGACAGATCCCCAGTACTCACATTAGAAAGCTGGGCATGATGGGACATGTTTGTAATGCTAGGGGTGAGGACTCAGGTCGATCTTTGGGGCTCACTGGCCAGTCAGCCTGGCCTACTCAGTGAGTTCCAGGCACTGTCTCAAAACAACAAATAACAACAACAACAAAACAAACAAACAAACAAGATGAGGAGTGTCTGACCTCTGACTTCCACATGCACATATGGGCATGGGAACTCTCACATAGATCAATAACACACACACACACACACACACACACACACACCACATACTCACTTTTTATGGAAGAAAGAAAGTTCAGCACCATCAGAGCAGCTGTGAGGGAAGCAAGGCTCTGTGGAGTGAGGTTCGCTGGAGGTCAGACCCTCAGCCGACAGCAGAGCTTGCGCAGGGTCTGCTGTCTAGGGGCACGTTGTTGTCATAGCTCTGAGGAGGTGCCCTGGGCCTCCAGTGTGTGTGCCTGAAGGTTGCCAGTGCTGTTCACCCCACAGTGTCCAGGACACTGATCAGATGTCACCTTCAGCAAGGTCGAGAGGCACCCTAGAGACCCTCCTGTTGCCAATGTCCCTGTAACCCTCTACCCTACATGGATTGGAAGTGAAAGCCAACCTGACAGTCATTTGTCCTCCCGAAAGAACCTGGGCCATCAATATAACCTTTCGGAAGGTTTTCCTTTGTGTGTAAATAATCTCCGTCTCTATTAGAACATTCTTCAGGTTAATGCGACATTCGCTCTGGGCTGAATGCTTTACATTTGTATTTCCTTTGGAAATGATTAGAGCTGTGACATGACATAACATAACATAACATAACATAACATAACATAACATAACATAACATAACATACCTGTGAAGTGTGCGGGGAAGATAGTGACTGGGCTACCAGGGCCTGGGAAGGCTCTGAGCAGGATGTCCCCAGTGGGTACGCCTATGTGGAAAGCCATGGTCTCCTCCAGGGTTTTCCCCAAGGACACCGGGGCTCTGTCTGGCATCTGGCATAGTGTCTCCTAAGCCAGCCTTTGGTTTCCAACTAGGTGAAGGTGGATGCCATTTGACCCCTGCTTTAGGTTACCAGGTCAAAGGTCTGACACAGAGATCTGCTCTTTGCAGAGCTGGGAACTCTAAGTGGAAGACCTTGTGTTTGTTGTTGTTGTTGGCTCATTCCCCAACCCCCTACCCTGACTTTCTGGTTATTTATGTTTTCTTCTGGTTAGTCAGAGCTTGGCGATGGCAGATAGACCTCAAGCGGAGGAGCGTACTTGATGTGACTTCAGGTGGTCACTAGTATGTGGCCAGCCACTCCTTCCATGTCATCAAGCTTAGTCAACTTGTATCTGCAGGTCATAGAGTTGCCCCGGGGACCTATTTATCTTTGGAGGAAGCAAGACCCCCAGTACCCATGTCTTTACTCTGAAGAGGTCTGTTTTCTCGACCCTCACCCATCCATGGACCTTTCACACCTTAATGCAACTCAACACAGAAAACCCTGATGGAATGACTCCGAAGTCCCCACATTTGTCCTCGAGGTCAGAAGTGTGGGTACGAGTGAGAGGCCTGGGTCCTCTCACTTCCTAGTTAGGGCTGAAGCAAAGGCTGGTTAGGGTAGGTTGTATAGGCCGAGGCATCCTGACAAGGACCTTGAGTCCTCTTACTTGGTCCTGCATTTGTAACCCTCCATGGCACCCCAATCTCTTTTTTCAAATCACTTTTTCCCATTCTTTCTCTAGACCTGGATGGTGTGCCTAGTACACAATCTCCTTTCTGATCTCTGATTTGACACTAGTCAGTTACTGATTGAGACGTTATGGCACAGGATAGGAACTGCCAATCGGGACAGTGTAAGCAAGGCCAGGCTTGGCCTTTCCCCTATGACCACCTCAAAAGGAGATGCTCAGGAAGACTTATCTAGTTCAAGGGCACCAGGCCCAAGGCCTCTGCCACATGCCTGACCTTTCCCTTCCAGTGTGCCATGAGCAGCCTGCTGCAGCCCGTCATGGAATTTTGGATGGATGTGTAAGAAGGGAAAAGGTGAGGCTCAGGGTAGGAAGTCACACTTGTAACCTTCTTCCTGGGGATGTTGCAGAGCTGTGAACATCAAACTCTGGGACCTTCTAGCTCCTCGTGGCCTTTGCACTTCGTCTCCAGGTGCCCTCCCATTCCCTTTCAATGACCCTTACAGGGTCAAAAGCACCCAACACAGAGCACATGTGTGTAAACAGCTCTGACATAGTGCTTGGGGACTCATGGCAGGACAAGGAAAGCCTGTGCATGTTTAGGACACATGCATTTTAAAAAATATGTCCCATAGGGTTGGAGAGTACTCTTTGGGATGATCCAAGTTCTTGTTCCCAGGACCCACATTAGGTGGCTTGTAGTTGCCTTTAGCTCGGGCTCTGGGGGATCTGACCCCCGCTCTGGTCTCCATGAGCACCTGCATACAAGGAGGCAGACCAGCCACAGATATAAACAAATAAACAGGTGGCGGTGGGGGACATGAAATCCGGGTGCAGAACACAGTAGTCAGGACGAAGGACACAAAGCTAATTGTTTTTCTAGTTTCAGTTCTGGCATTGATTTCTCATTTGTGTGTGTGTGTGTGTGTGTGTGTGTGTGTGTGTGTGTGTGTGTGTGTGTGT
>OU015742.1:60524573-60544076 GCA_907169655.1 Acomys percivali | reverse complement strand
GAGAGAGAGAGAGAGAGAGAGAGAGAGAGAGAGAGAGAGAGAGAGAATTCTGAATTCTGGTTGTATTCACATATGCCTGTCTCTATATACCATTTTCCATTTTACTGATGAAAGCAAGAAAGTTACCAAAGGACACAGAGATGTCTTCACTGGCCAACGATGGGAAATTCTGAGCCACAAAACCTACAATTATTTGAAACAAATCAACTATTGTCAAAGTGGTACTTAAAAACGTAAGAACTCATTGGAAGTTGTGAGAGGGAAAGGATATGCTCCCATGATGCCTTTCTTTCACCAGCTGCATCATGGGAAGAAGTTATTAAGTGGGATGTCCTGTAGAAAGAGACAATAGGCAGCAGCAAGGAAGGACCAATAGAACTACAGCAACAGGCTCTGGCTGAACTAATAACTCTGGGCGATGTTCCTTGGTGTTGTTCACACCGTCAGCTGCAAAGCTAATGGGGAGCGCTACTTGTGACCACCTGAGTGCTGAGCATGCCTGAAAGAAGGCATCTTTACACTAGGTGCCTGCTGATGGGATACCATAGCAACACAAAGCACCGCCTGTTTTTTTCTTCACTCCTCTTATCATCTTTTCTTTCCATTCCTCCCTCCCTTCCTTCCTCCTCCTTTCTTTTCAAGACAGGGTCTGGTTGTGTAGCCCAAGCTGCCCTAGACCTCAAGATACCCCTGTCTCAGGCTCCTGGGTGCTGGGCTTACCAGGTGTTACTTGCTACCATGCTCAGCACATGCTCAGCACTGCTTGCATTCCTTTGGCGGGAGAGCTTGAATTAATTTAGCCTGTGGAGCTCATGCCCAGGACTGGGGGATAAGATGAAGAGTGGAACTGGGGGAACAGTCCCACAAGGAAGAAATTCTCCTAGTCTAGAATGTGGGGCTTTCAGAGGACACACAGGCCTGGTGTGCAGATGAAAGCGGTGCAGAAAACATAACAAACAAAAACAAACCAGTGGGGAGGAAGAGGCCCCTGATTAAGAGACACATAGGAGAACCATAGCAAGAAGCTTCTTCGATCACCAGGGAAGGGCCCCTAAGCCTTGATGTCAGCCACAGTTCTTGCTCATCACATGAGGTGGGAAGGCATCACAGGTGGAAAGCACCATGGCTGCCTATGCATCTTTAGTGAACAGAGATGTATTCAGGAGTGATGATGGAGAAACTGGTTTGCTTCCTGGGGTTCACCTTTAAACACTCCAGGGTTTGAGTGTTCATCCCTACGGTGGAATATATATGTCGCTTCTTCCAGGGCTCAGGGGACATACTGGAAGAGGAGGTGGAAAGAATGAGAGAGCTGGAGGATGGGATGGAAGGAGCGAATGCTGCCTCCTGGACTTAGCAGTGGTTCTCACAGGCTCACAGCAGCTGTGGTCACCTGCACAAACAAGATCAGGCCCATCAGCATTTTGTCTTGTGTGGGGGAGGGACTTGTGAAGGCTTCATTCCCCACTCTGCCCCCTATCAACCTGCCAGTGAATGGTTGCTGGGGGTGTGGGACATTATTTTTATACAGAGGTGTAGCCACTGGCAAGTTTTCCATGTTTCAGTAAATAAACTCCACTATGCTCATGCAAGTAGCGCTGACTACTAGCACACACACACCAGGACCACTAGAAAGGAGGCTCCTTGGGAGGAAGAGAGACAGTGGGAATGGGAGGCAGGGAGAGGAGGGGTAATGGGGATGAAAACCACCAACACACATTGTGTGTATATATGGAATTGTAAACGAATATAAATAAGTTTTTAAAATATAAAAGCCTCCAAAAAAAAAAAACTTGTGTAGATAAAATTATCTATATAAGATATTGAAAACTCTCTGAAGCTGGGTGGTCAGGTGAACAGTTATTTTGTTGTTTTCTCAATGTTTTCTGTAGACTTGGTAATTTCTATTGTAAGAAGTTACAATTAAAACTGTTTCATAATAAAAGGCACAGTTCCTCGTTTCTGTACTTCCTCAATCTGGTATACAAAAATTTTGGTTTGCTTTGCCCCAGGCCTCATCCAGGTCTCATGGCTTTGGGGACTCCTTTTTCCCCACAAACAGCCCTCTCCAGGAGGTCTTAGGACCATCCTTGTCCCTGAGTGCAGGACACTGGGGACTAGCCAATGGTTTTCTAGGCTCTGATGTAATCCAGCTGTGTGATGTTTGACACGGGCCTCTAAAAGGCAACGTCGTTTGGCATAGAGTTACTACTGCAGGGGTGTTTACTTAAGCTGAGTATGAGTGGTAACCCATGGCTGGGGTCTTCATAACCTGGAGGGACTGACCTGGGATGGTGAGCTTGCTCAGTGGGTAAAGGTGCTTGCTGATGAGCTGAGCATGGTGGCGCACACCTTTAATCCCAGCACTTGGGAGGCAGAGGCAGGCTGTGAGTTCAAGGCCAGCCTGGTCTACAAAGTGAGTCTAGAACAGCCAAGGCTTCGAAGAGAAACCCTGTCTTGAAAAACCAAAAAAAAAAAAGTGCTTGCTGACAAAATTTACCACCTGGGTTCTGTCCCTGGGGTCCTGTATTAGTTACTTTTCTTTGTTGTGATTTTTAAAAATGTATAATCAGGGCAACCTATAGAAGAAAATTTTTATTTGGGTTTATGGTTCCAGAGGGAGAGAGTTCATGACAGCACACGAAGATGTGCGTGGCAGCAGGAACAATAAGCTGAGAGGTCACATCTTTTTTTTTTTTCTTTTCTTTTTTCTTTTTTAGTTTTTCAAGATAGGGTCTCTCTGTGTAGCCCTGGCTGTCCTGGAATCACTCTGAAGATCAGGCTGGCCTCTAACCCACAGAGATCCTCCTGCCTCTGCCTCCCGAATGCTGGAATTAAAGGCATGCGCCACCACCGATTGGCTGAGAGGCGTAGGCTCAGTTTTCTTAACCAATATATTTTATTAACAACTTATTACCCGAGCATATGTCACTTATAACCTGATTAACCAAAACAATAAGGAAATGAGGATTAAGGAACACAATAGCAAAACCATAAAGATATCAGTTCTGAGAAACAATTCTCTGGGTGTGAGCCGCAGGATTTCTTCTGCTGGAACCTGGGGTAACCAGAACCCAGAACCTTAGCAGAAGCTGGAGCCCCGAAGCCATCCCTCGAGCAGTTTTTCTCTAGGAGCATCTTGAAGTTCACCGATGAAGAACCAAATCTATCCCAAGTCCCCAAAAAGCCCCCGCCTCCCGTTCTGGGCTCATTTATATATCTCCTCCCAGAGTCTGTGCACGGGATCTTTTCAGCTGGCAACAATCAAGCTCCTGTATGAGGTGGTGGCTCGTCTAGTGAATTAACCTCACCTGTTCTCTCACGAGACCATTCCGATCCCGCACTTGGAATCCTAAAAAACAGGTTTATCTCTCCTTCAGAGAGGTCACATCTTGAACCCCAATTGGGAAGCTGAGAAAGCAAGCTAGAGCCACAAGGCTTGGAAACCTCAACCCCCCCCCCCCCTACTGACTTACTTCCTCTGGGAAGGCCACACTCTCCAAGCCTCTGCAATCAGAACCACCCTGAGCTTTTGGTCCCCATCTGGTGGGGGTCTTCTTTTTTGTCTTGTTTGTTTGGTTTTGCCTTTTTGCAAGGACAGGGATTTTTGTGAAGTTTCACCATGCTGGAGACTATGGCAGACCTTTCCATTTTGCGTGTGTGCGCGCGCGCGCACACACACACACACACACACACACACACACACACACACACACACACCCCTACATGTAAAAGTCTTTTAAAGGGAGGTTTTGAGTAGAGAGCACATGACCAGGAGGGCGGTCACTGGCAGCAGAGAAGCCTGGCCTAGCACAGATCCTTTCTCCCAACCTCATAAGGAGCCTTGGCCTCTACCTTCCTGCCTGCAGCTCCACAGCAAAATGATTGCCTGGCAGTCTAGCCAGTGGAACTTTATGTAACTGACTGCCGGCTGCTGTGGTTATATCTGCAGCCCCTGTACCTGGGTCAGACCCTTCTTCAGGTCTTAAAGTTGACCACAACTCTTCTTAAGGTGACAAGGGAGACCTTCAAAACTAGACGGTGCACCTTGCAGTTTAGTGTTTCTGTCTGGGTATCTTATCTTGGCCATACCTTCCATTTTATTTTGTAAAAAATGTTTTAATATATGTTTTTGAGAATTTCATATATTTTTATGATATTCTTTTTTCCCACCAGCTCTTCCCAGATTCCATCCCTCCCAACTTTTCCTACCCACACAACTTCATGTTTTATCTCTTTAAAAACTATAACCCCCCCAAACAAAATGAAAGTACACACACACAGACACACACACACACACACACACACACACACACACACACCAAAACAAACAAAAGCATGGTATTTGACTTGTATTGACCAACTGTTCCTGAGTGCAGGGCCTGCCTGGAGTGTGATTGAGATACCCAGTTCACTCCACTGAAGAAAGCAGACTTTTCTCTCTTCCAGTAGCTATTGATTGCAAACACCTTCCTCACTAGGAGTCGGACTTTGTGCCTACTTACCCAAATCTTCCCTTTCCCAACAGTATTACTGTTTCATCGGTTGGATTCCTCCTTATCACCTGTGTACACACACACACACACACACACACACACACACACACACACACACACTTGCATTCTCATACAAACACACATTCAGTGACTTACCGCTACTTTGCCAGAGCAATTGACTCTTCAGCTACTTGCAGGGTCACCCCTGGCAGGTATAGTGAAGCCGATGGAAAAGCCAACAAGAGCTTTAAAAGAAGGGAAGAAAAATCATGCAGCTATGCTGTAGTGCAGACCTACAATCACAGCCATTCAGGAAGCTGAGGCCGGAGGATCAAAAATGATGAAGACGATTACAGGCTGGATAGTGAGTTTGAGAGCAGCTGAGGCAACTTAACGAGACCCTGTTAAAACCAGAAGTGAGAAGTGGGCCAGAGATGGAGTTGGTGGTATAACACCGGCCTCATGTAGCTTCTGGTCTCAGCAGTACACAAAGGCACAGACATGATTTGCTAGTCAATTGCCTTAAACAAAATCCTTTAAGACCACGTGCATTAATCCTGAAGGCAAACTCCTCTGTCTCATGCATGGATGCTACAAAGCTGGGGGTTGAAGTCTTGATGGGGTATCTCAGTTTCTAGGACTCTAGGCCTAAAGCTGGGCCTGGATCTAGAGTGACCACCTGTTTTGCAGAATTCTCTGTGGCAATGTTGGTCACAGTAGTGAACTTGACAGTACCATGTTCTGGGTTGTTTCTGAGGGAGTGGGTCTGTTCTCTGGCCCTCAGAATCTCTTGAGTGACTTATCGGGTAACCAGAGAACCTGCTAGCTGCTAGGGGCCTCAGGATGGGAAAGATCCAAGGGAGCCCCAAAGTGGCAAGTGAATGAGCGCACTCCCACCTCTGAAAGTTTCAGACGACCAGCTTTTGATACCTTGAAGAAATAGGGATTTCTTGTAACTATGGAAACATAAATCTAGGCATTAAGGAGTCAAGAGAGAAAACTGCTATTGTTGCCTTGACAACCAATAAACCCCCAAGTCTTTGTTTTTAGGAATAGAGGTAACATATATTCCATCTTCTAGATTAATTTGCTTGTAGGAAGAACTTAGAACAGGCTTGAGTACCTTCTAGACGCCAACCATGGTGAAAGCTCTGTGTGTGTGTGTGTGTGTGTGTGTGTGTGTGTGTGTGTGTGTGTCTTTTGGGAGAGTCTTTCTGAGATCTAGCACAGAAGGTGTGTGTGTGTGTATGTGTGTGTGTGTGTGTGTGTGTGTGCGCGCTCATGTGTTTGTTTGGGGGGAGTTGCTGCTACAAAAGCTGAGATAACCCAAGTTGGTCACATACTCTAATGGTCTTAGTTCAGGCTCTTACATAGAGTGGCTGCTACTCCTGTTCTGCAGAGGTTGACTGACTCAAGCTGGTGTTGAGGGAATGTGGCTGCAGGAGCTGAGGTCTTATTGTCACTAGAGTAGATGCCCAGATGCCCTGTCCTCTCCAAGTTCCTGCCCCTCAGCATTTGTGTATGAGACGTAGGCTTTCAGTGAGATGGACTCTTGTGAGCCCAGGGCTCTACGGCTGCCAGCTGGAACTCCTGACTCCAGCCTGCTGAGGAGTGCCCGTGAGTGGCTACGGTTCTAGGCCACTTGGAACTCTATCTCCCAGAATCTTCTAAGACTTAGAATCTGTCATCATTTGGTCTCCTAATGTGGCATGAAACTTTCTGAGCTGTTGTCTGGACAGACTTTGAAGGCTCCCACCCCTGAGCCACTCTTGGGCACCATGGTGGATGGCCTCCTGCTTTCATGGGGCCAATGGCGCTTCTCGTCTTTGTGCCTTGGCGCAGAAAACGGCAACCAAGACATGAGAAGAAAATGGGAGGAAGAGCTTTCTGAAGGTCATCATATTGCCAAGAGTGGGATTGCAGATGGCATCGAGTAAAACCAGAAAGACACACATGCAAATTATTCGTGGCATGACTGATGAGATGGACAGGTGGCAGGGCCCCCATCCAACCTCAGTCCTAATCTCCAAAAGAATTAATTCTCTTCAGTCACTTGGCTATAATATGTCGATGTGTGGAAAAATGTTGAGAAAAGTGGAGAAACTACCAAGGCCAACATTCCCTTCCACCCCAGGATTTACTACCACACCAAAGTTTAGGGTTTTTTTTTCCACAAGAATTTCAGAAATTCTGGACCTTTGTGAAAGGACACCCTAGATGGGTCACAGTTATACCTGTCATAAAGCAGGAGGTAGGGCTTGGTGATGCAACTCTTCAGTCCAAATCTTGAGAAGCAGAGGCAGGAGGGTTGTAAGTTCAAAGCCAGAGTGAAGCTACATAATGAGTTCTAGGTCAGTCCAGGATCCATGGTGAAACCCCTGTCCCTACAAAAGCAAAAAGCAAACACCCCCTCCCCAACCAGACAACAAAAAATAGATGAAACTTGGGGAGGATAAAAAAGCTTTAGACCAGGCTGAAAGCAAATTGTTTACTGAAATAGCCAATTGCCTACTCCCTGACCCACGAGGTGACCCGGCCTCCTATTTTCTTGATGGGCTCAATTTCCTCATATCAAATGTGGACAAAAATGGAGCCTCGTCATGGAAAATCAGCAGGTTTGTGAATTAGGAAATGATCTAAAAAGCATTAAAAATGCAGGCGATGAATCAATTCTGACATATTGCTTTTTTGTCAACTTCGTGACCATTGAACTTGCTGCCGATCTAAAGGGTATTTCATAAAAAAGCCGCTTTATTAATACACACACACGCACAAGCAACAAGGATTTATCTTATTAAATCTGGGATAAGAAGCGAAGCCATTCTTGGGTTACTTGGGGTGACAGTTTGAGCCACTGTTTTTCACATACCAGTGAGACAACGGAAATGAATCCTCATCAGCCCCGGGATCCGTTTTGCAAGTTACTTTAAAAACTAATAAAAGGAGAGCGTATGGACAGCCTCATGTGCATCTCATCTGTCCTTGGTGTCTCTCTTCCTGGGCTATCATCATTTTATGCTGTAAGACACTTTCTTCTTCTTCTTCTTCTTCTTCTTCTTCTTCTTCTTCTTCTTCTTCTTCTTCTTCTTCTTCTGTTTAAAACAATCACCTTTTAAAATAATAATAATAAAAAAAACAGGTTTTCAACCTGGGGATTAGAAATTTGATTATGTAGTGACAGGCAGCTCCTGACATTTCAGGAAGTGGGTGGAAAGCGGGAAGTTTAAAGTGGATGAGTCATGGGGGATTAAGGAGGAAGCCACAGCAGCTGGAGGCAGAGGCTTCACAGCAGATCTCAAGGCTTGTTCTGAAAGGCGACATGGTACTTGCCTTTGTGAAGGCCAAATGGCAGACAGTCACTGACGCACAGAGATCAGGGGGTAGGATGGTGGGTGACAGGGTACAGACTGAAGAGGCAGGTGGATCCTGCCCTGGGGAAGAGCCTTAACCCTCAGCTTGCCTCTGACGGCATGGCTGCTGCACAGGATGCCAGATGAAAGCTTTGCCTTGCTGGAGCATGGAGCACTGAGGGCCATTCTTCAAGTTCTTTACCTTTTTTAAAAAAGTAATTGGTGTGTGTGTGTGTGTGTGTGTGTGTGTGTGCGCGCATGCCATGCAGGCCACTGTGGATTGACACTTGAGTGTCTTTCTCAGTCACTCCTCACTTAGTTTTGGAGACAGTCTCTCATTGAACCCGGAAGCTGATTTGGCTAGATTGACTGGCCCAGCAAGTGCCCTGGGTGGGACCCTCTTGTTCGGTGTCCCCAGTGATGGGATTAGAGGCATGAGCTTCCTTGACAAGCTTTTAGAGTACGTGCAATGCATCCAAATTCGGATCTTCATTCTTGCGGGGCAAAGGAATCTTCTGAACCCATTTGTTTTCCGAGACAGGCCCCAGCCTGTCGTCCTGCTTGGTCTTGAACTCACGTTTTAACTGTCAGCTCCATGAGGACCCTGAGTCTCTGGCACACAAAGCCGTGCCTCTTCCGTCACCTTCCTTCTCCAGGCATTTGTTGTTCAAACACTGGGAAGGTCTTGAAGATGTATGAGGCCATGACAGCTCACTAAGAACCCATGTTGAGGTCACTTATGTTTCTAATCAGAGGGACAGGGGTGTGACCTCAGGTGCACTTGCCATCCTTACTTGGCTGTGCCCAAACGAGTTGATCAGAATGGTCAGTCTAGGCCATCATAAGAATTCTGAATTAATAACAAGAAGCTAATACCTGTTAACTCAGGGTGGTCCTGGTGCTGTGGGAAGCAACCAGAAAAAGTATTGTGGCTTTCATCACATGGTAGAGCTGCTGGTAAGTCCCTCATGGGGTGTGAAGCTGGGCTCATTCTGGCATGCCGTGGGCCTCCACAGTCTGGGGAAAGAGACAATTTCATGGCCAAGAAAGTGATGGCTCTTGTCAACTCAGGGTTAGGGTTAGAACTGCTAACGTATCTCAAATTTTTATTTATTTAATAATTTATTTTTAAGATAAGTTCTTTCAGGGTGGTGATGGTGCCTGGCATTAATCTCAGCACTCAGGAGGCAGAGGCAGGCTGATCTCTGCCACCCTGGTCTATAAAGTGAGCTTCAGGATAGCCAGGGCAATACAGAGAAACCCTGGCTTCCCCTCTCCCCCCCCAAAAAAAAAACCCAAACAAACAAATAAATAAAAGGTAAGGTCTCAATTACCCAACCTGGCCTTGAACTCACTATGTAGACAAGGAAAACCTTGACCATCTCCCAGTGGTTGGGCTACAGGCACCAGTTAGCACATATGGGTGGTGTGGTACTGGAGATAAGGCCCAGAGCTCCTCCTGTCAGGTGAGCACTCACCAGCAGTGCTACATTCTCTGCACTAAGACTTGCTGCCTTTTTTAAAAAATAGTTTTGACAGAACCCTAAAAATCTTCAGCATTTTACCAGAGGAAAAGGTTTAACTGAGAAGCAATCTCTGATTCCTCTTGTTAGTGAGTCAGCTGCTAGCCTAGTGTGAGCTCCTGTGTCTCACCTCTTGGTTGTTGGTGGTGGGGATGGTAGGGAGGACCGTCTGTTGTTTTGGGCCTTCTAGCACTCAGTGGCCTTTCCCCTAGGGTCAAGTAGAGGACTGGGACCTTGGTCTGTGGCTCAAATAGATTGTTCAGCCCACGTAGACAGAAGTAACCACAGCTCTGACTGAGGAACAGGAAGCACAGAAGATCGCTCAGGAAGATCAGAGAGAGAGCTAAGCCTCTCTAGGCCTCTGCTTCTTCTTTGCCAAGGCTGCTCCCCAGCTACTGAACTCTCAGGTCACATACAAGGTGGCAATGCTTTGCCTCAAAAACAAGAGAATGAATGTGGAAGATGCTGAAAAGACATTAGTAACCCCCCACCCCCTATCCCAACTCTTTCCAAAAGCAGAGTCTGTTTCTTTACTACTTTCAGTTGTCCAGGCCTGGGACTATCTAGACTGAAGAATACCAGTTCTGACAGGCCATCCCTATACCTGTGGATTCCAGCTTGTCTGCATGCCCTCCCTGGCCCTGCTACTCTCCAGGAACCTCCTGCCTTCATCTGCAAGAGTCTAGGACAGCCTACTTAGCCTGGGAAGTTCGGGGAGGGAACCTTGTTATTGTAAGTGAGGTCGTCTTGATCCAGCCCACAATCACACAGCTAAGAGTGTCTGCCAAGATGGGTGACTCACAGGAGTTACATCTGGGTACAGATCCTAGAAGAACCATGTAGCTGACCTCCAGAGCCATGAAAAATGCTTATTGTCTGAGGTTATTAAGTTTTGGGGTTATTTGTTACTCGGCAAAGGCTAACTATTACAGACATCACTCATTAGGCTTATCGAACACCAAGCAGGCCCCATTGCTGCGGTAAAAGTTGTCTAAACATAATGTAACTACACAAGCCCTGAAGCTTTGGGAGGTCACTGACTTTGAAAGCACGAGGTATTCGTTCTTGTTGCCATGGATACTTCCATTGAGACATTAGAGCGCAGAGAGAGAAAACCTGGCGTTGCCTTGACAACAGAGTTGCGAATTGAAATCTAGGAAGGCAAAAGGACTACAAAAATAAAGACTTTAAAAGCTTTTCCCCAACATCTTGCCTTCATGCCCTTGATGGCCTATCAGAAGCAAGTGTCATCCAAGTTGGGGGCTGTGAAGTGAACAACGGAAGCATTTCCCTCATCATGGCACACCCCGCGGCAGGAAAAAAAATGGCGCAGCCAGGAAGCAGCGGGAAGCATGCCGCCGAGTACTTCCTCTAAGAGTTTACAGTTTGCTCTTAGCCAGATTTCACTCCAAGGAGCAGAGCTTGCCCAGCAAGAGGGGGCTTAAATGACCTCCAGTCCCCTGCTCCTGCCTTCCTTTGGCAGGGAGGGAAGCGGAGACTTAGAGACTGAAGGAAACTGCTCGTGTCTGGTAGTCAGACCTGGACATGAGTGCAAGCAAGCCCGTTCCCTAGCTGTGTGGTGCTACGTGGGCCTGCTGGCCTCTTAACTGTCAAGGGAGCTGGAGAGTCATCATAACTTTGGCCTTGAGGAAAGGCACAGCAAACTTCCCACAGCCTTCAGCCTGCAGTGGGTTTGAGGCCATTGCATGTTGTGTTAATGACACTTATTGTCATGGTCACTCTGTCCAACTTTCCAGAGTCACTGAAGCCCAAAGAGAGGAGAGCCAACCTTATCCAGAATCTTCTAAGAGGGCCCTGATGATGCCATGTTTCTGGAGCTCAGGGCTTGCCTGTCACAGCCTTTGAGTTTCTTTTTTTTTTTTGTTTTTTTGGTTTTTTTTTTTTTTTTTTTTTTTTTTGAGACAGGGTTTCTCTGTGTAGCATTGGCTGTCCTGGACTCCCTTTGTAGACCAGGCTGGCTTCGAACTCACAGCGATTCGCCTGCCTCTGCCTCCCGAGTGCTGGGATTAAAGGCGTGCGCCACCACAGCCCGGCACAGCCTTTGAGTTTCAAAGCAGTTCTGAGTCTCTGTTTCCTCCCTGATGGGTGAGGAGGGGTTGGACTAGCCACAAGGAAGGAATTGAGCTGCGAGGAGGGTGGAGCCTGCCCAGGGCCCCCAGGAAGGCTCTGGAACTTGAGGGTTAAACTCCCGTTCCTTCAACTGTGTCTCCTTCCCTGTGCCTCACTGCCTCCCTCGAAATGGCGCCTCCACACAGAGGGACAGCTGCTGGGTTTAATAAAGGGTTAGGGGAAGGAAGACGTGTGGGACATCTGTTTGTGAGAGAAAAATCACCAGTCGTGTGTAGAAATCTTATGCATAGCAAATGACAGGAAAGCACCCCTGCGCACACTCAGAGGCTCACCGGCACTATCTCACCAGAACAGCTCGCATGGTGTTCTCGTGGAGGTGTAGGATGTCTTCTATGCTTTGGTGGAGGTTCTGCACAAGGCCCGGAGAAAGGATCCTGAGGCTGCCAGAGTCACCATCTTACACCCACGGCAAAACAGGAGCTGGTGGGCACCGTTTGGAGCGGGCAGGGAAGTCAATTCAAGTATTTTACCAGCACAACAAGGAGAAAAAAGGGTGTGGAGGCGACACAATAATTCTGGTCATCAGTGTGAAGGTGGGGGCCCTAAGACCCCCAGTGCATGGCTGGATGCACTGCATACAACATTCACAAGCTCTTGCCTTCCTTGTGTCTCTGCCTTGGGGCGTTTGCTTAGTGGCAGGCTTCTTTCACTGAACACAAAACCCAGTTTGAAAGGCCCGCAGAGCATATTAGAAGTGGGTGCCAGACAAGAAGATATTGAGTTTTGACTGGTAACTAGTTCAGCCAGGGCACAAGCAGGCAACACAGGTCCCCTCCTGTCAGACATCTGCCATTCCCTGTGAAGGTCAGTGATGTTGGTTCAGGTGTTGAGAGTGGAGGGCATGGGGGAGGGAGGGAGCCTGGTGCAAAATAACCAACCTGATGTTGGTGGCAACATCAGGTGATTTTTTTTCCCCCTGGAGGCTGAGGGAAATAAACTCTCCTGCTAAGGCTGGTCTGTTCCTAAGGTTCTGGGGGTGGCGTTGAGAACACAGCTGTTGGTGTTCTATTACTTCTGTCTCCAGGGTCATTTCCTCAGGCTCCACTGGCAAAGAAAAATGGCTGCTGTGCTGCTGGCCTTGGCTGGCCTTGGCTGGCCTTGTGTTAGGATGCGCTGGCCGGAAGCACAGCTGGGTCCAGATTCTGAGTTTGAATAAAATTGCCACCTCTTTTGTCCCTTGGCAATGTCCCCCAATGCCGTGCAGTGTTTGTTTTTTTGTGTACCAGACTCGCCATCTGTCCAGGGTTAGTTCTCCAAGCCCTGTGACAATTTGGGTTTTGCAGCTATGGGTAGCCGCAAGTCTGGCTTTTGTTGATTGGAAGCCTTCAGCTGAGGTTAGAAGCATGCTATCTCAGTGAGCTTCTCAGGTGCCTCCTTGGGCACGTCCTAGAGCATCTCCTTCTTGTCCTGGTCCTCACATTCTAATAAGAAGAAGAGCCCATAAGGAAACACCAACTTGTAGTGATAAGACTTGGCTCTGGCCCATACAGGGCTCTTGCCCAAGCAGGAACTGCTGCTTGGAGTATCTGGCCTTCTTCACACTGGGCATGCAGAAAGGTGAAGCTCCCATCCCCCAGAGGCGTGAATTTTGACTGATGCTTGACCCTGGCTATCTCATGCCTTGGATTTGTGCTGGTGAGAGAGTGTCTTTGACCCATGAGACTCAAACTGATGTTTGTTGAGGGCTCTAAGAAAGGCAGCTCAAACAAACATACAAACGGCAAAACAAAACAAAAGTGAAAGGTGCTGCAGGGCTGAGAAGCCGTGCTGGAATCGCATAGCTGTGGCTCGGATGCTCAGGACTTTTGCTCACAGCTGTAGCCCAGCACTGAGAGGATCCATGAAGCCACTGGCCAGCCTGGGTGAATCAGTGAGTGTCAGAGGGGAGATGGGAAGTGACCAATGAAGTCACCTGGAATTGATCTTTGCCTCCACACGCTCAAACCCACATTAACAAGTACATGTACCCTTCCACATACAACAAAACAACACACGTGTGAATGCACAGCAAAACACACACATGTATAAGAAGTATAAAAGCGGAGAGCAGTCGAGAAAGACACTTGATGTTGACCTCTGACCTCTGCACACATATCCCACATGTGTAGTCATGTCAGCACACTCACAGAGCAGGCTCTTGCCTTTGGTTGGAGGTTATGGGTGGTTATGATGGCATCAGCTGCCTTGTGACTGTGATGACCTGGGTCACAGAGGTTACATGCTGTGGTTTTAAGATCAGAGAGATAGAATGGGTCCCCAGGTTCTTGCTAGGAGCTAGAGAGCCCCTGCCTTTGCCATCCCTGGTCGTGCCTTGCTACCAGTATGTGACACTGCAGAAAGAGCATACTTCTGGCCATTTTGAAGGGCTGGTTTCTGTTGTTTGGAGGGCAGTGCCCAAAGCCCTCGGTCCTTAGAATGCTCCTTGGATGTGTGATGTTAGCACCCCAGCAGCTTGGTAGAAATGTGGGTCTGAGTCAGGTATGGGTTGCACCCCTGTCATCTCTGAATTTTGGCAGGATTGCTGACAGTTCGAGGCCAGTCTGGACTACATATTAACGCCATGTCTAAAAGAGAGTGGTGGAGGGGCAGGGAGAGAAGGAGAAGGAGAAGAAAGAGGAGGAGGAGGGAGGTACGGAGGGAGGAAGGAAGGAAGGAAGGAAGGAAGGAAGGAAGGAAGGAAGGAAGGAAGGGAGGGAGGGAGGAAGGACTGGAGAGGACTGGAGCAGAGGTGGTCTGGGATCCATTCCTTGTTCTTTTGTAGGATGCTTGGGTGACTACACAGTGATGTTTGTGAACTCCCATGGCAGAGTCACAGTTTTTGTCTGACAGGCCTATTGAGGAAGACTCTAGTTTTGACAACAGTGGGCTCACTCCCAGCCTCTGCGGATGGAGACGAAGGCACCGGCTGTGTGGACTGCAGTGTCTCATGGCGAGCTAGAATTGAGGAAGCTGGAGGCCCAGCAGGCCTCGAAGTTAGGTTCTGTTGTGCCCAACTATTTTTCGTTGATTCCCACTTGGGTACGGCATCGATTTTAATCTTGAGCTGTGAGCACAGAGAAATCTCATTAACTCAGGCCTCACCAATTCTGAGGTGCTAATCAAGGCGGAGGCGGGGCCGCGGTTTATAGTCGGATGCAGTGAGAGTGGATGGGTTTTATAGTCTTTGGCTCAAAGCACTGGACGCAGACACTTTCCCAATTCTCAACGGCCCTAGTGTGTTCAGTGGGAGTCATTCTTGAAAATCAATCCATCAACAAACATTCACTGAGTGCTCCTTTGTGGTCAAGCTCCCAGCTGGCTGGACACGCTTCTGGAGAAGTCACTGTTTCATCAGTGCTGGAGACAAGCTGACAGTTTTAGGAAATGCAGTTTCTTACCTGGTCTGTGTCCTTGTCTGCTGCCAGCCTCCCCAAGCACAAAAGCCCCTCCCTCCCTCCCTCCCTTCCTTTCTCCCTCCCTCCCTCCCTCCCTCATCCTGCTCAATCCCCAGCCCTAACAATGTCCCTCCCCACTGTGCTCCGCCACTATCCCCCCAAGCTGCTTGTAACCTACTGTTATTTCCCTCCTTTTAAAGAGGGAATCTCTCCAGTCTTGGTCTGGTGTCTCTCTGGCTACCCTCTTATTTTGTTCTTTCCAAAGAGTTAACCAATTCCTCCAGCCCTAACCCCACCTCCTTCCCACAGGGGGTGCTCCTGTGTGCTCCCTGTGGCTCCCGTGCTGCCACAGAACAGGTCTGTGTGCTGTCCTGATGATCAGTGACCTGATCAGTGCAGTTGGTTCCTCTCTGTTCTGGAAACAGTTTTTTTTTTGCCTGTGTTTGCTGGGAACTGAACCCAGGACCTTGTGCATGGCCAGGTAAATACTCTACCACTAACTTACACTCCTTTCCTTGGTTTGTTTGAAACAGGGTGTTGTTATGTAGATTATGTGGGCTTCAGACTCATGTAGCCCAAGATGACTTCACACTTGCAGCCTTTCTGTCTCTACCTGCCCAGTGCTGGGTTACACATGAGCTTGGAAGTGTTGTTTTGGGTTTGCCCTCCAGGTCCAGGATCTGGATTCTCCACCACCTCAGCAGTCACTCTGCTGGTCTCTCTTCTCTGCGTCTCCATGTTGCTGTGTCCGCTGACAGCGTTGCCTGGCTCTTTGTGCTAGGACCCAAGGCCAGGTTTGTGCCTGGCCTTTCCACATCACAGCTGTCTTTAGCTTCTTCGTTCCTCAGCAGGGAGCTCCCCCACCCACATGTTCTCTGTTTGAGTCCATTCAAATGCAGTGTTTCCTGTTTTATCTGCAGGGCTCTTGGGTGAGCTTTGATCCGCTTTCTCTAGTTTTTACCCTCCATCACGGTCCACCAGCGAATCCCCTGGCTTTACCTTTAGGAGGTTTTCCATTGGTTGTTTCTTATCCCTCCTTCCACATCTGTGGGTTCTTTTTCTCTTCCTTCTACCCCCTTCTTTCCTCCCTCCCTCCCTTTCTTTCTTTTTTGACACAGGGTCTTTCTGGGTAGCTCAGGATGTCCTGGTACTCATTATGTAGTCTCTGCAGACACTAGGTAGCAATTCTGCCACAGCCTCTAGATTGCTTGGACTAAAAAGATGTTTGCAACCAAGGCGGAGACTCTCTTCCCCGTCTGAGCCCAGTGAGACCTGACCCCTGTGTGATGACCTCTCCTTCGCCCACTCCTCAGTCCTGTCATTTTTCCAAAGTGTGATGTTGTTCAGACCTGAATCAGAGTCTCTTCCCCAGGTTATGAAAGGTCTTCAAACCTTTTGGAGGTATCTCTCTTCCCTGGAGAGGGTCCCAAGCCCCCGTCCAGCCTCTCTCTACCTCCTCGAGCCATGTGAGGCATCTTGATCATCCTCTGACCTTCCAACACGTCTACGGCTTGGATTCTGGCTCTCAGCTTCCTGTGTGCCCAGTGGGCTCACTCCTACCTCCATGGCTCTCAGTTCCTTTGCTCCTAGCATACTTGCTTCTTCCTCCATGCTTAGCACACTGGTCACATGGCATGTCCTTTTTGACACCTTACTTGGGACCTTTGTAGCACAGAGTGGCTTCCAGAGCAGACCTTGCTTCGCTGGTCTGGCGACTGTGGTGTTTGTTCCTACAGTGAGGACTAAGCCAGCTGCCAGGTGAGTGGATCTGGATGTGGGCTGGGCTGGCCTTCTAGCCCAAACGAGAGGAAAGCAGAGTCTTAATGTTCCATGTTCAGCCAGGCACCAAGCTAGGTGCATCAGATGCAGAATCACAGTCAGTCCTTTGCTCCTACCACCCGAGGCTCATGGGGCCTAGTGAGGAGCACTGAGTGCCTGTGTGTGCGTGTAGGTCCAGGCCACACCAAGTGCCCACAAGCAGGACCAGAGGTGGCTAATAGTTTAGGTGACCATTGCATTATCTATATGACAAGTGTGTCCTCCAAGATCCTACAGCCAGGACCGAGATACCTAATAGTTTTTAAGTGACTTGTGTTATCTAATGACAGGGGCTCCCCTAAGCTCACACACCCAGGGCAGGAGGTGGCTAAAATCCCAAATGTATCCTACTCTGTGTGATGCCCTTGGGGTTCATGCCTGGGCCTCAGTGACTATTTGCATATTACCAGCCAACGGTCTTTCCTACATAGGCTTGGGAGGTGGGGCGTGGGGTAGTGAGCCAAGAGGGGCCCTGTGTGTGGAATAGAACCTAGCCAGTGTTAAAAATGAAGGACTTCTGGGGGGCTAGAAGAGACAAGGGCTGGGAGGGCAGCCCCATTTCCACGAGAGACCTGGCCTTTGGGCTAGGCCAAGAAGCACAGTCCGATCCCAGCCTGGCTTCTCATGCTTTCCCTTCATGTGTCTGTCCAGCAGGCTGTGAACCGACGTAGCCATAGGAAGACTGTTAGGTTTTCTAAGTGGGAAAGACTCCCAGTTTTCAGGGTCTCACTCAACTTGTGTGGGTGTCCAGCCTGGAGCTCTGAGGACACAGACACCACATGTGGGCCCCTCTCACCTAATGTGTGACTGAGGTGGGAGCCAGAAAATTATGCTTAAGACCGTTGGCTCCCTTCCCTCTAGGTGATTAGCTGGGCTTTATGAAGCTGCCCGTGGACACTTGTGGATGCACGTTCCTCTGGAGATACGTGACACTCTCTTTGGCACAGGTTGACAGTGCTGTAGGGAGCTGCTGATGGGATGGCGATGAAGAAGTGCCCAGAACCCTGTTGGGCCTGGCAACATGCAGGACTTTGGGGCCCATCATACATAGCTTTTTGGTGAGCAAAGCAAGGAACATGGGGGTTATTTTGTAGTCTTCTCTTACAGGACTCTGGGCTGTGGATTCTGACTTGCGCTCCAACTTGTACTTGTCACATGACTTGAGTCACATGACTCATCTCTGTGGCCTCCACGTTGAGATCTAAAGTGAGGTTGCTGTGGGGTCTAGACAGAATCTGTATGATACATAGTAGGAGATCAGCAAACAGGAAGTGTTTCTGAATCTTCCTCATGTGACACTTCTATGCTAGTGAGATCCCCGGGAACCCCAGGAGTCTGCCCTCACTGTTTTTTGTGCCTTCATTTCTTGCCTTCTATTTGTTCTTTTCCAGTGACACTCCTGGTCACCAACTGAGTCACTACTTCCTTACTTAAAGCTGCCTTTTTAGCCAAAGTTCAAAAGTCCCAGAGAGACCAGACCAGGCCTAACAGCGGCGCCGCAGCCAGCCCTTGTGATGATGTCCAGACTTCGGCTAATTTATATGTGGACCAAAAAGAGGCACCCCATGCCTCGAATGATGGGCAAGAGGATGACTTCCTGTGCCCACTGACTGGGCTGCGCTTTCTGGACTCAACAGTGCTCTGAACTCTGCTCTTTTCCATCTCACTATTCCTGTCCCCATTGGTATTAATCAGAGTCAGGGTTCTCAGGGGACCCTAAAGCAGGAAGCCCGTTTTTCTGTATTGGCATGGTCTTGGGAGAGCAATGGGACAGAGGGCTCCTGTGCAGCCATGGGGAGGTAGGAGGCCGACCCTGCCCTAGCGCAGTGAGTGTCCTTTCAGGGTTATCATCGCCCACCAGGCCTGGCGACAGCCCTGGCA
Source organism: Acomys percivali (assembly GCA_907169655.1). NCBI lineage: Eukaryota > Metazoa > Chordata > Mammalia > Rodentia > Muridae > Acomys > Acomys percivali. The sequence continues at coordinate 60,525,483 of OU015742.1, read as the reverse complement.
AATGGTACAGTTTGTGCTTCATTAGGCTCATTCCCTTCTTTTAAAATGGAAATGGTTTTTTATTGTACTTTTTCTGATTATAAAAATGATGCACGATCGTTGTGAAGAACTCAAACTGCACAGGAAGGCATAAAGATGAAAATTAACCCCCCCCCCCAGTTCTTTCCTCATACGGTAACATGGGTCTGCTGCTCCTTCAGTGTCTCACGGCGTCTCACTGTGCGGGCACACACATGCCCCACCATGGGAGCAATTCCGAGCAAATGGGAACACTGTTCTGTAACTTGTTGTTGTTTTTGCTCAATAATATGATAGATACATCTTTCTAAGTAATAACGACAAAAAAAAAAAAAAAAAAGGCGATGTTTTAAGCAACATTTTCAATGGCCGCCTTGTGCTCCACTGTGTGACGGCTGTCATTTAGCCAGGCAAGCTGCTTGGAAATCTCACCCTCTCTTTTCTATTCTGGCCAAGGCCTGATGTCACCAAACCGTCCCCACGGTTAGCCACAGCGGCAGCCTTGACACGCTGGCCTCCCCAAAGCGTATCCTGTATATGAGTTACTTTTCCTGTTGCTGTGACCAAAGAGAGGAGAAGCAACCTAAAGAGCAAAGATTGATTTTGCCTCATGCTTTTCAAGGCTACGGTCCCTCAGGGTTAGGGCTAGCTCACTGCCATGGCTGCTGGAGTGCAGGGGTGCTTGCCCACATCTCGGGGTGGTGGTGGTGGTGAGGGGAAAAGAAACGGACAGGGGAAAGAGTGCATAGTGGGCCCTCTTGCTGGGCCTCACTTCTCAAAGGTTCCACATGCTTTCTGAGTAGCTGGGTTCCACACACTCAAGCACGTGAACCTGTGTGTGTGCATGTGTGTGTGTGTGTGTGTGTGTGTGTGTGTGTGTGTGTGTGTGTGT
>OU015742.1:60475839-60504477 GCA_907169655.1 Acomys percivali | reverse complement strand
GCCCATCATTCCCTCATCCACCCATCTGCCCATCATTCCCTCATCCACCCATCCACCCATCATTCCCTCATCCACCCATCCACCCATCACTCCCTCATGCACCCATCCGCCCATCATTTGCATGCTCATGTGCCATCAAGCCATCCACCTTGTCAACCAGCTATCCACACATCTTTCCACTGGCGCATCCACCCGTCCAGCTACCCACTAACACATCTGCCTCTGGCCATGAGTATGGACAGGCGAGAGAATATGACGCCCCATGGCAAACAAGTAACAATACACTTAGTAATTATCACTGCAATGTGCGCATGGGGATCTGAGATGGCTGAGGCAGTATCTAGGACACTGGTTTTTAACCTGTGAGTCCTGATCCCTTTGGGGGGGGCAGGGCTTGGGTGTCACACATCAGATAACCTGCCTATCAGATATTTACACTATAATTTATAGCAATAGTAAAATTATGTAACGTAATAAAGTTGCATAATAATACAATGAAACAATTTTATGGTTGGGGGTCGCCACAACATGAGGAAGTGTAGTAAAGGGTTGCACGCAGCCTTAGGAAGGTTGGGAACCACCGATCCAGGGCTTTCCTAAGGTTGTGACAAGTCAGGAGGAGGTAATGAGGGACAGACAGAGCATTCCAGGCCGTGAGTGTGGCTCTCTGGGCACCCCGACACAGGCAAGAGTTCAAGAAGCTAGAAGCCAGCATGTGGATTTGCTATAGATGACAAGATGTAGGGATTGGAGGCAAGTAGAGACAGCAAATATAGGGCCTTATGGACCAGGGACATCACTATCACCCAGAACAATGGAGCTGTTCAAATATTTTCCCTGGATGGAGATGGAACTTTATGTCTGCATTCTTTGCCTCTGAGGGGAGAGGTGGGTGCCTTGAGCACCTTGACCAAAAATCTCACTTGGCTCCCAACACCATTCTCAGCCTTACTGTCCTCAGAGAGTCACCTAGACAATGTCTTGGATGAACTGTTTCTAAGCTCTGTGTCCCACTTGGCTTCCATCATCTTTGCTTCAGAGAACGCGTGTATTGGCCCTGGCCAACCAACTTTGAGTTTGGTCTATTTGAGCCAAATCTCAAGGAACTTTACCCAGAGGGAACAAGAAGTCCACAAGATGCGAAATACTTTCAAGACCTACTGCCTGACTTTCAGGAAGGTCAGGGGCTGGTTTCTGTCTGGCCTTTCTTGCTGGGCTGGGTGCATCCCATGGGGTGGATCCCTGAGGAGTGAGAGGCTTGGCAGAAATTTGTGTATTGCTTCATGGAGACTGGACACCAAGGCATTTGAGGTGAAATGCTTACTTACACTACACTGTCTGGCTTTTCTAAGTGTCCCCCAGCCAAGAGCTCTGATCATGAGGCTGGCAGAGTGAGTTGGACTCTCCCCTGGGCTGTCAGCATGTCTTAGAAAGTGCCAGGCAGTGATGGTGGATGCTTCCCTCATCTCCAGAAGGTCAAGGACAGCTCAGGAGGAGACTTTGGGCACTGTAGTCTCGGAGAGCAAAAGACTTGCCTAATGTTTTGTGTGGCAGTGAGATCCTTCTTAGAGAAAGTCCCGATGTCCCCTCACTTGCAGTGCACACAGCATGTGTTTCTCTGCATAGTTGCTCAGCGTGTGCCCATTTGGAATTAGGTGGAACGTGCTAGCTGTTTGTCTGAATTGTCTAGGAGTGCACTGTTTCATGAGAGAGGTTGACCTAAGGTTCCAAGGGTTCAGAACGTGCCCAGAGCTATGAGACCCTAGAGGCAGGAGTGACTCCCCATGCCCCTTGTCTACGTCAAGCCTTATAGAGAGGGACATCTGGGACCTGGATCTGTTTTTCTCACTTCAGGGGAGGAAACAGATGCATCCAGAAACTGGCACTTCTCCAAAGATACCCAATATACATTTCCACACATGCCGGTGAACTCTATAGAATGCACACGTAGCCCTACGGGAAATGGAACTCAGGCAGCGAGCCTCCAAACTGTTCTCAGCCAACTCGGAGCTACAAACAGAGAGACTCTATGGCGCCAGCTCTTTCTAGTGTCTCTTGAGCACTGTGAAGAGGCAGGTCCACATCCACCCTCCAGGAGATCTGCTTTAAGCATCTGTCTGTTTATCCCATGGAAACTCCAACATCCCTGTTCTTGCTCCCTCTGTCCTGACCTGGCCATTTCTCTCAACCATCCCTACCCCCAGTGCCCCGACTCCATGCCAAGCCCTCTACTACTTGGCAGGCCATTTCTCCTTTCACCCTGGAGACTCTGGGTCACTTGTCCCCTTCATGCCCTCTGGATTTTCCCAGCACTGTCCTCACTGGCCTCTTGTTGGCTTTTGTGCCTTGCAAGCAAGGGGCCATCTCAGGGTCTCTGTGCTTTCTGTCTTCTCTGGGCCTCCAACGCCCTAGGGTCACTTGGGAGGGTCTCGCTGTGCTGACGGCTCTTTACAATTCTATTTATTCCTCCTGCTCATTCACCACCACTGGGGTGTATTTAATTTAATGTACTTTCTTATTTATGAACGTCTCTGCTGGACTGTCCGTCTTCTGTAGGCAAGACCCATAGTCTTCGCCACTGGTTCTGTGCCTGCGAGGAAACCTAGGAATAAGTTTGGCTTTCCACCTGTTGAGCAAGCGCATGATGGTTGAATGTGTCTTGACTGGCACCCGGGAAAGTACATGTATGTTCCCTCATAGGTTCTGTTGGTGGTGGTTGGGGGGGGTGGTGCCTGTTTAGTTTCTTTGCCATCCCATGTTCCCTCCAGTTATCCTGATTGCGCACTGCACAAAAGACGGCAGGAGAGTCTAGCAGAGAGAGAGAAGTGTCCTAGGCAGGAGGAAGGGACGGAACAGATCGGAAAAAGTCCAGGCCCCCTTTTAGCCACAGGGAAGTGGTCAAGGCAGGGCACACAGACTCATGTGGCATGCGGCACGGTGGAGGGTCTTGTCGAGAGGCGGGGCTGCTTCGGCTTGCTCAGTCACCAGTCACCTTCCTTCTCTGCCCCATGGCCTTCAAGAGAAGAAGGGGACAAACGGTTTTTAGCTTAGATACTGAATCTGACTGGGAAGTGAAGGGGAGGATTTTGGAAGAAGATCGCTTCCTACAGTATCATCTGCTTTAAGGGTCAAAGGAAGGATGGTGCTGGAGTAGACTTGAGCTTGACCTTGCTTGGTCAGATGACCCCCCCCAAAAGCACGGTTGTTGCACAGTTCTCCTCCTGGGTCCTTGGTATAAGAGTTGAGTTGGAAACCCCCGAGAAGAAGGGGGATTCCCTATATCCAGGGCTTGACTTGGCAAACATCAGAGGAAGCCCCTGTGGACAGTGGGAGGTGATTGTCACCTGGAGGAATGTCACTTTTCCTCTGAGTTCTCAGAACTAAAAGTAAAGTCTCTAGAAAACCTTTATGCACTGGATAATTTGGAGGGCAAGCACAGACCTGTGCAACCATCACACCATGAAGGCGATTAGAACACCTACGGTTTCCTCTGGTGTCTTCTATCTTTGTGACACTGGTAGTAAGAAAATTTAGCTCCACCCGCTAAGAATGTCTCCATGGGCACTACAGGGCCATTGGCTGCAGTGGCCATCTCATGCAGACCTCCGGAATGTATTTGCGGTGGTTGAAATTGATTATCAAATCCAAGTATCCAAGTATTGTAGGTGATTCCGGATCAGCTACTAGACTCGGCATCTGGCCACGCCTATGGGTTACTGTCAGGTTGAGGGCTGTTTGAGTGGGAAGGCAGTGAGTGTGGGCAACACCATTCCACGGTCCATGCTCTTGGCTGTAGCAAAAAGGAGGAAGCAAGCTGAGCACATGTGTGCATTGCTCTCTGCTGCCTGGCCTGATCTGCAATGTGACGGATGGACCGCTGCTTTGGGATGCTGCCCATGTGGCTTCTTCCACCAAGAAGGACTGTACCCTTGAACTGTGGGCCACAGAAGCAGGAGGAGCAACTGCTAGCTAAATAAGTAATAGAGCATCCATCCCTTTGACTGTTTCCTCCATCACCCCCTGCTAATCACCATTTAACTCCCTTGGATGAGCCTCTTGCATCACCCTGGGACAGGATACAGGACTTCCTGGGTTTTATGGCTGGCTGGCTTCTCTTAGTGGGTGCCATCAGTGTCTCTGTACTGCTGTGAAGGCCAGAGCGTCTTCTGTTTGTTTGTTTGTTTTTTTAAGAGTGAATGACTGTTTCCATAAAGCACTTTTAATGAAGAATAAAAATATATAAAAATAAAAACAAGATCCTGGTGGGAGGCAGCTGGTGAGCCCCATGCTCAGGAAGGAGAGGGGCTGAGGTCAGGGCAGCTTTTCCCTTCTTGCTGGGTTGTGTTTCTGATCTTTGGCTTACTAACCAAGCTGAGTAGCTTTTGATCTCAGTTCTGCCTCTTTCCAAAAATGGGTTTGAAGGGATGTAGAGCAAGAAGATGGCCAGAGGACAGGCGGTGGGCTCAAGAGACCAAAGTCCCAAGGGAGGTCATCAAGGACCTGTCGTCAGCTGGCTTCACAGGGACACAAGTCATCCTGGCTTGTAGAAATGACTGGCTCAGGCCAACACACAAATTTGTGGTTTTGTCTGTTTATTGAAATGTTTAAACACGACACTTTTATAAGTATACCCAACAGGCAACAATTAGCCAGTTCCCCCACTGTACCGTGGTGGGTGTGTGGCAGGGGCTCAGCCACAACTCCAACTTAGAAAACTTTGGAAACATTCAGAGGGAGACCAAGATTTTGCTTGTTTGTCTGCTTTTGCTGAAATTTCGAGATTTTTTTTTTTTTTTTTTTTTTCTCTTTCTGGCCTGAAAAAATTTAATCTTCCAAACAGTGGGTGATGAAAAAAAAAAAAAAAATCACTTCCGGTGCCGAAAAAAAAAAAGAAAAAGACAATTTCATTTTTACACTCTGTGATTAGAAATGGGAGAGCCAAGCACTCAGGAGCCACATCATAGCTTCCTGAACAGGGACATAATTTTAGGGAAATAAGTGCTCTGCTTTCCCCTGGCTTTTCGGCTGCCACTCATTCCGCTTTGATTACGTGTGGCACTGCGTGAGCGCAGCCCGCAGCGATAGTTTGGGCAATTACCTGCAGAAGAACATTGGTGTACCAGCCCTGGGAGGTGCGCCATTTTACTTTCCCCCAGAGCACCAGCCACAGGCTTCTTGACGGAGACAGCTCTGCCAACAGGAGGGGAACTGTTCCAAAATGAGCCCTGGGGACAGCCTTGGCTGCCCAGGGGTGGGATGGGGCCACAGGTCAGAGGAGGTGAGAGGGCACATGGTGGCTGTAGCTGTCTATATTTGGGCCTGAAGCATCCTATCTTTTGAAGTTCTACATATTCTGGGCCCCCTGAGACTCTGGGGTAGCGGTGTGGAATGTCAATCTCTCTGTTATTTGGCATCATGGTCCCTACAGAGATCCAGGGCCAGAGAAGCCAACTCTGGTGCAGCCCACCTGGTAATTTGATGGATGGGCAATCTCAGACGTGCAGGTCTAGCCTGACACCTCTCAAGACTGGTCTGCAAAGCCCTACGGGTACATGGTACATTTTTCTTGTCTTTCTTTGTTTGTTTTTTCAAGATAGGTTTTCTCTGTGTAACCTTGGCTGTCCTGGACTCACTTGGTAGACCAGGATGGCCTCGAACTCACAGCGATCCACCTGCCTCTGTCTCCCGAGTGCTGGGATTAAAGTCGTGTGTCACCATGCCCCGTGTCTTTTTTTTTTTTAATATAACTTTTTTTAACTTTAGAAGGGACTCATACTACAAACAATAATAGTTATTATTATCATAAATGCATTGTTATATATAGAGGTTATTATTTATTATTCTTTGAATAAATTCTTTATTAGGAATAGTTTTAGATTTACAGAAAGCCTGCAAGTTTCTCTCAGGTGTCCTTATTAACTCTTTGTCACTGTGACCTTCTTGTGACATTGGCCACAGCTGAGAAATGCACAGGTTGAGGCCTAGCCTTCTCATGAGTGCCACCAGCCCTGCAGGGTGTTACCCTTTGGTTCTTGCTCCAAGCTGGGGTTGGTGGCACCTTCTACTATACAACTTTTTAAAGAGGTGTGATACTTAGAGCTGGAGGAGATGGCTCAGTGGGTAAAGAGCAAAGGCCTGAGATCAGATCCTCAGCAGCATGCAGAACACCAGGCATGACGGAGCGAGCCTGCAGTCCCGAGAGCTTGTCAGCCAGTCAACCAAGCTGCTTCACTGGTCTCCGGGAGTAGTGAGAGATCCTGTCTCAAAAGTCGAGGTGGAGAGCTGTTGGAGAAGATACACAATGTCGACCTTTGTCATCTACATGTGCATGCAAATGTGTGTATTCTTACAAACACACATACACACACACCACCCCCACCACAATAATTATGGAATATTTTCATGGAAAGTACAAAAATACATTATTAGGAAGTACAGTGCGGGACAAATTAAATGATGAAGGCAAGTCAGCGCAAATAAAGGTGCAAATCATGCAAATGAGACGTCCTGGGGAATGTGCGCAAGACAGGGCCTACAGGGTGGGTGTTCTGCTTCAGTGCTGCTCTGCAAGGTTGGAGCCCTGTCCTGGTTAGGATGGGATGGAGCATCCCTTCAGTAGTCACTAGGACTGGACCCTGGTTTGGGAAGCCATGGAAGGAAAGGAGGGAAAGGAGAGAAACTCATGAGGAATAAAGTTTCCATTTCGATTATCCGGCTGACCTTTGACTCCCATTATCAAGGGTAATTTAAAAAACAACAACAACAACAAACAAAACAAAACAAAAAACAGCCTTCATTCATTAGGCTTTAAGTAAAAACATCACCTATGTGGACAGAGGACATGCAGACGGGTGATTTCACAGGGTGCTGGTCCAATCACACTTTGGGGGATGTGCTTTTCCGTGTGCTGGTGAACAGCAGCCCTCAGCAGGCCCTCACAGTCAGTGGAGTGCTCCTTCCTAGACACGCCACAGACACAACCTTGTTCCCCCACCCCCCACCTCGCCTCCCTGCAGAGGCTGCCAGGGAAGCCAGGCTCCTAAAGGCTACAGATCAATGTGAAACCCTGATATATGTGCTCACAAGGCAGGGAGTTGTTCCGTCTCACAGAGACGCCTAACATGCGTGTGACAGCTCTCCCCTTTGCTTCTCGACCATGTTTTGAAGCTTTTGCGGCCTCCTACCATACAGAGTTTCTACCTGGTGTGTACATGTTAAGTGTCTCCAAGTGGTGTCAGGAAAGGGGGGCTTTGGTTCAGCATTGCTCAGCGGATGTTGGCTGGGAACTGACTTTGTGCTTGGAAGGAGTAGCGGGGACCCCCAGAGTGTGCTAAGTGTGCAACCATCTGTGTGAGATGGATGCACAAATATAGGATGGCACATGGGGTTGAGAAACTAGAGAAAGGGTGGGGACATTGACACAGAGTTCCGAAGAAAGTGAATGGCTGTTCCTCAAAACGGGATGTGGAGCGTTGCCTCTTCTGAGATTGTGTCCTGTGGTGTAAGCATCGGCACTGAAACAAGACAGAATGTCCCCCCACTCCATTCATTTTTTGAAAACATACTTTAAAGGTCATGAGTTTGGTTCCTCAAAGAGTAGGAGAGACAGTCAGTGGCAAGGTCAGTGACTAAGCCCTGGGAGGAGTCTTAAGGTAACCACGGATTTGACTTATGGAAACACCAGAAGGCTTACATAGTTTATGAATCTGTCTTGCATCCCCGCACTTGCTATCTGTCCATGTGGGATTAGGAAAGCCTTGAAGTTAAACCCGAACCTCCAATGGCAAGGGAGCCATCCCTCCTCCTGACGTGGCTGCCTATAGGGATGAGGGTACCATGATGTACTGGGTGCTGGTATTCAGTTGCATACAGAAAAGTGCAGCCCCCAAAGTGTGGTTGGACCAGCACCCCATGGAATCACCTGTCTGAATGTCCTCTGGCCACACACATGATGTTTTTATTTAAAGCACAGCCTGGCCCTTGTGCATGCTTTTTCCAGCTGTGAACCTTGAACTTGGGGCATCTTGGCCTCCTCTCATGGTTTGCAGCTAGCTCATTTGGCTGCGTTAAAGTTTTTACCTTTAAAGACAGTCAATACAAACTGCAGTTTGCCCAGAGAGCCTCGAGCTAAGCATGGAGCAATTTATCTTTCTTGTTTGCTTCCTTGAGAAAAGAAATGGCCTTGGAAAGCAATTTAGCTCTGAGAATTTATTTTTGTTTTCCTTCGATGACTACACCATCGTAGCTTCTTGGGTGCCTGTTGCTCACTGTGGGTAAGCTCTATCGTAATGCTTAGAAGAATGACATAATATTCTGACAGAGAGTGTAGACTGTATAACTCACCCTTTAATTTTTATTTTAATTTAATTTTAATTTTACTTATCAGGATGTTTTAGATAGAGTCTCATGTATTTCAAGCTGACTTCAAACTTACTATGTAGGTGAGGATGACGTTAGTGTCTCTTCCTGTTACCAGCTCCTGAGTACTGGGACTACAGATACACCATGCCACATGCATGCATTTGCTGTACCCTATACACATCTCCCTCCCTCCCTCCCTCCCTCCCTCCCTTCCTCCCTCCCTCACTCCCCTGCCACCAATGAATCAGAGGGGATGGTGGTGTAAGAACTTGGACGGTTCCTCAGGTGCCGGGCTGTGGAGGAAACTGGAGCCTCTTGTGAGACATACTGTGGCTGCTCAGGGCTCTGTAGATGGGCCTGGCGTCCTATCCCCGGCCCTGCAGCTTACCCTTCCTATCCTGACTTCACATGCCTCAGGCCTGTTATACCTGTGGTGACTTGCATGGCTCTTGCCAAAGGCCATGGGAATTTATAAAGTCTGATTCTTCCAGAGTCCAGAAGAAACACCCCCTCCCCTAGTCTAGCTGAAAACAAGGTAGAAGCTTGCAACCGACCACCTGGAAATTACTGATGTCAAAATGTAGCAAAGCAATGGCCATCTTTTAAACTCATGAGCCTTCAGCCTGCAGGAGTCCACAGTCAGCAGGCTTTCTTGGTTCCTTCTCTGCCTCTCAGATTGCACCGCTAGAGACACCCTGGTGCTTGAAGGCCAATAGAGTCCTCGGCCCCTTCACTCCTGCCTTCCCCTCTGTCAGGTTAGAGAGAGCAGAGTGGGGGGCCTGAGCAGAATAAGACTCTCCTAATGGGGAAGATTATCTGGGTGCGACAGTCTAAGACAGAAACGATTGCAAACATAGCCATTTGGAACAAATCCACATGTTAACTGAAAATGGCACCCCAGTGATTAGGAATGTTGTCTGCTCCCATGCCATGGCCCACCTACAATGGAAATACTCGTGCTGAGCCTCACGTCAACCCTATCTCACGGAGGACCCGCTTCCCTGGCTCTCATTCAGCCCAGAACAGCGTCATCTCTAGAGCACAATGTAGCACAAGGACTGTCTGGGCCTCTTGGGTTTCCAGATCAGTCTTTGCTTCTCCGCTTCCTGTTTTCTAAAGTGTTGTTGCCGTCCTGTGGAATAATGCATAGAAATTAATTTACTTCCTTTTTCTTAGCCAGGCTGAGCTTCGTTTCCACTGGAGCGCCCTCCAGGTTTCTCAAGATGCCTTGCTTTGTTTTCTTCAAGGGAAACATGGAGTTGACTCAAATTCCAGCTCCTTGGACCCCGTGTTGTTCTCTTTCCTCTTCTCTGCTGAGGTGTTTGGAGCAGAGCTCCATCGGCTGAGAACATACCATCCTTCGTAAAGGTATGTGAGTGCTGCAGGACTCAACATCTGGAAACGTTTAGTCCTGTTTTTAAACAATGAACTCTTTCGCCTCTGGTGTGTCCACCGTGGTGGCTGCATCTACCAAGATGTTTACGGCAGCTCATAATGGTTGTCAGAGACCAGGCCCTCCGTCTATGTTCTGCTGAACAGAAAGGGACAAACGAGGCGGCTGCAGACGTCTCAGCAGGTCAGAGCCCTTGTTGCTGGCCAGAGGACCTGGGTTGCCTTCCCAGGATCCACAGGGCAGATAACAGTCATCCACAACTCCCGTTCCAAGTGGCCCAATGTCCTTTCTGTCCTTCTTGAACAACAGGCACACACAGGGTACATATACATGACCATTGGCAAAATACTCACATACAGAAAATCCAATAGTCTACAACTTGTAAAAGATCACTAAGAAAACATGTTGCTTTATAACCCGATGTTCACCAAAGGAGGCCTAACTAAACCAAAGGCGTGAATTGGCTAGAAACATAAATTAGCTCAAGAGTTTTGAAAATATACCCCTCCATATACACCCCACATCACCAGAGCCACCCCTAAATATCCACACATTTGAGAGCACTATTATTTACAGCTATTCTTGACAGCCACTCGGAAGAGTCATTTTTTTTTTTTTTTAATGAAAGAGTAGGAGAAATCTCAGAGAACACTGGGTAACACGCCCCTCCCCTCCTTAGAGAAAGTTCAGAGTTTAAGGCTGAGGTTCTATCTGCTGACCCAGCAAGGGACAGGAGGCAACTTGAGATGTGTGCCATCAGCTCAGCAGGTACAGTAAATGTCTGGGCTGGTTGAAAATAATGTTGTGGTCCCTAACCACCCTAGCCAACATCCCTGCTGAGAGCAAGTGTCTGGGCTAACAGGTGAATGCCCATTAGAGTGGACCTTGAGCTTTGGTTGCAGTCTCAGGTCTGCAAGGAGACTGCAAGGCCGGGATGTGAATCTTGGCTTCCTTCTGCACTTGGCTGTGCAGCCAGGGGAGGGACAGTCACAAAGGAGGAGCTCCCTGCTTGCAGGGTTCCCCAAAGGACCTGAAAGACTGCTGCACAGCTGCCTGGGGAAATGAGCTCACAGTGAGGGGTCAGGGGTCACCAACCAGAGACACCATTTCCCTGGCAGAGGCCACAGACATTGTGTACACAGAGGCAGGCCTGGAAAAGGAAGGTGGGAAGGCCTTGGCTTGATGTGGGATAAGCCAAGGGGGAACAAGCCTGGGCTCCAGTCACAGCTGTTGTTTCACTCAATCCTTTGAACAAAGGCCCGAAAGGCTATGGCAAGGCGTGGCAAATGCCTCTGAGAGCAGAAGCCTAAAGCCTCAAGGATTGTAGGCAGCAAAGATGCAAGAACTGGGCTTATCTCTGGGGTGTTGGGACTCTGTCACCCCAGTGCATAGGAGTAGCATGCAGATGGTCTCAGGATAGGAATGTCTACATTTCTCAGCAGCCTACAGTGCAGGTTAGGCCATGGCTGACTATTCTTCACAGGGCCTTGAATGTCTCCTTCACATCAGTTGAAGTTTGTGATGGCTTCCAGATCACAGTCATCCTGAAGCATTTGTGTGTGTAGCAGAAATTGAGAATTTACTTTCACTATAAGGAAACGTAGAATGGAAAGTGTTCCAAAATTTAAAAAGCAACTGAAGCCGGGCATGGTGGCCCATAACTTTAATCCCAGTACTTGGGAGGCAAGGCTGGTGGATTGCTGTGAGTTCGAGGCCAGCCTGGTCTACAAAGTGAGTCCAGGACAGCCAAGGCTATACAGAAAAACCCAGTCTTGGAAAAATAAAAATAAAGATAAAAAGTAACTGAAAGTGGGGCATAGCATATGCCAGTCATTCTAGCATGGGAGCTTGAGGCAGGAGCATCCTGGGAGTTCCAGGCCTGCCTGGGCTATAAAAACATCCTGTATCATGGAAAATGGCCTGTCAGAGCCAGTCAGGGGCACTCATGGCTCAGAGGGCAAAGCTAACACCCTGCGTGGGCTCAGCGGGAACTTCTTTTCATTTTGTCCCTTTTTATTAACTTGTTTTTATTTTAATCATTTAGTCTTTTCTGGAAATAATTGTAGATTTGTAAGAAATGAACAGACTCTCCCTGTGTGTTCATCCGGGTTCCCCACTGGCAGTGGTACAGGGCTTTTTGTCATGTCAAGGGCTTGCTAGTAGCCAGCTACACTACGTTCCCATCTCCGGCCTTCCTCCCAGCCTTGGTTGAGTAACCACTGCCCTGTCCTCTCGCCCTAGATTTTGTCGCTTTAGGAGTGTTTTATCCTGGCATGGTGGGGTGGCCCAGCAGGTAAAAGCACTTGCTGCCAAGACTGACAATCTGAGTTTGGTACCTGAGACCCGCATGGCAGAAGGGTTTCCCTCTAGCCACCACATTTGTGATGTGGCATGCTCACACCCACACACCTGCACATATGCACTCAAGTGAAACACATACACAGACAAACAAATGAATGGGTTTAGACTACAATTCTACTTCATAAACATTTAAAAATGATATTTTTGTAAAGAAAATTACATAGTGTGTAGCTCTTGAGATCTGGTTCTGCTCATTTGGCCCTAGTCTCTGGAGAGTCACCCAATTTATTATTTCATCTTATTTTTTATTTCTGTTTTTTAAACAATTTTTTGGTGTCTGTGTTCCTGTGTGTGCAGGTGTGGGGTGCCATCATGTGTGTGCATGTGTGTGGAGGTCAGAGGTTAAGCTCAGGTGTCTTATACCTAAACTTAAAATACCTAAGCTTACCATACCTTCTGAAATGGGATTACTCACTAGCTTAGAACTTCCCAAGTGGATGAAGCTCGCTGGCCAGTGAGTCCCAGGGACCCTGTTGGTCTGTCTCTCTGGTGGTAGGACTGCACGTGTGTATCCCCACGCCCATCTTTCTTCAGGTGGGTTCTGGGATCTAACGTGAGCCTTTATGCTTGCATGCTGGGTGTTTAGCCGGCTGAGATACTTCCCCAGTCTCCAGCTTTGGTCTTTTTGTGGCTGAGTGAGAGTCTATGATGCAGGCATACACAGTTGGCTTAAGCACCTGCTGAAGATCCGTTGGGCTGCTGCTGGCTTGGGCGATGTGGAACAAAGCTGTGTACAGCACAGACTTTGGCGAGGGCGGACTTTCACTTCACATTGCAAGCTGCATGCTTGTAGCCACGTGGTTTTCTAGAGAGCGCACAGAGTTGTCTGCCAAGGGTACACCTTCATCGACCTGACTCTCATGCTTTTCACTCATTTTCTATCTGCACTAATATTGGATGTTTATTTTTTTCACTGTTAAGTTTTCCTGGCTCTTTATAAAGTCTGAGATTCGCCCTTTGGCAGCTGCTTTGATTGCAGGGACCTTTACAGAGCCAAGAGCTTTCATTTTGATGAGGACTAGCCTTGTCTCAGGATTCCCTCTGTGTGACTCCCCTGCCTTAGATCCTTTTCCTTCCGACTCTTCATAGTTCCGAGTTTTGTACTGGAGCTTACTTTACACTTTGAGTTTATTTTTGACTCAGGCTGGGATTTCCCTTTCTGCTCTTGCGGACTTGAGCCGACACCTACTCGCATCACCCCCAAAGGGTTGATTCCTCAGGACCGCAAGAGGCAATGCTAGGTTTTCTCTATTAAACTATCCTGAGCTTTTGGTTAAAAATCCCCTTTCGTCCTGTGCTGGGAGGCAGGGCTGGCGTCTCTCTGTGATTGGGAAGCCAGCCTGGTGCACACCCTGAGACCACGTCTCGGTTGAGCACTTTTATGCAGGTCTGCTTCTACTTTTTGTTATGATGACATGTCTCTGACTGGTATGTCTATTGTCTGGACAACACGGCCTTGGTTACCATGGCTCTATAATGAGTTTTCAAACCATGTGAATCAGGTGTTTTTCTCTTTTGCTGTCCCTTTAGATTTTCAGAAATTCTTACTAAGATTTTAATAATACTTGATCTACACCTTACAAATTAGGGTGATAATTGACATTTTTGCTAGGTTGAATCTTTTAACCCAGGGACTCAATAGGTCTTTTTATTATTTACATTTTCTTTGAGCTATTTTGTCAGTGTTCAGTAGGAATGCAATCTGTGAGCTGTTGGCATGTTTCGTTACAGTTTTATATAAGCAGTTTGGAGTATAAATGACATTGTAATTTGAATCTTGATGGAATTCACAAACTGCATAAAAATATAATTAATGTTTATGTATTGATCTTGTATATGTGGAACTGCTTATCTGAAACTTTTAAAGGCCTTTTAAAAGTCTTTAAGAATTTATACATAGTCATGCTACCTGCCTATAGGGACACTTCCTTTGCTGTCTGTGTGTTTCCATTGCCTGTATTTTGTATCTTTTTTTTTTTTTTTTCATTTTAGTGCACTGAGGCTTGAGAAATCCATTGAGTCAGAACAGTGGACAACTCCTGCCCCCCCCCCCCAGTATTTCATCTTACTGGCTAACTTTCTCCTTGCAGTGTTATAAATGGTACACGTCACACTGAGAAGATGGCTAACATTCAATTTGCAGTGTTGTGAATGGTACCAAAGTGTTGCACCAAAAGAGCACTTTCTTCCGTGGTGGGTACTGGGGTGCCTAGAGCATCTTCTGAGCTGGTTGAGGTAGCCATGCGGTATCCTTCTCTACTCTGCAAATATAGTGGAGCATGCTTGGTCATGGTGTGTAGTTCTTTTTATGTATTAGTATTCAATTCATAGTACATTGCAAAAGGGTTTGTGTCTAGACTCATGAGGGGTGTTGGCCTATGCTTGAGCTTTTTCATACTGTAGGTGTCGGGATGATATCTGGGTTCATAACATATTCTCTCCTTCCCAGTTTCTGTCTAGAGCTGGTATTAATTTCTCTGTGACGTTAATTCTCTACACCAGCACCTAGAGTCTTCTTACTTGTGAGTTTTGAAATCACAAATTCAATTTGATAATAGTTAGAGTGCTGTTCATGTTATTGATTTCAGATGAAGTGGATTGTGGCAGTTTATGCTTTTTGGAGAACTGGTCTATTTCATGCACGTTATTGAGTGTGTGTGGGTTGAACGATTCCCTTGTGAGCCTTTCGAAGGCTGTAAGGTCTGTAGTGATAGCCCCTGGTTCATTTCTGATATTGACAGTCTGTGTCTTGTCTGATTTTTCCTTTGTCTGTCTTTGAAGAGATTCTAAATCAATTTTATTAAACTTGTCTAAGCACAAGTTTTCTGTTTCATTGATTTTCCTCTGTTATTTTTGTCTCAATTTTATTGATTTCTTCCCCAACCTTTATTATCTTATTCCTTCTGCTTGCTTAGGATTATTATACTTTTCTTTTTTTGGGGGGGGGCTAGATTGCAGAAGGAGCTTACAGCTTTCACCTAAAACTTTCTTTTCTAATGCAGACATTTCATGCTACAAATTTCTCTCTCAGCGCTCTCTTAGGTGTGCTTCACACATTCTGAGCTATTGTCCTTTTGCTTTTATTCAGCAATGTACTTTTGATTGCCTCCGAGACTTCTTCTTTGACACTTAGGTTATTTTCAAGTGTGTTGTTTATTTCCAAGCATTTGAGGTTTTTCCTGTTCCTTTCCTCTTATTGATTTCTGGCTTGATTCCAGTAGGGTTTAAGAACATACTTGGTCTTTTTCAATTCTCTAAATCTTTTTAGGCTACTTTATGACTTAGGACCCAGTCTGTTTTTGTGCAGCTGTATGGATCTATTCAAAGTCCAATGGCCACATCTTAGTAACACAGGAAACATTTAATGTAACCAGTCCATCAAGAGCCACTATAAGACACCAGAGCGTTCCCAATGGAGGACAAACAAGACCAGTGAGGTGGTAGGATGCAACCCCTGGATAGTAGAGCTGTTGGCCCGTTTAGCCTAGCTGCAGCTTGTATGGAGTGGTAGGTAACGATCCAGACTGTGGGGTGGAGACATCCCACTTACAGCTGGAGACATAGGTGTGTGCAGAGAGTCTGGGTATCAGGACATGGGTCTTGCAAGCTCCCAGGTCACAAGTGAGAGCAGGGCTCTTCTCCACAGATGTGCATGGGGAGAATGCACAGAATGGCCGATGTCTGTGAACATGTGGCCCTCAGGAGGCTGCTGGGGCTGAGGTGAACTCTGTGGTCTGTGGTGTGGGGTGCTGTGGGCAGGCTGTTTCTCAGGTGAGGCTGCCATGGTGCTGAGGACGTGTGATTTGAGGCCTGTGGCTGGTGTGGTTTCACGGCCAACCTCATGCCCACACCGCTGATCTGCAACTTGGAATGTTTAGAAACTTCTTTCCCTTGAAGTATCCCTCCAACATCCTCTGTTGGTAAAACATAGCCTTGTGCACAGTGTAAGGGAGAATGCTGGGTAGAATTGCACTGTTTCCCATACAGGGCACATTGAAGGGTGTGTAGGGTGTTGACCATTTGTAATTGACACAGTTATAACAGACTCAGCCCTGTGTTCCCGTCTACATGTTGAACTTCCGTACAACTGCACAGCTCTCTGCTTTTGACTCACAAGAAGCATCCTTACTACTGAAGAGGCTTTTACCTGTCTCCAAGGTGAGAAGGTGGGAGTGATGTGTGCTGCACAGGCTGTGGTCATCGCTCTTCTAATTCGGTGAGGGTCTCACCAAATACTTTCTTCACTGAAGACCAAGTCATAAAGCTAAGCACCAGAATCTCACGTATAAAACTAGAGGCCAAGAAGTGCATCCCGGCTAACAGAGCCAAAGATATCCACTCACTGTGTTCACAGAGAACTGTACAAAGCCACCCCAGTGGCTTACCAATTGCGTAACTGCTTATCACCTACAGTTCACTGACTTGGTTTCCTTCTTCAGCAGCCATCCCATAATTTCCTCTGTTCTCCTTCAGCTGTTTACCTCTTGGAGATCCTGGTAATCCCTGAAGAGTCTGAGGAATCCCTCTTCCGATGCCACAGGCATCCTTTGTGAGGCTTAGGGCAAGAAGCCTGTGTGTTTTGTAGCCCTAGAGGGCCTCTCTCCAGGGCAGTCGAGAGTCCATAGATCTATGACTCCATTCTGAGAAGGCAGGTGGGTGAGGGCCATGGGTTCCTACCGGTGGAATGAAGTCAGATTCCTTGTTCTTGAGCTAGGGATGTAATTGTACCAAGGTACTGAAATCCTAGCAGCCTGACAATTCTTCTGCTGCTAGGCACACCATGGCTCAGCAGTTGCTCTTACAGAGGTCTCCATATGGAGAGAGCTTGCCTTGTTGGTGTGCTCTTGTTACTTGTGGTTGACACACCAATCTTGCCTACCACACAGGCTCTCTCTCCACTGTTCTGCGGTCATCTCCACCTTGTGTTGATGGCACCAGTCTTCACTACGGCATCACCCACTGTTTGTTCTCCCCGTCCACAGAGCTTTGGAGGAACGTGGGCACTCTCCTCAACTTCTCAGCACTCCATCAGGTGCAGTTACAAGTCCTCATGAGAAATGCCATTGAAGTAGGCCTTTGGGTTCCCTTGTCCTTGTCATGTGAGAGAAGTCCTGGTGCTTGAACCTCATTAGCCAGAGGCCACCGTCACATCCAAACCATTGCTTCCCAGCCTAGAACACAGTTAACGCTGTATCTTGCTGTGTAAAAAACACATTAAACCAAAGAATTTCTGGGAAAGATACCTGTGTCCCTGAACTCTTGGGATCTCTGTTGTTGGTCCCTGTCTTTCCTAGTGGAAACCCTCAGACCCATTGCGTATGGTGCTTGGTGTCTGCTGGTGGTGTTACCAGCTTAGGCTCCCTGGTTGTGCTGCCTCGTTCTTCCTGGGGCTACACTGAGTGCCTCACCCTGGCCACACTGCTCATGAATGTCGGCACAACAGGGAACAGTCGTAGTGGACTCCATAGAGGCTCAGCCATCTCTTACAAGGTATCTGCCCCAGATGAGGGTCTCATAGGGATCCCCAGTTGAAGGTAACTCTTCTAAGACATTGGGGGAGACACTGGAGGGTTCAGAGCAGCTGAGTCAATATGGTTCTTCCTCATGATTCTGAGACATCCTTATTCTGAGCTTCGGAGTCCACATTGACCCCACCCTACCTTCCATTCTCACACAGAAAGCTTGCAAGGTCCTGCATACATCAACTTGCACCAATAAATTCTGTGTTTGATTTTTCAGTATGTCAGCCCCACAGCTCCAAGAAAGAAGAGATTCTTCAGGGGCTGTCAGAGAAACTACCTGACTTTCAGAGCATGGCTTGAGGTGGGAGTTAGTGGAGCTGAGACTGTTATTTTCTCTGTGTAAGCACTCAAGGACACTTAGGGAAATCCACTTCACACCAGTCTTCACACTCACCGCTGCTGCTGTGCGCACAGCTGAGCCACTCTACCTCCCAGGCCACCTGTTGTAATTGTCACTTTATCTCAATTGACCCCAATTGACAGCTTGATTAATTGTGATGCTCTGGCATGCCAGGGGTCACAAGACTCAAATTTCTTCCTGGAATCTCTGTCCTGAAGGGACGCCTCAATGTCCTGAAGGGATCTCTCCTTGAGACCACATATCCAAGACCTTGGACATAAGCACCATCCCGGAAGCCATGCTGGGAAGTATAACACAGTAACAATTCATGAAAAATCAAACAGTAGCCATGCCAAAGATCTCTAGGTAGTACTGCCTCCTGAGTGCAGGGACTAAAGGCCTGCACCATCACTGCCCAGAGGAAGATTTTTCATGTGGTCTTCCTGGCCACAGGAAGATCTGTGGTACAGATTGTCACTGATCTGAGGCTGAGAACAGATGCATCTCACTGGTAGCCTGTAGTTTGAGAGGTCTCAGAGGATAGTCCTACACCAGTGACATGGTTGCTGTAACTGTCATGCTGGATATGGTCTGCCCTTTGAAGCCATAAGCACTGCATCTGTGGGTTCAAACAACTGTGGATTGAACGTATTTGAAGACCTGGGGAGATAACTCTGTCGAAAGAAGGAATAGATAGCCCTGTGGGCACAGTGTCTCCTAGCCACCCATGAAGATTTGACTTTGGATCCCCAGAATCTATGTAAAAAACCTGACACAGCCATACCTGCCTATAATCCCAGGACTGGGAGGCAGAGACAGGCAGATCTCTGGAGTTCACAGGCTGGACAGCCTAGAAAATTGATGAGCTTCAGGTTCAATGAGAGAACTGGCTTCAAAAAATAATGTGGGGTATCAAGTCTCTTCTTGGTGACTTATATCCTTCCTCTGAGTGCCACCAGGCCTCCCCATCCAAGGGACATGGTCCGATATGGGGCACCAGAGTTTGTGTGAAAGTCAGATCCCCTTCTCCACTTAACGGTGGAGAATGTCCTGTCCATCGGCTAGACTGGTTAGAAGAGACTTGATACCCTAGGAGCATATACAGGGGGAGGAGGTCCCCCTCAGTCACAGTCATAGGGGAAGGGAGTAGAGGGGGAAAGGGGAGGGAGGAATGAAAGGGAGGATACAAGGGATGGGCTAACAATTGAGATGTAATATGAATAAATTAATAAATAAATTAATTAATTAAAAAAAAATAATGTGGGGAATTACTAAGCAAGATACCCAACATCGACCTATGGATGCTGTGTTTGCTCATATACGTGTTCACATACACCAGACACACAGGAAGCATTTAAGAACTGAGTCAGTAAAGACTTCCTCCTTCCTATCAGTCTCAAACCAGACAGCACAGTTTACACAGTGGCTACTTATGCTAGCTATTGTAGGTCATCTAGCTATGACCTAAAGGTAACAAGGGATGTACGTGGCTTCTACGCAAAGTGACTCTGGTCTATAGGAGGGACTTGAGCATCCCTAGACTTGGGTACCCTTGGACCAATCCCTGTGCACACTGGGGAATGGCTTGGTCTGCCTGTGCACAACTTGCCACAGTGGGTGGGTGTCACTGTTGGAGTAAAGTGTATAAACCTCTATTTATTTGTGTGTGTGCTTGGTGCGGTTTATATGTGCATGCACGTGTGTGTGTGTGTGTGTGTGTGTGTGTGTGTGTGTGTGTGTACACATGCATGTGTTATCATGCAGATGTGAGGGCCTGAGATGGACATCAGGTGTCTTTCCTTGGTTGCTCTCTGCCTTATTTCTGAGCTAGAGTCTTTCAATGGACCAGTCTCATCAATTTGGCTAGATTGTCTGGCCGAAGAGCTTCAGAGATTTACTTGTCTCCATCACTTACTCCCCAAAATTTGGGTTACAGGAACACACTGCCATGATCAGTTTTTTTATGTGGTCTTTGAGGAACAAACTCAGGTCTTCATGTTTACACAGCATACACTTGGTGCACTGAGCCAGCTCCCCAGCCTGCCCCTCGCTCTATGTCACCACATCTAAATCACTTTCTGCACGTATACCTAGAACCATGTCAAATGATATCATAATACTAGTCCTAACCATCAAGCATAATTTAAAGGGTCAAAGGTTAGTGTATGTTACCTACACTTTACTTTTCCTTCATTTTTGTTCCTTTCTTTAATTCTATTATTACTCATTCATTTCTACTCCTTTTGAAGAGCTTCTAGCCCACTAGTTCTAAATCTTACTAGTGCTGCAACCCTTTAATACAGTTTCTCGTGTGGCAGTGGCTCTCAATCATAGAATTATTTTGTTACTTCTTCAGAACTATAATTTTGCTACTGTTATGAATCTTAATGCAAATATCTGATATACAACCCCTTTGTGGGGGGGCTCTTGATCCACAAATTGAGAACCACTCCTCTAACTTGTTCCCTTATTTGAAACCATCTTGTTTCTTTTTGGTCCAGAAGAGTCATGAATACAGGGGGTGGGTGCGGGGGGGGGGGGGGCGGTTAGAGTTGGTTGTTATTTTTCTCTCTTTCATCCCATGGAAAATGTCTCACACTTCCTGTTGGCCTCTGGAGTCTGAGAAGCTGTTGGGCTGTTATTTCTCCCATGATGCTTCACCCTCACCGTGCTCAGATCTCTCCATCTTTAGAGGCAGAAATTTGATGCTGGTGTGATTTGGTGAGGAATTCTTGGGGTTAGGTTTGGGGTTGAGGTTAGGGTGGGGATTGAGGTTGAGGTTAGGGCTAGGATTGGGTTGGGGTTGGGGTTGGCTACTAGTTAGTTATTTTTAGTTTTTAGGATAGGGCACAGGTTAGGCTTAGGGTTAGATCTGGGTTATTGTTTGTATTTAATATTGAGTTAGTGTTCACTTCACTTTGTATAAATATAAGTTTGTGCCTTTTGCCATATTGGAGTTTCCATTATTCTCTCTTGAACATATTTTTTGTCATGTTTTTCAAGAAAAGGTCTTGTGCCATTGTCGGGACGAATGATGAAGTTAAAATCCTCCTGCCTCAATCTCTTAAATGCTGGACAACTGGAATTCATTATTCGCCTACTTCTCTCAGCAGTTTATAAATGAATCTTCCTTTGTTTGGTGTTTGTGTGTGCGCGCGCAAACTGATGCATGTGAACACAGATGCTGACATGTCATGGTGTGCCTCTGGAGGACAGAGGACAACCCGTGTGTCACTCATTGCTTTTTTTTTTTTTTTTAACCTTGTTTGCAATAGCATCTGTTTTGTTCTTTGCTGCCTTGACCAGGCGAGCCAGCCCTCAACCTTCCTGCAGTTATCCTGTCTCCACCTCCCATCTTGCCATGAGAGTGCTAAGGTCACGGATGTGTCCCCACACCCAGCTTTTACACAGGTTCTTTACACAGGTGGCTTCAAAATTAGGTCCTGACATTTGCGCGGCTGGCGCTTTTACCCACTCCACCATCGCCCCAGCCATCCATCAGCATTGTAAGTCCTACCTTCCTTTTCCTGTTTTTCCAGATTTCTGATGTCACAAATGTCAGATCCTTTTTAGTCTCCTGGGTCCCCAACACTCTTGTCTCTATTTCCTTACGTGTTTCTTTATGTTGTCTGGAGCGGTTAGCTTTGATTATCTTGTTTTCAGATCTCTAGTTCTCTGTGTGGCTGTTGGTCCCTTCCTTTTCCTGGTGAGCCATGTATAGAGTATTGAAACTTTTGGTTATGGTATTTTTTTCTTCTAAAATGGCTGATTTTAAAAAAAAATCGTTGATTTCCTTTTTAGTCTTCCCATTCCCCATGTGCTCAAGATTTCTCTGCAAACGTTCACTGAGGCACTCTACCATGGTTGACTTTCCACTGGCCAGATAACTGACATGTCTCATCTTCGGCATTGGCTACTCTGGATCTCTGTCCCCATTTGCTGTGAGGTCTTCCTGGGCCTTGACATGACTCGTGCTTTGTTGAGCATTTGGAGGATTCCTCTGTGAGAGTCTGGATACACTGAGCCCTCTGTCATAGCTGCTGTGATTCACTTTCCACCCTTGGCCTGATTAGATCATGAAACTCGTGAGCTATTAGGAGAGAGGCCTTGGTCACATCTGCGAGGGGATTTCTAGAGAGAACAAGCTCAGGGTAGAAGAATGGCCTGGATATGGGTATCACTATCTCTGGGTGGAGATACAGGGGTCTCAGCCATGTGATCCTACTGTCATCACTTCCCCCATGATGGACAGTGCTGTATAACAGCCAGCCAGAGCAAGGCTTCCTCCTGTAGATTGCTTTTGGGCGGGAGTTTGGTCACAGCAGTAAGAACAGTAATGACAAAGCCTGTCTTCCTTTGACCTGCAGGGGAAGGCTGAGCTGCAGGCTCTATGCTCAGCAGCTGTGGAGCTCAGCAGCTGCTTTCCGAGGGCAGCTCCTCCACTTCCTGTTGTAATACCTTCATCCACGCCTCCTGTCTGAGACCTACGTGACCTCCTCTGACACTGCAAACACACTTCAGCATGGAGTTACACTTGACAATGAAAAGGAGTGGGCTACTGAAGCACACTACGACGTGGGCAGGTCTCAACAGCATCCTCTCAGACAGCAGGGGCTGGGTGGAACAAGCGACACCGTCCACACTTCCAGGACAAGACAGTCAAGAAAAGGCAAGCATTGAGCCTGGAAACAGATCTTTGGTCCCTAGGAGCTGGGGTGGGAGGAAGGGATTCACCACAGCATGGTCGAGGGAGCCTTTGGGGGGGAGGCTGTTCTTTGTCTTCCTTATGTTGGAGGTTACAATACCTCCTCAAAACTCACAGAATTATATCCCAGAAAAGGCATGCTTCATTGTATGTGCATGGTGCTTAAAAATTAAAGAGCAGCCTTCTGTGGGGTTGGGGAAATCTGAGGGGCTGTCTGGCTGTCTCTCTCAGTCTGCAGTCAAAGGATGCAAAGGTTTCAGCTTGTCAAACGTAAACCTTCAGCTCCTGCGATCTGTTTCTGTGTAACAAAGTAGCTTAGAGGAGAACGGGTTTATTTTGGCTCCGTGCTTGAGGGGTTTGGTAAGGCAGGGCAGCCGGAGAGAGCAGCTGCTTGCTCACATCTGGATACCTCAGAAAGCAGAGATAAACAAATGCTAATGCCCCTTCCTCTCCCTCCCCTTCCTCTCCCTCCCCTTCCTCTCCCTCCCCTTCCTCTCCCTCCCCTTCCTCTCCCTCCCCTTCCTCTCCTTCCCACTCCCCTTTTTGTTCAGTCTTGAGATGGTGTGCTCCCTGCATTTGGGGTGTATGTTCCTGCCTCAGTTAGTCCCCTGGAAATGCCCTCAGAGGTGCACCCAGAGACGTCTCTCCTAGATGATTCCGAGTCTAGCCAGACTGGCAACGAAGGTCAACTACCCCAGCCATACTTCCCAGCCGCCCATGCAGCTAAGAGCTCTCTAAGGCAGGAGTGCCCAGCCTTGGGCTGCTTGAAGCCCAGAATTACTGTAAATGCAGCTCCAACTCGCTTGAAACATAAGACTTGATTTGACTTGATTGGCCAGTGTTCTAGTTTGTAGATGACAACATGGCCCAGACAGCCACTTTTTTTTTCTTAATCTAATCAAGGTGACCTTGGAAATTAGCCGCCATTGGGGGTGTGGGGAGGGGTGGGGTGGGGCCGCAGGCGCTTGTCAACTCTTCTGGAACTCTGACTCACACAGGCTCTGGGGACTTTTTCCCTATCTCCCTTTGAACTCAGCATGCTATCTGTTTGCTGGTTTCCTGGCAAATTATTGTAATTATATAAAACAATAACCATCCCCAGTACAGCATTCTGAATTACATTATCTCCCATCCCAGCAACTCTGTTTATAACCTAAGGCAACTGGGAGCAGCAGCATTTTATCGGACATGTTCTAGACTGCAGGAAGTATGGACAGCCTCCAGCTGCCCTGAGGGTCTGTGAGGCACAGCGTTCACTGAGGAAGGAGAGCTGCCCTGGCTGGTCTTCCAGAGAATAGGAAAGCTTCAGAGGTGCCTTCTCTCTCCGCTTGCCACACAGGGCAGCCACCCAAAGCCCAGGCCAGTCCCCTCCCCTGTCATCGAACAGAGCACAGTCTTCACTATCTCTCAGTTCAGGCCATTTTGTACATGGAATCTTCTTTCTTTCTTTCTCTCTCTCTTTCTTTCTTTCTTTTTTTCCCTCCTCTTCCTTTTCCTCCTCCTTAGTTTTCAAAGGCCCAGAGAAATAAAAGACTAGCTCAGAAGGAATCACAAAATATTGCCAAGCACCTACAAACCCAGCTCCTTTGCCTTGGAGGGCCAAGCCCTAGGACCAAGGACCAGCACACTGGAGCAGCACTTGCCTAGAATGGGTGAAGGCCTGAACTCCCCGGGACTTGATATATGTATATGTCTCAAACCTGTGAGGCATGCTCCTGGCTCGGGGCCTTTGCGCTGCCATCTGTGTTTGGTGTAAGGTCTTCTGTTTGTCTCTCCTGGCAGGTCCCTGTGTGTGCCCCTTTGCCAGGGTCTCCACCAGGTTTGTTTCAACCTTCACAGGGAGACTCGGCCCGCCCATCCCATTTAAAACTTCTGCCTTCAAGGCCTTCCTTCCCTCTCACACTTCTACCACACCCTCATTATTCCTTTCCCACTATATATATTTTCCAATACCTTACATAATTCTTTTTTATAACAATCATCTGCTGCTTAACTAAAACAAAGTCCCAAACACAACTTTTTTTTTTAATTTTAAAAATTATTTTATTTTTGTACATATACATTTATATTATTACACATATATACAATAGATTACCGACGGCAAGAAGAACCGTGACACAATCAGGAATTATATAAATGTTACATTCTTAGTGTTTTGGCTATTTGTATTTGACAGCCTTGAAGAAGACATCTTTTCTATCTTGGTGCATCTAAGTTTCTGAATGTAAATCAGTCTCCATCATCTATTGTCATCAACTGAGAACACCTATCTAGACCTAAAAACATCTTAACCCCTAAACAATTAAGCTTCATTGTAAAACTAAGCTACCTGGTCTTCAACTCCCTCAGAGACTTGAGAAGGAGTTAACTTGATTATCTGAGTATGCCAGGAGTGCAGGTTAGTAGCTTTCCAAATGAGAAGATGACAGAGACAATTTTCTACCTGAATAGTCACCCAAAATTCTCTATAACATTGGAGCGTCTTCTTCAGCCTTCTGGCCCAATATATCTGACAGACACACTTGTGAGGCAGGAAGTATTGAGGACTAGCTTACCCTCTCTTGGCAGAGTTTGGCCATAAACAAGTCAATGGACAATTTCTTTTATTATTTAGTGATTCCTAGTAGTGCTCCCGGGGCCAGTTCATGGACTGGCAAGTCCTTCATCCTTGGAGTACTGTCTGTCCTAGCAAAATTGTGACCCACAACCGTCGATGCACAAGGCAGGGCTTTGCTCTAAGTAGCCACTCAGCAAACATCAGAATAGAATGGATGGATTTTTTTTAAATAGGTGAAGGCTAAATTGGAATAGTCACCTGGTTTTTATGAGTTACAGGTCTGGTAAACGTCTTTCTGAGTGCCATTTCATGGGCACTGAAGGGCAGGAGTTTTCTCTATACCTGCATGAGAAAGCTGGGCATGGTGGCATGTGTTAGTAACAGCAATGCTGTGGGAGGCAGAGACAAGCAGATCCCTGAGGTTTGCGGGTCAGATGAGCGAGTTCAAGGAGAGACCCTGACTTGATGAAATGAAGTGAACAGTGCTTGAGGAACTATATCCAAGGTTGACTTTTGGTCCTCACGTGCTTGTTCTTACACCTGGATGCACACATGCACCCACCACCACCACCACTGTCACCACCATCACCACCACCACTGTCACCACCACCACCACTGTCACCACCCAAAAGGAAAAAGGATCTAAGGGATTGAGCTGGATGGAGATTAGAAGCCAAAGAAGAGAACTTGCCTGATTTCAGTGCATAGCAGTGGAGTGTCCACGGGCCTTTAGGGAGGCAGATGGGGATGCTCAGGCTGCCACACTGGGTTCCCACAGGCTGAAGAAACTCTGGTCAGGCTCATGCTGTGCAAGGACCTTGGAAAGCTGAAGACATGGCAAGCACATTGCCGTCCCCAAGGGTCCAGGTGGTGGTAAGGCTAGTCCAAATGACCCTTTGATGTTCTTAAAGAGCCTGTCCTCATGCGGCTCATCTCCAAATGTGGCTGTGTAGAATGGCCACCTTGTATGTGGCCTGTGAATCTGTGTGGAAGTTTAGACTGGCTTCCCCAGACTGTTATCCTTGTGTCATGGGCTTATGAGTATGTCTGAGGTTGAGGCGTGTCTGCTGGTGTATCACGTGGCCCACTTACCACCCATTGCACTAGCCGGGACTAGCTCTTGTGGCCGAGGTGGGGGAGAATGGCATAAGCATCTCCATTCCTAGGCACAGCGTTATGGTGCTCGTAGCTTGCTCAGCACCGAGCAGTGGCGAAAAGGCCACCACATCTATGCCAGGAGCAGCTGAGCCACAAGATGGAAATGGAGGACTGGAAGGATGAGGCCATTTGGCGTTGGCTACACATGGTGATGTTTTCAGGCCTCTGACCCAGCCGGGCTGCCCTCCATGCTGAAGTTTACCACGTTCTTCTTTAAAGCATTTTTTTTTCGGTGTGTTTACACACTTCAGTGTGTGTATGGGGGTGGGTCTCTTGTGTGAAAGTACTCGCAGGAGTAACGTCTCTCCTTTTACCAAGTCAGTCCTGGGCACTGAACTCAGGTCATCAGACTTGATTGGCAACAGGTGCCTTAATCCACAGAGCTATCGGGCCAGTCCTGCCCCGTGTCCTTGTCAATTCAACAGATGCCGTGAAGACCTGTGTTGGATGAACACTGTGGTGTGGACACTGCATATGCTGGGGCAGCACTCAGAACATGTGGTGGATATGGGGAAAACCATGTGGCTGAGCCCACTCAGGGAACCTGGGATGGCATCTCCTCTTTTCCTTTCGCTCTGTGCTTACTGACTGTTGACTAGGGCACTGCCCAGTAGAAATGGCTGTTTCTTTTGTGTGTGTGTGTGTGTGTGTGTGTGTGTGTGTGTGTGTGTGTGTGAGAGAGAGAGTTGCGCGCATGCAACTCATGGGTGAACTGTGGGAAATTCAGTTTGCACTGCTGCTGTTAAGTTTGGGCGTTCAGAGAGCTCAGAGATGAGAACTGTGTGACTTCATTTATACCAGGAGCACCAGCCTCAAGGAGATCATGGCAAAACTGAACATCTGGTGGTGGTGGTGGGGGGGCGGGGAGCAATGTGTGAATGGCTTTCAGATGACCACTTCCATTTGGCTGTGATGGGTAGGCATTTTGGGAACTCCCTAAGGCTCCAGAAATGTCCTGAGCCACGCAAGGCAGTCAGGGACTGTGCCAGTTGCCTCTTTGCTGTAAGAAAATGTCTGACAAAAGAAACTCCAAATCCCCTGTATTTGAGAGGCTACACATCTGTCACAGCAGGAGAGGCACGGCGGCAGAACAGGAGGCAGTTGGTCACACTGCTTCCACACTCAGGAAGCTGAGAGAGGTGAGGGCAGCCGCTAGGGTGGTTTTCTTCTTTTTATGTAGTCTGGCACCCCAGCCCTTGAGAATAGCGCCGCTCACACTTCAGGCTGGGTCTTCCCACCTCAATTGATCCAATCTAGATAAGCCCCACAGAGGTTTATCTCCATTGGCAAGCAATCTGCACGGGGGAAAAACTGGGCTTTGAACTTAGATTTTTGTTGTTGTTGTTGCTGCTGTTTTCTCGACTAAGCCCAACCCCCAGGCCCTGCCTAAGGCAAAGCCAGCTGGGCATCAGGCTTTCTCCTCAGACCTCTGCACCCTGGCGCCCACCTCCGCAAGAGCCGAGTCATTTGTATATGCAAACTAGGGCACTGTGTTAGTTGCCTGCGCTTGCACTCCCCTGCTCACGCATGCTTTCTGCACATTGTGTCTTTGTAAACTCTTTCTTGGCCTGCCCGGTTATCTTAATTTGTTTAAGCAAAACATAATTTCATCTCCAAACAGAATTAATTTAGGTGAAGCTGTAGTCTGACTAACAAGCGATTGAGCCTGACAGGTCCTGGGCATCCTTGGAGATGGGTTCTAGTGTTCAGGGCATGGCATGCAGAACCAGGAAGTCCCACCTCTGTGTAGACCCTTCTAGGTCCTTCTTGACCATGACAAGAGTTACAAAGGCCACATTTCTGTGGGAAAATTCACACATACATATAATTTAAGTTGCAAATTCACTGTGGGCCCTGGAAGGCCACACACACACACACACACACACACACACACACACACACACACACACGCACGCACACGCACACGCACATGCACACATGCACACATGTACTCACACACACACACAAAGAGGGAAGGGAGGAGAGGTGTGTACTCATGAGCGGTTTGTACAGAGTGGGCTTGGCTAAGGGCTGTGGATGCACAGCGGGCAGCAGAGCTGTGACGGAAGGGAGTTGTCATCTCAGAGCCATGATTAGGATGGGAGGGGACCTCCAGGAAGAAGTGTGGCCTCTAACAGGGGCCAGAAGCGATCAGAGCCCTCCCTGTGTGTGTGTGTGTGTGTGTGTGAGTATATGTGTGCGTGTGTGCGTGTGCGTGTGCGTGTGCGTGTGCGTGTGTGT
>OU015742.1:60429611-60464608 GCA_907169655.1 Acomys percivali | reverse complement strand
TTCTTCTTCTTCTTCTTCTTCTTCTTCTTCTTCTTCTTCTTCTTCTTCTTCTTCTACTACTACTACTTCCCCTTCCTCCCCCTCCTTCTTCTTTCTCCTCCTCCTCCTCTTTCTCTCCCCCTCCTTCTCCTAAAAACCACATTTATGTTCTGTTATGTCTGTGGGATATTTTTTTCACTGAGCAGGACATCAGCTCCTCTGGAGCTGGAGTTACAGGCAGTTGTAAACCACTTGACGTTAGAGCTGGGACTAAAATTTGGGTCCTTTGCAAGAGCAGCAAGTGCTCTTAACTATTAAGCCACCTCTCCAAAAACTAGAAAGTAAATACTGGTATTGACAGGTAAACCACAGGCAGAAAACGGAAGCAGAACAAAAAGAAGGATCAAGTAAATACTCTTAAATGAAGATGTTCATTCTCTCAGCGCCATGGGGGTGGGGGCAGGGAATAGCTCCACTATAATCAAGATAACCAGACTGAGATCTAACTCTGAGGTTCTTAGAAGCAAAGATAAGAAGAAAAATGTGGTGAAGTCTTAGTCCTGTTAGGAGATGGCTTGGGACAGGGAGCTGAAGGGAGTCCTGAGGCCGCAGTTAAAATTGGGTTTGTGGAACAAAGCCAAAGTTGAGAGCTGAGATTTACAAACATTCTTACTTCTCCCTAGGGGCTTGGGGTGGGGATCCAAAGTCTGGCTTAAATCTTGTCCTTCCAATCTGTAGCTCTGAGGGGATATGGATTGTAGCTCTAATTAACTTTCCATTCACACCAGAGGTCCAGCATTGCCGCTGGAGGTCTAGCCTAGGCATGGTTCTGGAAGGTTCCATGTGGCACACAAGCAGTTGCCTGGTAAGAATACCTCACAGGCTCAAGCCATTTGGTAATACAACATTTGGGTGATTTAATTTCTCTATATAGTCATCCTGTCTTGAGAGAGAGAGAGAGAGAGAGAGAGAGAGAGAGAGAGAGAGAGAGAGAACTCATCATGGTTCTCCACCATGAGGGCTTTGAGTGACATGATACCAACATGCTTGCTATTTTCAGCTCCCCTATCCAATAGTCCCAGGGATGAGGGTGCAAGACCAGGTATCCAGTACACAGTGGAAGAAAAGACTGTGCAGTAGGAAGGCGAAGCCATCTCGTGAGAACACCAAGCAGAAGAAAATGATGCTTCATTCTAAGAGGTAAGATATATGGCCTCTTCTTTTGCTTCCCTGATGGCCTGGTATCAGGAACCACAAATGGCTACCTTAGTTAAATCCCCACAAACTGAATGTGGCATTCAAATGGCACCTCAGCTCCAGAGGGAGGCTCCTATTCTGTTGGTCTGGAGTTCTGTGGCTC
This sequence comes from Acomys percivali, assembly GCA_907169655.1. Taxonomy (NCBI): domain Eukaryota; kingdom Metazoa; phylum Chordata; class Mammalia; order Rodentia; family Muridae; genus Acomys; species Acomys percivali. Next base: position 60,463,269 of record OU015742.1, on the reverse strand, counting down.
CAGATAGTCCTCTGTTTCCCACAGCCCCTCCAGCACCATCCCACTGACCATGTGATTGTTTACCAGTATATTTATAAGGCAGGCCACAGTAAATATTTGAGATAACCAAGTGGGAAATACATCTATCCAACTTTAGTGCTGAGAGATTATTGCTTTTAAAGACATTTTTAATATTTGCAAGTAATGTATGTCTTTTGCAGAAAAAATCCAGAGAAGCAAAGATAGTGGTGTCTCAGCAATTCCAAGACTTGGGGAGGGGGCAGGGTAATCTTCTGAACATTCAGAGGCACTCTTCTATAAAAGGCCAGAGATATCTTTCAGGAGGCCTTAAGAGCTCAGCAGTAGCTCTTGGGACGAGTGCTTCAAGCAAGGGGTCTGTCTAAAAGTTGCAGCCACATAATAAAAATCAGATTCCATACAAGTGTCTATATTTCCCACTCACGTCAATCTATCAGAAGTTTTGAGGACACAGACTTGCCTTCCTGAGTGGCCACAGCTTGCCAGAGAGAAGTAGCAGCCACCCTGGTAGGTGAGAACTGTTTTTTTGTGAATATCTCAGTCCCCACATCTCTTCAGCCTAAGATATTCAGCTATGTTTCTCAGCTGTGTTATATGCCTATCCCCACAGATGGTTGAATTTGAAGATCTTTGTCTTAATAGTTGGCCTTGTGGGAGCCAAGAAAGGGCATCTTCACTAGGGAACTTCTCTATAAGAGCCTTAAAGGTGAACATGTAGAGTTGGTCACAGTCGGGACTAGGAAGTTCTGAGTAAGGGTCTTGTTCCTTTTCAATTGCTTGATAAAACACCATAACCAAGACAAATTATAAAATAAAGTACTTAACTTGGAGCTCATGGTTCCAAAGAGTTAGAGTCCATGAACATCTAGGTGGGGAGCACGGCAGCAGGCAGGCAGGCATGGCACTGGAGCAGTAGCTTGTCTGTTCATCCGTTTATCTACCTATCCACTCATGGATAAGTTATCAGTTATCTATCCCATCCATCCATCTCTCCCTCCTCCCATCCACCCATCCTTCCACCTGCCTATCTATCCATCCATCCACCCATCCATCCATCCATCCATCCATCATCTGTCTTGCTGTTTGTCTGTCTACCTACCTACCTATCCATCTTCCTGGAATTTGTTGTGGGGTGTTATTTCATTCTATGATTGAGGTTCACTCTTATTTAATGCTTGTTAATGTTGGCTGTTTTCAATTTTTAAGTGATAAATATAATTTATAGGATCATGTGAGAGTCTAGATAGTATAGATTCTTTACCTACTAAAAGCTGTGTGTGTATTCTTCTGCCTAGCATTTAGTTCCGAAAGCCCATTTATTCATCTTGGCATAAGGAATTGACCTATACTACTTTTTCATTTCTGGATGCATTTTGAACCATACTGATATTTTCTTTTGCTTAAAGCATGAGTTCAGAATTCCTGCAGAGAAGAAGTTTGCCTTGGGTGTCATCATTTTGAAATAGCTGCATTTCATCCTGGTGATGGGAAATATTCTTCTGGCTCTAGGTAAACACTCTTTTCCTCTCAGGGCACCAAAGCTCTGTTTCCACTATCTTTAGTTTCCACTTTTGGTGGAGAAGTCTGCTGCTCGACACTTCTCTGTCTGTGGAATATCTTTATCTCCAGCCACTGTTGAAGCTTTTCCTTTAGTGTTTGTGTTCCATCATTTTACTGTGACGCTTGGAGTTAGATTTTGTTTTTTATGTATCCTATTAGGAATCCACTGGACTTTGATGATATTCCTAGAGAATTCTCCACCTTCATTTCTCAAGCACCATTTCCATCCCCCTCTCTCCTCTCTTTCTGAAAACAGGAAAGTAATGTATCTTAGACTTTCTCTCTTGTGTGTGTATATCTGTGCACATGAGTGTGCATTTTCTTGTATGTGGTGCATATGTATGCACATTCACATGTGTACCTGTGCATATGAGGGCCAGAAATCAATCTCAGGTTCTTCTCTGGTCCACCTTTTTTTTTTCCCTATGAGGCAGGGTCTCTCACTGGCCTGTACCTTGGCCAAGACTCTGCTTATGTCTGCTTCCCCATGCTAGGTTCCCAAGTGCATGCCCCATTCCTGTTTGTTTTTTGTTTTTGTACGCAGGTTCTGGGAGTACAGCTCAGATATTTGTACAGCTCAGGTCTTCATACTTGTGCGACAAGAACTTTGCCAACTGAGACATCTCTCCAACTTTTCCTTTTTGCAAAAGGGGCTCACTGTGTAGGCCACGCTGACCTGCACTGGTGATTCTCCTGCCTCAGGGTCCTGAGGGTGGGCTTAGAGTGTGCAGCACCAGGCTCGACTTGCACGTCTTCTGCCTTTAGTAACTGTGTGGATACACAATGTGGGTGCATTGTCCAGCGGTGTCCTTAAAAATTTATCAGTTTTCTTGGTTCATTAAATAACTTCTTTGTTGAAGCTTTATTGAAATGTAATTGAGTTCTAATAAATCAAACATCTTAAAGACATAATTTAGTTAATTTTGACATATGTACTTCTGACACCAAGAGTAGAACTAAGATCATAGACAGATAATCACCCCCAAAGTTTCCACCACCTCTTCCTAATTCCTCTCTTCTACCTATTCTGTGCCTCCTGTTTCCAGTGAACCTTGAATATGTTTTCTCTCATTGTAGATTTGATTGCTTCTTCTAGACTGAGAGAGAAACCAACTTACTGTGTGTGTGTGTGTATGTGTGAGTGTGTGTGTGAGTGAGCATGTGAGTGTATATGTGTGAATGTGTGAGTGTGTGAGCATGTGAGTGTGTGTATGTATGAGTACGTGTGAATGTGTGAGAGTATGAGTGTGTGTGTGTTGCTCTTCTCTGGGGATAGCTCCCATACACCTTGATTATTCTGGGGGTCACCTGTTCACTTGGTTTCATTTCTGTTGCTAAAACATGATAAGAATAAGATGATGCCAAAAATCAGCTTAAGGGAGAAAGAGTTTATTTCAGGTCACAGTTCCAGGCTACAGTCCCTCATAGCAGGGAAGTCAAGACTGCAGCAACCGGAAGCAGCTGTCACATGACACCCACAGCCAAGAGCAGAGAGAAAGGAATGCATGCTCGCTTGCTCGCTTGTTTGCTTGTGCTAAGCTTGAGTTCTTCACTCATACACAGCCCAAGATCCAACACCAAGAAATGATGTCCACAGTGGGATAGCTCAATTAACATAAGACAATATCTTATAAACACATTCCTGGGGCCAGCCTGATCTAATCCCGGGACGAGCCTGATCTAATCCGTTTATCATGTTGATGCTCTTCCTAGGTTATTCTAGGTTGCATTGAACTGCCAGTTAAAAGTAACCATCACATCCATTGTTGCTTGTATGCTGATTTCTGAGTGGTGTGCCTCAGGGTGGCTAGGTCACCCTCTGCATATATGTTCCTGGAGGAGAGGCATGTGACTCATTCAGTTGGTGCTGTCATAAAGAAGGTGACTGTAAATGCTCATGTCTTAGTATGCACAGATGCTTTCAAGCCTCTGGAATAAAGCCTGAGAGAGGAGTGGTTGGCCTAGGAGTTTTTAAGAATTTGGGCAGCTGACTTCTGAAGCTGCCAATCACTTCCTGATAGGCTATCTCCGCCAATAAAATGAGCAATTCAAGCAAAATTCGAGTATATAAAGGCAGGTTTATTGGGAGCGGCAGCTCTGAGGGGTTGGGTTCACTGGTCCTAAAGAGGGGGGCAGAGAAGGGGAGAGGAGGGAAGGAGTGTGCACATAGATAGATAGATAGATAGATAGATAGATAGATAGATAGATAGATAGCATCCTTGGGTGCTTCTCTCCCATTTGATGTCCTCAGTGAACTATCTGTCCACATCTTTTGTCCGTGGAGAACACTTTGCTCACACTCCCGTGCAGCATTTTGAGAATTCTCTGTACATTTTGACTAGACATATCCCTTACTAAGCAGGTGATGTTCCAGGATTTTCTTCTAGTGTGCAGCTTGTCTTTTTGTTTGTTTATTTATTTAGTTTTTTTATTAAAAAGATATAATTTTACCCTTCCCTTTGTTCCTTGTGAGCATTCCCATATAACACTTCTTGCTCTTTTTCAAATTCATGGCCTCCTTTTTTCATTGCTGTTGCATACATGTGTGGTGTGTGTGTGTGTGTGTGTGTGTGTGTGCACATGCTTGTGTGTCACTGTGTATGTGTGTGTGCGTGCACATGTGTGAGTGCGTGTATGCCAAAGGTTGATATCCAGCATCTTCCTCAGAATCTGTCCACCTCATCCTCTGAGGGGGATCTCTCACTGGACCTGCTGCTCATGAATTCAGCTTGGCCATCTGGCCAGCACTGCCAGGCATCCTTCTGTGTCCAGCTCCCTAGCCCTGGAATCACAGACTCCCACCACCCATGTGTTTGGCTTTTTGTGATGGTGCGGAGCTTCTAAACTGTGCTTAGCACAGCAGATACTGATTTGGCCATCTCTCCACGCTCTCGGTCCTTCTCTTTTTAAGCCATACTTTAGAGTTTCTCTTGCAGTCCCCAGCATTTGAAGTCCCCCATGGCTGCTTCTGTTTTACATATTGGCTCTCCTTGTGTTAATGTGTGGGTACACTGAGAGCTGAGGTTAAAGCACCATTCTTGAGGTGGGGGGAAGAACACTCTTGTTTCCGCTAGTGATCGGCTAACGACCTGCCAGACTCTCAATGAAGCTCTTAAGCAAAAGGTTTTTTTTCTGTGGTCTCAGTCCACAGGAGTCAAGGAAGGTGTCTTCTCTGTATGAAGCTGACTGCAGGGATTTCTTCCCTCGGGGCAGGGTGCAGGGCTGGGAGCTATCACTTCTCAGTGAGCTGTGTGGTGAGTTCATAGCCTGCTATGGCCTCAGCTCTCTGCAGTAGAAACAGACCCCTTGACATCTGCCTAGGTCCTGTGTCACCCAGCTGGGGAACATATACAGAATTCACCTGCTCAGGTTTTCTTTATTTTGAATTTCAGCTGTTTTGTACCTTCCAGTCAGACTATCAATATACTTGTGTATATTTAATTTTTAAGAAAACGTAATTGTAGTTTTAGTTGTTTTCCACATAGGGAGAGCTGCCATGGAAGTAGAGAGTTAGTTAGGTCAGGGCCTGGGGGGAGACAGAGTTCCCATTTAACCTGTTGTGCCTTACTGTTAGGAAGCTTTTATTCCTAATGTTTTCTAAGCTGTGATGTTGCTAATTTGACCAGCCACATCTCAGACTTTTGATCCTCATGCATGAGCTCCTGGGAGCTGGGATGCTATGTGAGAAATTGGACACCTTGGTGTGTCTGCGAGGGTAGCTTCTCTCTGTGGTCTTGTCAAAGAAGGCTTTCCTAACCTCAGTATCCCAGGGTCAGAGCATATAAGGACTTCCTGTGATATTTTTCTATTATACGTAAACATATGCACTCGTGTATATGGAAGGGCTGGCTTTTCTGTTTGTCATCTAGACAACCATGGAGTGTGGGTCAAATGCAATTATTTTAATTTGTTTAGCAAGTAGGTATGACTTTATGTTTTTGAAGCTACATATATGCTTATATATGTAGGGATTCTATTTGACTGGAAAACTCTAAAACATTATGTAGAATTTACATTTAAAAACTCTCGGAAAGTTACATAAACCAAGGGTCCCTCACCTGTTTGCTGCTTTTAGCTCCCTGCTTACACTTTAAGTTCATTTCAGGGCTTTCCATTCTGTTTCCCCCCTCCCTCCCTCCCTTCCTCCCTCCCTCCCTCCCTCTCTCCCTCCCTCCCTCCCTCCCTCCCTCCCTCCCTCCCTCTCTGTTCTAACACTGTAATGAAAATGGCTGTTTCATTAATGAAGCTACACGTGTTAAAGGATAGGGAGTCAAAAGCACAGGGTCCACTTTGAGAGTGGAATTGGAAACACATAGAAGCTTCATGCTCGCATGCCTAATTACTTCGGTGTTAACTCAGGGCCCAGAGACTCACAAAGTTCTCAGAATGCATCTGTGCTGCATCCATAGCAAGCACTGGACCGTGGAATTGGGTTTTATTGATTAATCTGTGGCTTCGGACAAGCATAAAGTCCTCAAAGACTTGACTGAGGAAGCTTCCAGCAAATGCAACGTAATGGCCCCAAGTGAGGGGAGCCAAGTGGGGCCGTGTGAGAGAAGGGCAGTCCTAACAGGCACATTTAGCTGGAGGACAGGATTCTCTCCATCCCAAGGGTCTCTTCCCTGGGTCAGCACATGTGAGGCCAGCCTGTCCAGCAGCCTGCCAGGTCTCATCTTAGATCCCATGGCAGAGTGTTATAGAGCAACAGGGGAATGGAGGTCCTATGCATTTCAAGCAGCGTCATGACCGCAACCTCAGCACCTCTCTCTCCTGAATGAACCAAGGACCTACAGTCCAAACTCATGCCCATGAACACATGACCTTGATGCACCAGTCTTCAGGGATCCCTGCTGCACTGACCTGGGCAAACAATGCTCACCATGACTGATCTCTGGAAGACTAGGGTACACAGGTGTCATGAAATACATAGGAAGGACCCAGAGAAAGCAGACAAGAGGCTTGCATGGGGCCCACAAGTCCAGTTCAAAACCCAGATCTTAGGGGGCTTCTCTCTAAAAGTATAAATGAGAAAATGGGTCATCTCAGTGTGGCAAACCAGACATGAACTTCGAAAGGCTAAGTTGATCTTAAACTCAGTCATGAGTAAACAGAATGTGAGAGAGGGAACAGGCCCAACAGCACGTAGTGAAGCTGACATGCCCTTGGTATCGCTCACAGGTGCACTTGAGGTCCTTCAGACTGAAGCAAGAATTCTAGAAGGAGAACACTCACATCAAACCCTTTAGAAATGGAGCTTGGCATGAGGGTTGGAAGTGAGCTCTTGTGAGGAGGCTTCAAAGCGGCAGCTGAGGGCCGGGGAAAGGCCACAGAGACATGTTGTATTGACTCTGGCCTCTGTCTGGGCCCACAGGGCCTCTTGAGTGGGAATTGTACCATATAGATTGTCCTACTTAGAGGTGAGTGTGTCTGAACCACCACATCCCACACCAACCAGTTATCCACAGGAAGTGAAGGTAAGGCAGGAAGTTTGCCAGGCATGCACAAGCAAGTCCAGCCCCCACTGGCCCAGAGGGTATGAGAGAGTCCCCAAGAGCAACAGCAGGGGTAGAGGTGGTGGCCCCGGGGAGAACTGTTAGATGGTCCTCACTGCCCCTGGCCGGTCTTGGGGGCCCCTGAATGACAGGAGATGAAAAACTGCCCAACCCAGGCTAAATTTTTTTTAATGCAGCTGCTTGTGGGGGTTGGGGTGGGGGTGTCCTAGCTCTGAGAGGATCAAAGGCAGATAGGAACAGGCCCCAACCCACGACTAAGTAAAATACTGCTTCAAAGATACACAGGGGTCCATATAGGCTCGCCTCAAGAATGACAGGGTCCAGACCCCACTTTGGTAAGACTGGCTAAGAGAGGTTCAGGAAGTCTCCTGACAGGCCCCCTAGCCACTTTGATTGAGTGAAGTCTCTGAGGTTCAGGCTATGTGCCATTCTTAACTCCTTCAAGCCAGCTGCAGTCCCCCGTGGTCTCGGGGCAAAGGTGACCCTGCACACTTACTGGCAGCGTATTTCCCTCAGGTGTCACCTCTCTTCCTTCCTTTGTCTGTGTGCTTTTGAGATCACTCTGCAGGCGCTCCGGTGGGTCCAGGGGTTATGAAGAGTGAAACAACAGCCTTCCCTCCCTGCCCTGATAGCTCTTCAGGGAATCCATGGTCTTGACAAATGACAGGGAGGCTTCAGGGAAGGAGCTGGGGGGTGGGGGTGGGGGGCGCAGGGAACGGACATCCCCACTCCCAGGGGATGACAGCTCCTGCTGCTGCTGGCAGGGAAGGCTGGTTGTCTTTTTTTGTTTTGTTTTTTATTTTTGGTTTTTTGTTTTGTTTTTCAAATGTAGACATCCAGTAAAGATGAACAAAAGGCCACGTTCTCATTGCTGATGCCAAGAAAAGGCAACATATGAGAGGGTGCTGTGTTAAAAAAAAAAAGTTCTGCAGTCACGCCTAGTGGCTAAGTCCTATGGGTGGGTCTTGGGGTAAGCACAAACACACAAGGCAGGAAAATGGTTAAGCGTGTTACCTCTTCCCCAGAAGGTCCTGTGGAGCTCCATGGTAGTCAAGTGCTTGGAAACCGAAGCCTGTACAGGAAGGTGGCTCCCCCAAGTATCTGCAAACAGGGCGAAGAGAGCTTTCAAACATGCTTAAGGCATGTGGCAGCAAACCGTCATCTCAGCTTACTCACCTGGAGGCTTGGTGCTAGACTAGACGGTTGGTCTACTCAGGGCTCTACTTGCTTGTCAGTAAAATAGTGTGAGCCTGAGCTTTAAGAAACAAGTACAAGTCTGGTACATATCACACATCTACTTGCATTACAAGGGCACACACCAAGACAAGTGCAATCTACGCGTCAGTCAGTACAAGTGAACTGCCCTGTTCTCCTTCATCCTTGTGACGTCTTCCTTCTGGGGTGTGAGTGACATTTTGTTTTGGGGACCACTAGATCAAATAAACTGGAAAGGGTTCTCTGATGAGGTATCTGCAGATTCCCCAAGACGTAGGCTGCCAACATCGCTTCTGGTGGTGGCGAGTGACCACGCGTGGCTCTTAACATCAACTGTAGTTTACGTGTCAGTAGGCCCAGGAGAGTAGCAGCTACCATGCAGATCAGTGCTGACGGTAGAGCATCTTCATCTTTGCCCAAAGTTCTATCTATCCAGCAAACTGTTTAGCAAGTAGCCAAGGCCCAGAATCTATCATCAACATCTAATGGCAGCATCACTTTCCTAAGCGGTTGCTAAGCAGCCAAGGGACATTTAAATGTGTTCTCATGATGGGGATGTGCCTCAGTGGGCTGAGTGCTTTCCTCACATGCTCGGAGACTCAGGTTCCAGCCCCAGCACTGCAAACACAGGCCATGGAGAGCTGCGATCCCAGCTCTCAGAAAGTAGAGGCAGGAGGAACAGACGTGCAAGACCAGCCTCAGGTCTGTCGCAAGTTCAAGGCCACCCCGGGCACCATGAGGCCATGCTTCAAAATACCACCTCACTGGGTCCCCACGCAGCCTTGTGGGCTGTGCTATTTCAATCCTTGCATCTCAGAGTAAGTAGATGAGCTTGGAGAGGGGGTGGGTGAGTGAGGGGCTGCTCAGAGCTGATCAACTACTTCAAGTCCAGCCCCAAGTGTCCCAGTCACCCGCACAGCCTCTCTGGGTCTCTTGGCACATGCTCTTCCACACAGTGACTGTGTACACGCTGCTCTGCCCCCACAGGTGTGAAGGGAGTTTCTGGCAGAGAGCCAAACGGCTGTGCAAGCCACACTGGTTGCCAAGAAGAAGCTGTCTCCCCCACCGACTTGTGGGGTTAGAGCCACGAGGGACCCTCGAGAGAACTTCAGGAGGAGTGGCAGGTAACACTTTCCTCAGTGGTAAATCCAGAATGAGCTAGCAAAAGCACCCGGCTCTGGCATTTATGTTGTGATAGTTGTAGGTGTGCAGAGCAAATCCAGTCAGGCCAGGTGTACGAAAGGCTGTGATGAGGTTTGTATCTGGAAGACAATCAGCTCTGGTCTATGGAAATGGCATGGAGTAAGAAATCAAGATGCTGATTCTACCAGCGCAAACATATCTCCTGCCCTGGCTACAATCTGTACAGATACAGATTCCCTCTGGGATCTGAGATTGCACACACCACGACTCCAAGGTGACTTCACCTCCTTCATCTCTAGACAGAAGTACGCTCAGCTCTTTCCGCAATCCCATCATTGTAAGGCTTGGGACGGGGGGTGGGGGTGGGTAGGGGGAAGAGGGGGGGCACTAGGGGCTGTGGGTGGTGTCAGAGCCCATGAGCAATAGGCAAGTATTATGGTTCTGTGAGAGGCACGTGTCCAGTGCTTACCTGGGCAGCAGTCAGGACAAGGCCCAGAGAGAACATTCGCAGAGGCTGAGAGATGTCCCAAACTCACCACCCTGAAAGCGAGGGCAGTTCAGTGAGCTCTAAGGACTCCAGCCTCGGTCTCGCCTCCAGAGGGTTGACTGGGAAGGATGGAGCCATCTTTGAGAGAATGTGGGGCCCATCTGGCCAGCAGAATCTGAATTACCATGTCTGGTTGTCAACCGACTGGCTCAAGGGCTGACCCTAGCCTTTGTCTGGGGCCTGGATTTTGGCTTTTACTCCTCCTCTGTGTAGGTACAGCACCCCCTACAGGTAAATGGCACTTGCTCCACCCCTATCCCCCTCCCCCTCCCCCAGTCCCCAAAGTCTTCTCTCCGAGTAGAAAGGAAGATGTTTGCTACTCACAATTGAGCTGATGTAGGTGCCCAGTCTTCCTGTTGGACGACCCTCTGTAGAAGGCAAAATACTGTCCTTGTTAAGGCATCTCAAGGGTCTAGATCCAGGAGGGAGAAAGGCTGGGGCACAGAAGGATGAAGGATCTCAACTCGGCTCTCTGTGAGTTGCCCACAGATCTCACCTTCATCTACATCCCTCTATTCGGTGAAACCAGCTACTGTGGTCAGTGGTACCCTCTGTGGAGGATAGAGGTAGACACTAGCCTGTCTGTATACCAGGACAAGAGAGAAGTCTCCCATACAAGGGCCAGACGATACTGTGTGACTATGCTTTCTCAACGGGCCTCCATGAGACAGTATTGATGGCATCTCTGTGCTTTCTAGACTCTGGAGCCTGGCTCTTCCCATTCCTTGTGAACTTCTTCAACTTGCAGCCCATTGCTGGGAACCCAGAGCTTGGAGCTCTGGAAGGCAAGGGGCTGCGGGCACAGGAGCCCCACATTGGAAGGACCCTCATGTGGGAACCATGGCACCTGCTAGGTGGCGCTTCATTCTTTCTCTCTATGTGCCTCATCCTCACATGTCTCCATCAGGGTTTGGTTCATGGTCCATGGAGCTCCAGTAACAGCCCTGATAGAACTGCTGATGAGCTGTCGGGAAGCTGACGTGGGCAAGAGGTTGCCAATGGTCAAAGGTGAAACAAGTGGGACCAACTGAACTCTGCCAGTTGTCCCGCAGAGCGGAGGTCTCTAGCTCTTCCTGTAGCAGCTTTGGAATGGTGAATCCAGCTGTGTTGAGAGCAGGTCACAGGCCCAGGCTCTGTGCTGTGTGGATGGCAGGGGCAGAGAGAGTCTTTGCTCTTAATAGTAAGGGAGACAGGTTGGCTGGCTACTTGTCCATCTTTGACCAAACCATACTAGGACTGGCATAGGTGAGCCATTCACATCCCTATAGAGGGAGATTCTGACTATAAAGCTAAGACAGATGTGCTTTGACCTACAGACCCAAGTGTTCAGTATGAAATCGCTTCCATAGCTTCCGGCTATAGCCTTACATTTCGGCTTCCAAAGCAGCCATGACGCTGATGGTTAATACATGCTCACATGTGAGGGTAGCATGTGCAGAGTGCGCAGTGAAAGAGAGACCTTGGTGACCAGTGCCTGTGCTGATAGGAGGAATATGTGGCCACTCTCGTGAGTCTTGGAAGGAAAGTCCCTTTGGAGACCAGGGCCTTTTTATGGAAAGGTGGGTGTGGCTTTCCGGCTGGGTGTTTGTTGGGCACATGGAGGAGATTGGCTAGGAAGGAGAAATGCAGGGAAGTTAGATAGAATGCAGGAGCTGCCCTGTGGGATGGCCCAGTAAAGGATGTGTCATCACCCAGCATGCCTATTGGACAGAGGAAGGTTGCTCTGCTTTCCCATATAATGCAGTCACAAACCTGGCATGTTCTATCCCCGTGCAGTTCTCCTGGGAAGCCTTGGGGCCTCATGTTCCTCAAGTTCAGAGATAGCTGTCTTCCTCTCTCTTCCAGCCCCATGATTCCAGTTTCTTGGGCTTGTGTCCTCAACTTTCCAAGTATCTCCTTCCATCGTCTCATGACCTTATCTCCTGTGTCACCATAGGTAGAATCACTGGATTTAGAGTCTTCTTTAAACCTAGGGTCCATGTCCATGTCATCTTAAGAACCATGAATTAATGAGTTTTGTGGACTGTTTGCCATCATCACTTTCACAGATCTCAAATGTTGGGAAGCCACTGCTCACCTTTGTCACTCACCCCTATCTGATCCCACATAGGTGATTGCACCCGTCTCTCTAATGAGCAAAGGCACAGTGCGTGCAGACATCGGTGTGCAGACAAGCTTATCACCTGGGATCTCCTTGGTAGTAAATGCATTTGCCAGCAAGTTGCAGTTAGCTTAAGCCATGACCACACAACCACAGAACTGGAGAGATTGCTCGGCGGGTCAAGCACATACCTGAGTGCAGTGCCCTGAGACCCACATGGAAGGCAGGGCATGGAATCTAAGCACTGAGGAGGTGGAGACAGGGGTATCTCTGGGCTTCCCAGAGAAGGCAAAGTGCTCAAATTGATGAGCTACAAGTTCAGTGGGAGACCCTATCTCAAAAGAGAAGATAAAGTGGTGCCTAATTGCAGGTGGTATTTGATCACACACACACACACACACACACACACACACACACACACACACAGAGAGAGAGAGAGAGAGAGAGAGAGAGAGAGAGTCCCCTCACTCACCCCTCCTTAGCAGCAGGCTCTGTAATACTTTGGGACTCTCAGACTGCAGGCAACATCGCAGTAACAATGGTGTCCATCAGTATCCCTTTAGTGAGAAGACTTGGGCATCCCCAGGCAAGGCCTCTCATGTGGTTTTGAGGGCTGTGCAGAGATTCAGCTCCATACTCCCCTAGACTGTACCTAGCCTCACCCTCTGGCCCCAGCCATGGCATGATGCCTGTAGTCCTTCCCAGGCAGACCTAGGAGGCACTGGCCCTGCTCGTGGGTACAGTACTGGCTTCATCATAGGCCTAAGGGGTCTTAGGATGACCATAGTGGCCTTAAGAGAGCCTCTGATGCTCTCTGCCTCTTTTATCACCTTAAAAGCTTCTCTTAACCTCAAGGGAGGGACTCCATCCACCCAGCTGGTTGTCTGAGAGGCTCCAGACACCCCCCCAATCCCTCCACTTGGAATTAATCTCCTCTGTATAGTCCAAACTCAACAGTAGCCTTCCATGGCTTTGTCACAGACCCACGAGCAAAGTTGCGAGCTAATGAATGAATAAGACCAGATCTTAGTGGAAACAGAAACCATGGATCAAAGGCACTAAGTTAACTTCCCTCTGGGAAACCAGCTGCAGGTTTGCACCCCATGTAGGTAATAGTACCCTGAACACCCCGCAAGTCTATCAGACATCCAATCTCTCTGTCTGATATTTGAGCAGCAAGCTGAGCCAGAGGCGGGGGGTCCCTAGTGCCTATTGTCAAAGCCTTCCTGTCCCTGCAATTAGTCAGAGCTGGAGGCATGGCCACTGCAGGGCAGGTGTGAGCCTGCAGGGCATGGTCTACACACTGGCCTAGGAAGAATTAATCACTCTGTGTCTTTATTGAAGTGTCAGAGGGGACCTCAGAAAGGGTGGCTGGCAGAGTATGATGGACACCTGAGTTGGAGGGTGGGAAAGCATGTCAAAATAAATACAACTTGGAAGCCAAAGGGCCAAAGGGTTTCATTTCTGCTGCTCACCAGTATGACCATCTCAGAGAATAAAAGGGCACTCAGAGGTGAAAGGTGTTGAAGACAAAATGCGCTAACAAAGGAAGCCAGGCTGGACTGTGGCGGTCTGCCATTTATAAATGACAGAGTGGGTGCTGGAGGGAGAGATCTCAGCTGATTCCCCATGATCAAGATGACTTGATAATATGCCTTTTACTATGAGTACAACTGTGGTGTGTGAATATGTGCAACTGTGATTATTATTATGACTGGGTGTGCCTGTGACTGTGTGTGCCTGTAACTGTGTGTATCTCCAATTGTGTGTGCCTGTGACTGTGATTGTACCTATATCTGTGTATACCTATAACTGTGTGTGCCTGTGACTGTGTATACATATAACTGTGTATACTGGTGACTGTGTGTATGCCTGTGACTGTGTGTACCTGTAACTGTGTAACTGACTGTGTTTACTGTGACTGTGTTCACTGTGGCTGTGTTTACTGCAGCTGTGTGTGACTGTGTGTACCTTTGGCTATGTGTACCTGCAACTGTGTTGACTGTGACGGTGTGTGCCTGTGACTATGTGTACCTGTGGCTGTGTGTGCTTGCAACTGTGTTCACTACAACTGTGTGTGCGTGCAGCTGTGTGTACCTGTGTTTGTGTTTATTGTGATTGTGTGTGCCTGTGGCTGTATGTACCTGTGACTGTATATACCTGCAACTGTGTTTACTGTGGCTGTGTGTACCTGTCACTATGTTTACTGTGACTATGTTTACTGTGACTGTGTTTACTGTGACTGTGTTTACTGTGACTGCGTGTGCCAGCTGCTGTGTGGCTGTTTGATGGAGAGGGAGAAGAGAGCTGCATCCCAGGGCAGAGTAGTATGTGGTGATTTGTCTAATCCAAGAGGCTGTAATTGGAGAAATTTGATGCAATCAAAAGAAGAAATTAAGAATGCCCATTACTTTGGGATGAGGGATTTGCCAATTCTAAGGTAGGAAAGCCATGGGTTCTGGCCCTGGAGGCTCCCAGAAAAAGACATTTCTAAATACTGGTCAAGGACACAAAATCCAAGAACAAGGTAGAGCTGATAAGTTTTTCTTTTTCTTTTCTGAGACTTTCCCTGTCAATAACTTGGGATGAGACAGAGTTAGAGGATGTTTTTTAAAAATGTTTTTAAAGATGCTTGATTTCTCTCCAAACCATTCTAATAGCTCAGAGCAAATCATTCAGCTTAACAGATGGTGTGGTGATGAAGCTGTCTGTAAGCAGAAGGCCAGGGAAATTACAAAGGATGGAGACCCAAGTCACAAGATTCTCACTGATTACAGGCTGTGAGGTACTCTGAGAACAGGGTTTTGTTTTTCCTAAACCTAAACCCAATAGTAACTCAGCCGACTTTTCAGCAAAACAAGGAGGGATCTAGAAGTTTCTATGTAGATACCAAGACTTTCTGGACCTCCCACTATGGAGTATGAACACCGTGTGTGTGTGTGTGTGTGTGTGTGTGTGTGTGTGTGTGTGTGTGTGTGTGTGTATCACAGAAAGCAGTTATATAGATTTAATCCTGCAAACTTAAACTGCCTCATTAAAAGGACTGGCTTTTAAATAGCAAATCACCAAACATACCAAGAAAGCAAATGTCTACCTCATAATCTAGATGGTTGGGATGCTACCAGATGATGATTGGGGTTCTGCCAGATAACATGAGACTGGCTGCTTAGCTGCCAGCAAGGGAACCGACTTTCCTTCTTCCCTGCTTCCCTCCTACTTATCTTCCTGCTTTCTCATCTCTTCTGCCTCTCCTCTTTGTCTTCATCCTGCCCTCACACACGCCCTTTAGAATGATTTTTCACAGTAGACTCCCCTTTTCCACAGACGTCCCTCCTGACGTTTCAGTTGCCTATCACCTAGAGTGGCGGAAACTTCTAGGAATAAACAGTTTGTAAATTCTCAGCCACTTTTATAACATTGTGTTGCTATAAATATTCGATTTTATTTCTAGTTATTCTCTTTGTGGGCCTAGTTTATAAATTAAATGCTATGGTGTGGGCAGTGGTGACCAGATAACAGAGTCTGCTTGGGGCTTGGTAATGTCTGAAGTCTCGGCCCCCCATGTTGGGTTTTGACACATATTCCCTGTGAGGAAGGGGACAGCTGTGAATTGATTGTTAAGTGAAAATTAGAGCCAGGATGTTGAAGGTCGTGGGAAGCCTACCTCATTCACACTCGTGGGGGGAGGCAGGCCAGGTGAAAAAAGGAACAGGAGACACCCAACAAGGACAGCAGTGGGGATGAGAGGGGTTCAGGAAGAAATTGATGAAATCTGTAATGTGTTTATGATGAGAAAGAAAGAATAAAAGCTTCCAAGAGGATTTGCTGTGGAACCAATTGAAAGCAAGCATTGGTCCTTGGGCACCTGAGAGTTATGTGTCAAAATGAACCCAAAGTTCATCAATGCCTAATTGGCTTTTTATTGATATTCCCAGTTAATGCAAAGCGTGTCACTATAACCTCTAACAGTGTGTTAACTACCGTTTTCTCTTTGTAGGCCCATCATCAACTTAGGTTTCCTTTTGCTGGTTCCCCCTGGCCCAGCTTTAGGCTTTACTGTTTTCAGGATAAGCTCTGAAAGTTACTCTCTTCTACATACAGTGAGCTCTTGTTCATTAGTGTATCTCATGTGCTCGCTCAGTAGCTATGACCTCAGTCTGGCCATGCCCGTGGGCTCTGCCTTCAGGTGCCTAAGGCTGTGGTAAGTCCTTGTGGTCACAGAACAAATAGCCAAACAAAGCATCTTCATCTGAGTTCAGTCAGAAGCCATTTTCCAGGCCTTCAAGACTGAGCAGGAAAGACAGAGGTGTGGCTGGTGGTAGAGCCATGGCCTAGCATGTGCAATACCCTATGTCAGATCACAGCACAATAATACATAGATAAATGGATGAGTGGATGGATGGCTGCATGGATGAACAGATGGACAGACAGACCGATGAAGTCAAACCAGACAAAGTTGCATATGCCAGTAATCCCAGCACTCGGGAGGTAGAGGTAGCAGGACCAGGGTCCAAGATTACAGATAGCCAGTTTGAGGCCAACCTGGGATACAGGAGTTCCTGCTACCAATAAATAAATAATTAATATGTAAGTAAGAGTGAATAAGACCAAGCATAGGCTTGGACATTTGGTTTCTGGTTGTGACTTCAAGTTGTGTCAATGGTGGGAGAATCCCAGCAGCAGGTGTCTAGTTTGGAAGGCAGCGGGAAGACCGGCATAATTCAATTTCGCAGAATCATAATCTTCCATCTTAGGGCGTGTCAGCTGTCACCTCATTTTTTACAGATGAAAACTCTGGGGGAGATGAAGGTAGCTAGTAGGAGCGAGCGAATGCTCAGTCCTTTGCCATCATGTAATGGAGACCAAAGTCTGGAAGGGTGGGCTCGTCCTTTCTAAGGTCAACCCCTGAGGCAAAAAAAAAAAAAAAAAAAAAAAAAAAAAAAAAAGACCCATGAGGAAAATTATCTTTGAGAATTCTGAAAAATCCATTCTCAGATATGATTTGTGTGTACAAGCCAAAGCAAAAATGCACACAGGCAGTGTGTTGGCGGACAAGCTAAGAGAGGGAAGCAGAAGGCCAGCGGGCCATCCACCCACCCAGCCTGGCCTGCAGATAAGCAGCAGTCCATCCACCAACAGACGGCAGGGTGTGAGGAGGTCTCAGGTGTCCCTGCTTCTCCGCCAGGCCAGGCGTGAACCTTCTGGTTTAGCACTAAGCCTCAGAGAGGCATGTGACATCTTAATGGATTGGTTTGTTGTGACGAGGATTAGGCAAAATAATAGAGCTACAGTCTTCCCAGGTCAGGCGAGGGTGAACCACAGGTGTCACACGTCATTTACATGCATATGTGATGGGGCTCAGCCTTTTCCCTGGCACACCTGGGTCTTCCCTTACCAGCTTGGGGACAGGGCAGGGAGGAGGGGGGCAGTTTTCTACCAAGTGTCAGCTCGAGTCAGATGGAATCAGTTGGGGCCAGGTAGCTAAAGACCGACCTTTCAAAGACGTGGGGAAAGTTCACCAACAAACCTTGTTCTGAAAGTGATTTTTTCACCACCGTGTTTCCCAAGTCAGGATCTCACCCAAGGAGAAGCATTTCAGGTATAACTTGTGCGTACACAACAGGCATCCAACCACAGGCTCTTGTATCATGTTCCCATTAGGAAAAAAACAACTGAAGGAGCCCGGGGAGATGGCTCAGTCAGTGAAGCTCTTGCCTGACAAGCATGAAGACCCAAGTTCAATCCCCAGCTGGGGCTAGCTGGAGAAAGAGGTCAGCACTTAAGAGCATGGACTGCTCTTGCAGAGGACCTGAGCCGGAGTCCCAGCATGCGCCTGAGGAAGCTCCCTGTTGTCTTTAACTCCAGCTTCAGGGAATTTGACATCCTCTCTGGCCTCTGTAGACATCTGCACTCACAAGCATATACCATGACACAGATATATACACATTTTTTCTTTTCAAAGCTGGGTGTGACAGGGTGTGCACCTACAATCTCAGACAGGAGAACTTCTGGTCCTCACTGGCCAGTCAGACTAATTAGGGCCCAATGAGTGACCTTGTCTTAAGAAACAGAATGGGATAGTACCTAAGGTTGACCTCTGGCCTTCTTGTGCATACCCACATGTGTACTTGCACACACACACACACACACACACACACACACACACACACACACACAGGAAAAAAAGAGCAACTGAAAACCCCAAAAATCTGTACAAGCGAAGGGCTGACCCCCGCCTGAGCAAGGCTGCCATGTGAGTACCTGCTCTGATTCACTGCTGCACCCTCGCTTTCAGGACATAATAAGGGGGAGGGAGAGGTGGGTGCCACATCCCTGGGACTTGTTTGTGTTTCCAGTGGGACATTCTCTTCTCAGTGAGCTGGAGACGAAGCCGCTTCCAGTCTCATTATCATTCGCCTGATATCGCAGTTATTGACCGGGGCTGTAGAAAGAGCCTGGTAATTAACTTGGCCCCATTGTTGTACTTCTGTGTCCATCTCTCTCGAATGGATGACATATCCGCTTTGATTACTACTATTATTATTATTATTATTGAAATTCCTTGCGGTAAAAGGGCCTGTTCCATTAAGTGAGCCCTGTCCTGTTTACTCGGAGCTGGCCTGGGGTACATTAGAATGTTCTGTGGCAGAAAGAGCACTCATATATTTCCTTAGAAACGAGTTTTGTGGAAGCGAAGAGAGAACATTGATGTAATGGAGGTTAATTATTTTGAGTTTTCTCCGGGTGGATAGGAAGGCCTGCCGCTCCTCTTAGTACACAGACTAAAATTGGAACACTGAAGGGGGACCGAGTGTGGCCCCATGCTCGATGACACATCTGAAGTCACACTGATTGAAGGAGACATTTTATGAAATGGAAGAAAGCACACTGGGTTTATGGGCTGCTGTTTCCGGCAGTCAGCACGGTTTCCAGCTGTAAACATGGTGATGTTCTCGCTGTGTCTCTGAAGGGAGTCTTTACTATCTCAAAACCAAGCTTAGGAAACAGCCTCCCCCATTTAGAAGGCTCATCTGTGTCCATACCGCTAAACAAACTTGGGAAACATGACTTTGTCCTCATTGTGCAGATGGGGACACTGAGGCCCAGAGAGAGGTGTGTGCCTAGCAACCTGCATGCAATCACTCAGATAAGAAATCTGGCGGCCAGCGTACTAGCTAGTGGGCTTTCCTCAGTACAAACCATTCATGTGTGCTCAGGGTTTGTGGCACAGACCTGCAATCCCAGCAGTGGTGAGGCTGAGGCAGGAGGATTATTTCGAGTTTGAGACCAACCTGGACTACAGAGCAAGACACTATCTCAAAAAGCAACAAAACAAAAGAGAAAAGGGAAAAACAAACAAACAAAAACAAATAGGGTTGCATCCACATGACCCCTAAGTAATTATTTACTCATGTTCTCTCTCAAGATCACTCAAAAAATAAAAATAAAAATAAAACATAAGCCAGCCCAAACCAAACAAAACAAACAAAACAAACAAACACACAAACAAAAACCAACAAACCTTGAATAGATTTATTTTAAACAGCCCACCATTTCATCAAGAATAAGGCTAGTATGGGATGCCAGAGACTGCGTAACAAAGACAGGGAACACCACAGACAAGGCTTTTCGGTGACTATATTCTAGCTAGAGTCCTGTGAGCTAAGGCCCATGAGCTTAAGGTGCAGTGCACCTCTGAAGAAATGTGCTGGTGTGGGGAGCGTCAGAGGCTGGTTGACAGTTTTTTGTCTGATCTTAGTGTTAGGAGAAAATAGGTCTGTGCAGGGTGCAGAGCGGCTTCAAATTAGGATACGTAAACATTCCCATTGGCAGAGGAATACTGCTCTCCCCAAGGGCCTGAGAAACAGATGAACTCAGAGTGGGTCCAAGTCTTTTCAACAGCACCTGCCACCGAGCCTCAGACTGCTCCCCCTTAGTAAAACTTCTCTTCCTCTGCTGCAATCCCTGTGTCCCTGATCTAGTTGTGTTCTGGACACAAGAATCTGGAAGTGACAGCATGTGCTCCCTGTACCTCAATTTCTGCCTGTTACACTGTCAGCGTTCATGACATCACCAGGCACAGACGTTCCAATGGAACTAGAGGAGCCAGAGTAGACCTTGTCTTCCAATTAGAAAAACAAAAACAAACAAACAAACAAACACACCCACCCACAGAGAGAGAGAGAGAGAGAGAGAGAGAGAGAGAGAGAGAGAGAGAGAATATGACTTTCACAGTCATGGGTACTACCTCCAGAATGCTGTAATGTAATAAATGAGGCTAAGGTTTGGGAAGCCCACCAGCTCATCCAACACCTCCTCTAGTGAAACTGGAGAGCTTGGAGCCATCACACAGGCCCCAAACTCCAGAGAAATCACATGCCACTAGCATGGAGGCCAGAATTCAATGCTTGGTCTGTTTCCCAGGTGTTTTTCCACCTTATTTTTGAGACAGGATAAATCACTGGACCTGGAACTTGAAGATTCTGCTAGGCTGACTGGCCGGCAAGCCCTTAGAGAGTTGCCAGTCTCTGCCTCCCCAGGGCTGAGGTTGTAGGTGCAAGATTTTATGCTTGGCCCTTGTGGTTGTGAGCTAACCACTGAGCCATCTCCTCACCTCCTGTTGCACATTTTCAACTTCCGATTTGCTTGCTAATTAGTCTCTGCATACTAGGAGATCCCTTTTGTCCCTCACTCATCTCAAACAGTGGTGTCCTTTGTCCCCAAAATGTGGTGCATGCTGCCTTTGGAGCCCATAAGGCCCAGGCTTCTCCTCCTGTCCACTTGCTTTTCTTAGGGTCTCCTCCCAGGGTCTGAGTAGTGAGTGTTGTCACAGGTAGGAAGTGGAGAGACTGCTGCTAAGAACCTTTTTCTGTTTAGATCTTAGAGAAGTTTCTCCTGACCAAACTTGAAGTCCACTGGGCACAATTTGATGTTCCTTCCAAATATTAATTGATTTGTTCTCCGGCAGCGGCATGACGTCTCAGCCCTGCTCAGGGACAGCCTTGTCACTGCTAAGGACACAGATCCACGCAGGACTTCCTCTGCGCCTGGCCAATTCATTAGACCTGGTTAGCAATTTGCAAACGAGATTAATTGATTTGCAGGCTGCTGGGCCCTGAGTGTTAGTCAGCTCCCACCCCTGGGAACTCAAGAGAGCTGAAAGCAACATGGAAGGCTGTGTGCAAAGACTGGGGGTGGGGGGGGTGCCTTTCTTTGTCATCATAACAGGAGCTTAGACATGGTCTCTCAGTCCCTTCTGGATCAGGGTGGTATGTAGGGCCACAGTGGGGACTTCTGGGATAAAATGAGAAGGGTGGCCACACAGAAAGTGTGTGTGTGTGTTTGTGTGTTTGTGTGTGTGTGTGTGCTCGCAGGTGTACACATACTCTTTTTGTTTGTTTTGAGAGACAGGGACTCACTATGTAGCTCTGGCTGTCCTGTAACTCACAATGTAAACCAGTCTGGCCTTGAGTTCACAGAGATCCACCTACCTGCCTCTGCCTTCCCAGTCCTGGCATGGAGAGTGTCTAACACCATGTGAACTGAACCAGTTTCTTTCTTTTTAAAATTTTAATTATTGCACGCTTGGTGTGTGTGTGTGTGTGTGTGTGTGTAAGAGGAGAGGAGAGGAGGGGTGGGGAGAGATGGTGGTCAGAGGACTCTCAGATCCCCCAGAGCTGGAGTTACAGGCACTTGTTAGCTGCCTGGCAAGGGTGCTGGGAATCCAAGTGCAGTCCTCTACAAGAGCTGCCTGTTTCCCTAACCACTGAGCTGTCTCTCCAGTGCTTTCAACCTTATTTTTTGAGACAGCGTCTCTAGGCTGACTTCCCAGGAATTCCCCTCAACTTCTCCTCTCTCTACTTCAACACTGTTTTTTTTTTTTTTTTTTTTTTTTTTTTTTGGGGCTTCATGTTTGAGAGTGGCATGAACTGAGCCATCTCCCATGTCCCTCAAAGCTTTTATTGTCCCCAACTGACACCACGGTGTCTTATTTTGAAGACTTTACATGTATACCTGTGTTAGGAAGATTTTATTGTGAGGAAAGTAGACATTTGTCTACATACACACACACACACACACACACACATGAACACATACAGACACACATACGAACACATACATACACACATATGAGAAGGAGATGACAAGAAGAGGAAGGAAAGAGCTGTTATCTTATGTAGGAAAAAAAAAAGCCTTTGTGTTTGTCCTGAGTCCAGCTTCTACTGACGTCTGCTGGGCTCAGTTACTCGGAGCCATCCCGGAGCCTCCACAGCCTTCCCACGTTTCTGTGACCTCAGCTACTTGTCCCAGTCCCTAAACTAAATCTCTCAGGCCTAATCTAGGCTACAACCTGTCTTTAATCCCATCCACAGAGATGGCCAGGTCAGATGACCCACCTCTGTGGAGAGTAAAGGAGAAATGGCTGCCTAAAAGAGGAGGGGCCAGACAGGAGCTGCTCATCCATAGAAACTTGGGGGATGGCGTCTCACCCCTCCCCAAGTTAACGCAGTGTTCTTAGGAGCAGGTGCATGCCTTGACACCCCACAAGGAGGGAGGTGGAAGATGTGGTGAGCTCTCCTCAAGGTGCTGAGGGACTAGCTAGGGGGGGGACCGTGCCGCCTTTGTGAAGGAGATGAGTCCTGAGGTTTGCATGCAATTACTGGGCCCCGCTGTGTGCCCGGCAGTGTGTGGGAGCAGGAGACAGGCAAATGAGAGCGCCGCATGGCCCTCGTCCTGTGGGAGAGCTGGGTCTGGCGAGGGGGAACTGATGGAGACTGGTAAACAAGTCATTACAGATGCAGCGCGGTGAGCTCTCTGATGTGATTATGCGCCTCTGAACGAGGGGTCCTGACAAGGCCGGCTGGAGGAGGTGGAGGAGGAGAGCTGTGGAGGCACAAACAGGAACTGGAGGAGGGCTGCAGCCGGTCCGCACCTGTCCCCAAGGCCTCTCCATCCAGCCCCCACTGCAGATGGGGGGCGGTGGAGGGGGGCTGGGGAGAGCTGTAGCTCCATCCTCTCTCTTCCCTCACTGAATCATAGATTTTGTAAAAAAAAAAACAAACAAAAACAAACAAACAACAAAACATACGCGCTAAAACAGTAGCATAGCACTTAATCACTATTTACTTGTTTATCTAAAATGCTGTTTCCTTGGCAATCACTAATAGTCTTGTTTACTGAGGTGACTGGTACCCTGGCTGTCTTCTCTCTTTGTCTCTGACTCTCATTTCTGTCTCTTTCTCTCTCTTAGACTCTGTGTCTGACGAGAGTTCTGTCTCTTAACTCTGTGCCATTGTTTTTGTCTCTCAGTCAGGGTTTCATGTAGCCCAGGCTGGCCTTGAACTCCCGATGTAGGCCAGCATAACCTCAAACTTCTAATCTTCCCGTCTTTACCTCCAGAGAGCTGGGCTGACAGACGTGCACCTCCGTGCCTTGTGCATGCTGTGCCGGGGATTGAACCTGAGGCTTTGTCTATGGCCGGCAAGTACTCTACAGACTGGGGCACATCTCCAGCCCTCAGAAGTCTAACTGCTGCCCTCCCCACCCCACCCCCCGACAGAAAGTAGGGTGGCAGAAATGCCGTGGGTACTAATGACCAGATCAGCCAGGGAGGTGGGAGTCAGGTGAGGGATTCTGAAAAGTGGTTGGCGCGGGACTACATGAAAAACTATGTGTATGTGGAGACAGGAGGGGACCTGATCTTGGGAGATGAGTTTTCTTCTGAAAGTCTCGCTACAAACCACCCTTCCAAAGATACTACAATTGAAGTCTGAATTTTGTTCTAGAATGTTCTCATGCAAAAAGTTAGAACAAGCAACCAATTGAAAGCAGAAGATGGAGTAGGAAGAGAGTCCAGCCCTCAACAGCATTCTCACCCCCCCTTCACCCCCCCTCTTCCACCCCCACCCTCCAAATCCCAACTGCCCCTTTTGTTCAGAACTTTCAAGATTAATTCTAACTAAGGTGCGAGCAGAGAGGCCAGAGAGAAAACATCCTCAACAGTGAGTCCCCGGAGGAGACATGTTAGGTGATATGCCACAACCGTAGGTGACAAATCACAAGGAGAACAGAATTTGCAGTTCAGTCCTTTAAGCCCCTGATGATGTCATGGAGAACTTTTGATTTTGATGCTAATAGCCCTTTGCCACCTGCCTAACCTTTTCCTAATCCCTTTGTATCGAGAGGGGTTAGCTGTCCACATCTGGCTGGGAGCTGACAGCGAGGTTGTTTTGATGGGACTTGTTTTTGCCCGAGCATCTGTTCTCAGGCTCTGCCGAGTACTTACCCAGCTCACCTGCAAAGCTGAAGCCGCTGCCCTCCATCTCCTGGCTTCCTGTGAAGCCGGGTGGGGGGCGGGAGGGGTTTACAAAGAGCGGTAATTTCATTTGGGGGCTTAGAATTCATTTGTTTCTAAATCAAGGGACATCTGTTCCTTTTTGCCCGAGGCCTTCATCTGTAAAATGGAGTATAGCTACTGCCTCCGTGATTCATCTGATCGGGCTTCTGTGTAGAAGACTTGACTCACTCCAAGGGGCGGGGGATAGCTGAGACGCCCACCTAACAGTGGTCCTCATGGTCCAAGTAACGTTACAAAAGTACCACTCAGTAGCCTGTGACCACGGTGGCAGAAGATAGGGGGCGCACTACCGTTTTCACCCCGCATCTAGAGAAGACGTCTGTAGGCCACAGGAGTGAGGCAAGAGCTGTGGAACCTCACTCTGCTACGGGGGCGGGGGGGGGGGGGGGGAGGTACCTAGCGAGACACAAGGAAGGCCAAGGTAGTCATGTTTCATGAACGCTTCCGATGACTGGAGTCCCTGCGCAGCTGAAGGTCCCCAGCCTCCAGACAGGCGCCCCACTTCTGCTGGCCTTCACCCCAACCTTGGATGCTGGCAGGGAGGTCGGAGATTCAGCTCCAACAACAAGCAGCTTCCTGCTTCCACGTTTGAGGGTTTCCGCCAAATGTTTTCCCTCATCTTGATTTTCAGTATGGCCCACCGGGGTCAGAGGTGACTGTCAAGCCCCTTGTCTCCTCCTGCCCCCGCATCCTCACCGCCCCAAGTCGTGCCCAAGTTCATATGTGGAGGAAAAGATAGATTCCTAGATACCCCTCCCCACCTTCTGCTAAAACTCTTTAAATGTTGGCTTATTTCTTTAACTTTCAAAAACAAAGTGTGTGTGTGTGTGTGTGTGTGTATTGTCCCAGCCTCAAAAGCATTAGTGTTTGATGGCTACGAGGCACCTGGCATGCTGGAGACGGACAAAAGCTACCTCTAAGCACGAACATTTGAAATTATTAAGTGTTCATTAAAGCACCCCGGGTGCACAGCGCTCTTAGGGATGTTTGCTTCTCAATTTTCTATAATTTCCTTATTTTTCTCTTCTAGCTAAAGGCAGATGAAAAACGAACTCCGCGCATTTGAGTCTCTGAATCATAGTTAATGTGAGACGCCCCCTCCCTTAACTGCACTGTTTCCCTCTGCCTCCTTCCGTCTCCTTTTTTATCAATCTGATAAACGTCTCATTCCTTTTAACCCCTGTTCTGACTGCCACCCGGGAAATGCGAGCAAAAGCCCCGACCAACTCTCTCCACATGAACCCCCCACCGCCCCCACCCCGCCCCGTCTAGCTTTGGGGGAATGAGCTGCGGGTCGGAAGCTGTAGAAAAATCGAGAAAGCTGCAGCACTGCAGCCTGGCGCGGGCAGGGATTGGGGGCAGCTGTCTGGCAGGTGGCTGCAGTCTGGGGTGCACAGCACACCCTGGGCAGCCGCCCACGGCCCCTAGCCCCACCGACTGACTTCCGGGGGGCACTGGGGGAGCTGCGGCTGTGCCTGGAATGTTCTGGAAAAACACAAAGCTCCAAGCCCCCTCCCGTCCGCTCTCCTGTGACTCTGGTCTTACGTGAGCAGAGAGGGAACAACAGCAACTAAAAGCTGTTTTTCTCCTTCCCTTTCTTTTTATTTTTTTGACAACAACCTCACATAACCTCAAAAAGTTACCCATGAATTTACCAAAAACTTTTTATGAAACTATTTTAACCTCTGGTGGGGGTTAAAAACAAGCTCTGTGGATTTATTACCCGGAAAAAAAAAAAAAAAAAAAAGAGGATCGTGACTCTGTATTTGCTGCAAAATCGTCTTCCAAACTTCAACGGCGCCCCCTACCGCCGCCTGCGAGGAATGGCGGGCGCCGACTGCCGCAGGAGCTACAGGCTCTGCCTGGAAGCTGTTCCTCAGCGGGTGTCTGGACCCCCACCACTGCATCCCAGGTCTGCTCCGAACCCTGACCCCTTTCTGGGCCTTAGTTTACATTTTTCGGAGTTCACGTAGCTGAACAAGGAGCAGGCTGATCGCCGGCAGGCTTGTACTGCAAACCTGGGCTGGACCCCTGCAGAGCACAGGCGAAGCTTATAGTCTGAGCACGCAGGCGACCCTTGCTTGTTTATTCCTTTTCGCTGCTTTCACGTAAATGCCACCCAGATGTACTAAAGGAAGAATGATGACACACGCCCCCTCCCACGAGGGAAGAAGGACAGGAGTGCAGGCAGGGCGCCTCGGAGGAGGCTGAGTACCCAGAGAAGTTGAGCATTGCAGAGAGCAGGGTGAGACACAGGCAAAGAAAGAGAGGACCAGAGGACTCAGAAGGACGTGGGGATGGGATGAGGGTCCCTGTGAGGAGGACTCCCTAGCTTCGAAACATACCAGTTCTCGCTCAGAACTAGGCATGTGTTTACAAAGGACACAGGGTGTTGGGCGGGGGCGGGGGGGGGGGGAACGACACCAAAACCGTTTAGAAAGCAAATGTAAAGCAGAGAGACAGAGACAGACAAACAGACAGAGAGAGAGATAGAGACACAGAGAGACAGAGAGGAGGAGCCTGTGCTGCAGACTGCCCAGTAGAGGCAGCAGCAAGTGGCACACAGGGCATCTCGGCCCTCACAACCTGAGTCCTGTTGCTAAGGACTGTTACTTCTGTGCTTGGTGTTCTGCCTGTGAAAGGTTGACAGTAGGTAATAACTCTGATACAGGGAAAAAGCCAGCTCTGCCTGATCTCTACGGAAAAATCTAGAATTTGGCACTAAATAGATCTTCCAGTGTTTACATGATAGTAATTCAACCACACGCATGCGCGTGCGCGCGCCCACACACACGCGCCTGGACACTGTCAGAGATCTGAATTACTGAGGTCACGGTGGGGGGCTCACGGTCATCTCCCCACACATCCAGCATCGAGTTCAGGAGAGCCAAATGCCAAACCCAGTTTGCCTGTAGCTCTTTTGGATTTGAAGGGAAACAGTTCCTTTTCCTTTTCCCCACTGGCCTGAGAGACTGTAGGAAGACAGCACCCCCAAGTCTTTAGAAATCCCCTGGGGAATGTGGTGACACTTGGGGAAGGGGGGCTTTTTCTTCTTATCTCTGAAAAATCTGTAAACCCCCCCCCCTCCTCCTGGTAGGTGCCCCATCCTTTCTTTCCAGCTTCTCAGTGAACCAGGTCCATTTTGAGTTTGGCACTTGGATCCAAAGGTACATTTGTGGTGTGGGGGCATCTTCTCCAAGATGGACTTCCTGGGTATTGTGAAGGTTCCTATGCTGAGGCATCAGACAGCAACGCCCTGGGCCAGCCTAGGCTGCCTTGGGCCCTCCTAACGGCAGGACCTGGTGTTTCTTTTTCTTTTCTTTTCTTCTTTCTTTTTATTTATTTATTTTTTTTTTTTTTTGAGACAGGGTTTCTCTGTGTAGCCTTGGCTGTCCTAGACTCACTTTGTAGACCAGGCTGGCCTCGAATTCACAGCGATCCACCTGCTTCTGCCTCCCGAGTGCTGGGATTAAAGGCGTGGGCCATCACTGTCCGGCAGGACCTGGTGTTTCGATGCCCCTAGTGGTAGACTCCAGCATAGCACCCTGTTGCTTTAGAACCACAGACCAGCTTTCCTGCTTTCTCCAGTAGCTATTTCTTGGGGGTGGGGGGGGGGGGGGGCTGGGGAAGCTGCTGTAGCTTCCACTTGTTCCTTCCTTATTTTCCCTCTTGACATATGATCTGGCTATATAGCCCAGGCTGCCTCAAACTTGCAGTAATCCTCCTGCCTCATACTTGCCACCATGCCAGGCTTTACATGTCCCTTCTCAAAGGGCAACTCAATATTTCACTGTGTCCTCATTGTATTTTTTTCTTATAATTTATTCAGATTACATCCAGGTTGCTATCCCCTCACTTTCATCTTCCCGTTTCCCATCCCCTCCCTCTTTCACCCTATTCCCCTCCGGTAGACCTGTGATGGAAGGGGACCTCCTCCCCCACATATGATCACGGCCTATAAGGTCTCATTGGAATAGCCTGCTTCCCCTTCCTCTGAGTGCCACTAGGCCTCCCCACCAGGGGGAAATGATGAAATACAGGTACCAGAGGTCATGTCAGAGGCAGTCCCTGCTCTCCCTACAACCATGGAGAATGATCTGTCCATTGGCTAGATCTGAACAGGGAGTCTAGGTTCACTGCGTGCATTGTCCTTGCTTGGTACAGCAGTTTGTGCAGACCCCCTACGTCCAGATTCTCTAGCCTTGATGGTTTTTTGTGGGGCTCCTGGACCCTCTGCTCCTTCTATCCCCCCCACTCCCAATTATTCCATACCCCTCTCACTTGGAGTCCAATAGCTAGTCCCAGAATCTGTCCCTATCCCCTGCTGAGTAAAGACTCTCAGAAGACATCCACAGTGGGCAAATATCCACTTATAAGTGAGGATATACCATGTGTGTCTTTCTGGGTCTGGGTTATCTCACTCAGGATGATCATTTCTAGTTCCATCCATTTGCCTGTAAATTTGAAGGTTTCCTTGTTTTTAATAGCTGAGTAGTATTCCATTGTGTAAATGTACCACAGTTTCTTTATCCATTCTTCTATTGAGGGACATCTAGGTTGTTTCCAGATTCTGGCTATTAAGAATAAGGCTGCTGTGAACATAGTTGAGCAAATGTCCTGTTGTATGGTAGAACATCTTTCAGATATATACCAAAGAGTGGGCATACATATATCTAGATCTGGGTCTTGAGGTAACCCTATTCCCAGTTTTCTGAGAAAGCTCCAGATTGATTTCCAAAGTGGTTGTACAAGTTTGTACTCCCACCAGCAATGAAGGAGTGCTCCTCTTTCTCCACATCCTCTCCAGCATGTGCTGTCACTTGAGTTTTTTAAAATCTAGATCCATTTTTATCACTATGCACAAACTCAAGACCAAGTGAATTAAAGACCTCAACATAAAACTAGATACACTAAATCTGTTAGAAGAAAAAGTGGAGAAGAGCCTTGAACTCATTGGCACAGGAGACAACTTCCTGAACTGAACACCAACAGCTCAGGCTGTAAGGTCAACAATTAATAAATGGGACCTCATGAAACTGAAAAGCTTCTGTAAGGCCAAGGACACTGTCAATAGAACAAAGTGATGGCCTACAGACTGGGAACAGGTCTTCACCAACCCTACATCTGACAAAGGGCTAATATCCAAAATATATAAAGAACTCAAGAAATTAAACACCACCAAACCAAATAACCCAATTAAGAAATGGGGTTCAGAGCTTAACAGAGAATTCTCAACAAAGGAGCATCAAATGGCTGAGAAACACTTAAAGAAATGCTCATCATCCTTAGTCATCAGGGAAATGCAAATCAAAATGACTCTGAGATTCCATCTTACATCCATCAGAGTGGCTAAGACCTCATTGCATCTTAAAATGTTGAACGTTGCAATGGAGACCATAAAGAGCCACAGACATAGATGCATCTTACCTCTGTTCATGCGATTTAAATAGACTATATTGTCAACTCCCACAAACCCACATGTTAATGGCTCAAATGAAATTGGTGGTATGTGTTTTAATCTGAAAGCAATTATTTTTCTTGTACAGTTGCTTCTAGGCTCTGCTGGATTTTCACTTCTGTAGTTTCTGCTCTGCACCCCGCCCCCAATGTAGAGGAAGATTGCTGCATGCTGCCAAATGGCAGAGGAAGCTCCTCGTTTTCAGTTATTAATTTCTATCTGTTGTGTGCTGTTGTATTTCATTTTAATTAATTGAAGTGACATTTCATTATAAATGCAACGCATAATTTAAAAAAAAAAACTGAAAAATGAGAAAGTTCCTTAGTCCATTCTAAGTAACTGTGTTTGGAAGCTCGGAACTCACCCGCCCGACATGTTCTGGAGGGCAGGGTTCGCCGGCTTGCTCTATTTGGTTTTGTGTTTACTCTCCCTGTCACTCACTGCCTTTCCCACAGCTGGGTTAGCCAGACTCTCATTGTTTTCAACAGATTGAGTTTCCAGAAGCTCATGAGGACACGGGCCATACTTCTTCACTCCTCATCTCGCCTCGCTGTAAATTTGAGGATCTGCCATGCAGCCATCTGAGGCGTTAGATGAGGAAGGAATTGATGGCGTCTCTGTCACGTGCAGAGCAGAATGGGAAACCAGTGGAATCGATGCAGGCTGGAAACGGCTATTTCTAGAAAAGACTAGCTCATTCCATCAATCTGTGCTTTCTTTTTCACAAGCAGGACCCATTAGACTTCCTGGGGGACAGGCTGACGCATCTGCCATTAGGTACAGTTAGGTAAAATTTTCATTCCACCTTCAGTGTGAGCAGCAAGGTGCTCGGGGGTCAGCTGGCATTCAGAGTATATACCTGCCTCATCCTGTGGGGGTCTCAGGAAACTTCAGTGTCCCTGTGGGCTAGGAGAATATCCGAATAGCCATCCCTATGTCTGATACTGAAAGATTAAAATCCAACTCAAAAAGACTTAGGCCCCAAAGCACATACACTTGTTTTGAGGGTATTCAGCTGGACTGGCCGCTTAAGCAATGTCCTCACATGTCATTCCTAGACTCCCAGGCTATCCCAGATGGTTCGCAGTGGTCCCATGTAGACCCAACTCACCTAGTGATTGCTGATTGCATTAGGAAGACGATTAGTCAAAGTCCCAGCATGTCTACCTCAGGGAGACCTGGCTGTGTGTAGCCCTGGGTCCACTCCTGAACCAGGTGGGAGGTGATAGCTAAATGGATGGGGTGCTCTCACCTCCAAAGAGGTAGAGGAGAGCGAGAGTTTTCACAGCCAGTGAGTTCTGTTCTGTGCATACCATGGATCACCTGCCAAGGGTCTTAGTGGTTGCTGGGAATGCTGCACACTGACCTTCTTCCAGAAAGTTCTTATCCCCATATCCTGTCTGCAGTCTCACCTCTCTGAAGCAATGGCAATGGAAGCCATTTCTCTCAAGCTTCTTATTGAACTGTGTTTCTCCCAGGGCATCTACAGAAACTCATCTCCAGGAGAATTTCTCCCCTAGGGCATCTTCAGAAACTTATCTCCAGGAGAACCCCAGATACCTGTTATCTGTAAGGTCCAAGATGGAGGAGTCAGGTACCATCTAGGCCCCCTCAACACAAGGCAGAGTCTGGGGACAGCCTAAAAGCTAGCCTAGAGATACAGGTGAAGCAGGCCACGTCCCACTACCCACATTTAATTCATCACTCTCATGGTCTGGGTCCCTTTAAGTAATCGTTACATAAAGTGTTGGTTTGTGACAGGTGCCCTGCTCACATTTCACGAGGCAGCTGAGCTGAACTTGCAGCGTGCGTCTTTAATAACGTCTTTGTCATCACCGGAGCCGCTGGCTTGAGTCACCTAATGTGGCTTTCAGAGCACAGCTCTCCGCTTTCATCCTGCCTCTTTGAGATTTAGTACCTTCAGAACCCGAGGACAATGCCGTCATAGAGATTTATCCTCAGCCCTAAGAGCCCATTTTCACTCAACATTAGGACAGTCACTTTCATTTTTCCAGTAGATGCCTGTTCGCAATTTTCACAAAATATGTTCCATTTTGCTTTTTCTAAGGCAGTCTTTAAGAGATTTGTTTAGAGCAACATGTAGGGCTTATAATTGTATCCCAAATGTCTGGGACTAATGACTGTATTTGTGTTAAAATCACCCCCTATTACCTTTTCCAAAACTAATTTTGTCAGATAATGTCTCTGAATAAACCAAACCAGCGTCCATTGGCGTCATATCAGGCTAATGTGTTTTTCTGAGTAGCATTTTGTAATTCAAAGTGAAGGGCTCGTGTTCCTGAGCTCAGGGTAGGGCCGTGTCCTGATATGCCATGGCTAAGCTGAAAACATCTAGAGCCCACTGTGCACTGAATTCCCACCTTACCTCCCACCCATCCGGCCGTGGGACACTGTGGGGGTGTCAGTGTCCTTCATGGTAGGGAGGGATGACAAGAGTCTTGGAGGAGTCCACAGAGTCAGCACCAAAATGGATGGTGCTCCATTGCTGCTGAACGCATGTTGCTGTCCCACCAACACGAACCATGTGGTGACTGATGAGCTAGATCCCTTTATTCTAATGTAAACAGAAGGCCTACCATGTAAGCAGTACCCTGCACATGCCTGTTTAGGGTCAATTTTACTTCTATGTGTTATTT
Source organism: Acomys percivali (assembly GCA_907169655.1). NCBI lineage: Eukaryota > Metazoa > Chordata > Mammalia > Rodentia > Muridae > Acomys > Acomys percivali. The sequence continues at coordinate 60,430,699 of OU015742.1, read as the reverse complement.
TAAATAGCCCTCCATTTTAACCTTCATTTAAGAACGCGTGTCTCCACAGGGCTGGCGTACCTATGAACTCACAGACACCGTGGCAGCATGCACAGGGCCTGCATGGGTCTGCACAGGATGTGGTCCTAGGCCTAAAAGGAGAGAAGAGCACATGGTCCTATCCCTAACCCACAAGCTACCTCCAGTTGATAGCCACTTGGAAATGAAAACTTACTTTTCTCCAAAGGTGTCTCACTGAGGACCCAGTGCACTCTTAAGGTCAGGCCTCATGCCCAGCAGTAGATGACCAATGCCAAATAAACTCAATGTCATCTTTGGAGGTTCTTAGTTTCATATGTTAATCCAGGACATTTTTAAAAAAACTTTACAGGGTTTTTTATATACATTATGGCTTCCAGCTTGGTGTTTTTATGGGATTCCTGCATATGGGAACTTTGTGCTTTTTCTTTGCATCTTTTTCTTGTTTCGTGGTGGTGTCCTGATTTGATCGTTTTTTGTTTTATCTTAGCTTATTATCAATCCTTAGATACTTGTTTGTTCTCTAAGGAAATACAGAAAATGGGGTTGGAAGAGAGGCACGGTGAGGAGGAGCTGAGAGGAGTAAGGGGAGGGGAGCCATAATCATGGCGCGTAGTGTGTGAAGTGGAGATGTCGGGTGTCTTCCTCACAGTCCCCACCTTAATTTTTAGGATGGGGCTGCTCACAGGATGAACCTTGAACTTGCTGATGCCCTTAGACTGGCTCATTGGTGAGCCATGGGGCATGTCTCAGCCCCACCAGGGCTTGCTCATAGACTGGAGATTAAACCTAAGTTCTCATGCTCGTACGCTGTCCGACCCCCGTTGGGAGTGCCTTTACTTGAACAGTTCAGCGCCGTTCACTGTTTAGTGGTGATGTCATCAGTTTCTGTTCTCTTGTATGTCCTAATAAAGGTCAGGTCAGGGGTCCTCTTAGCTAACACCCAGAGAACATTTCCTACAGACTGACCTATAAGTCACTTTTAACCTTTTTGTTTCCAATTTTACTTTTATTTTTATGGGATGTGTGTGTGTGTGTGTGTGTGTGTGTGTGTGTGTGTGTGTGTGTGT
>OU015742.1:60418965-60429601 GCA_907169655.1 Acomys percivali | reverse complement strand
GTGTGTGTGTGTGTGTGTGTGTGTGTGTGTGTGTGTGTGTGTGTGTGCATAAGAGTGCAGTTACCCACAGAGGCCAGAGGAGGAGGGAACATCAGATTCCCTGGAGCTGGAATTACAGCTGTTTGGGAGCCTCTTGATGTGGGTACTGGGAACTGAACTTGGGTCTGGTGGAAGAGCAGCAAGTGCTCTTAACCACTGAGCCATAACTGCTCTTTATAGCTTTTCTTTTGGACAAGCACACAAGTGCTTTAATGAGACTCCTTCTAAAGATAAGAAACTGTCTGGTACAGATGATGGGCAGACTCACCAGTACCCCAACAACCCTCTGCACACCTGTGTGATATGGTCCGCTTCCTGTGGGTAACAAAGTCACTGATGCCCCTAGAAGCTCCATGCTTGTGTATGAGATAGGAAAAGGAGACGAAGCCGAGGAGCTAAGCTGGCCATGCTTGGCCACAAGGAAAACTTGGGTTTAGCCCCACAGTGGTGCACCACTGCTGGGGGATGGCTTTCTGTAGCACCTCCAGCAATTCCTACCTTGTCTCCTGTCTGGATCTGGCTAGGAGGCCTCCTGGCTTCAGAGTCCAGAACAGAGCTCTAGAGAGTTCCAAACAGCTTTGGGCTTCTGTTGGCCAGAAAAAGGAGGGGTAGGAGCGGAAAGATAACTGTACCCTGACTCAAAAGTCTTTCTCTTAAGGCCAGGTACAAAGTTTGATTGTAAGTAAACTTTTTGGGGGGGGCCCAGAGTTATATAACTCAGTTGGTAAAGTGTTTGCTATGAAAGCACAAGGACCTGAGTTTGATTCCCCAGAAGCCATGTTAAAAAGTTGGGTGTGGTGGCGTGGGATTGCAACCCCAGCAGTGGGGAGGCATAGGCAGGTAGGTCCCTGGGGCTCCCTAGCCAGCCAGTCTAGTCTACCTGGAAAGTTCTAGTGACCCTGTACATATGAGCAACACTTAATGGGTTCAGTAGTATATCCATAGGAATCTCTATATATTGCCATATAGATCTATAAGAAGAAGCCATGTATCTGTCAGGGAATACATGGGAAGGGTTGGAGGAGAGGAAAGGGTGGAGATGGTGGAGATGGTGTAAACACAACTTTTTTAAAAGAAGATTTATTTATTATTTATACAATATTCTGCCTGAATGTGCAGCTGCACACCAGAAGAGGGCACCATATCTCATTATAGACAGTTGTGAGCCACCATGTGGTTGCTGGGAATTGAACTCAGGACCTTTGCAAGAGCAGATGGTGCTCTTAACCTCTGAGCCATCTCTCCAGCCCCACAATTTTCATATATGATGCTCTCAAAAGATAAATACAGCTATTGAAGGTATATAGTGTCTGAAGAATGACACCTGAGGTGAGGTTGACCTCTTGCCTTCACATGCATTCATGTACATACATGCATGTGTAATCACACCCAAAAAATGTCCTCGCATGCGCGCACACACACACACACACAAATATTTAATGAAAAAGAGATTTCAGTAAACCTTTGGGTATAATTACCTAGGTCAAGAGTTGACAAGCTTCTTCTGTGAAGACCAAGTCACAATAACTTTTGACTTTGTAAACCCCACAGCCTGTATGGCAAGCACTCAATCACACTGCTGCTGGAGGCATCTAGCAATGAACAGATGGGACAGTGTGCCAATAAAACTTTATTTGCAAGAACAAACAGAAGCAGAAGATCAGATTTGGCCTTCAAACCATAGTTTGCAGGTTGCTGGTCTAGATAATCTACAGATATGATGGAATGATAAGGACTTAGTATTTGGGGATCATCAGGCAGGGCATATTCATCAAGGATATATGGAGATCATGGTATTTAGGGAACAGGCAAAAGGTGGAGCTTTTACTGATATTCTGCATTATTGTGGAATTAAATATGATGAAGTCTAGGCTTCTCTCATTAAAACCAAAACCACAATGGGTTTAGGAAATTTTGTTTCTCTCACAAATGATCACTGGGGTATAAATGGTCTAGGCCTTGCCCAGGACTCCATGGTGTGCTGTGGACCTGACTTCCCTTTTCTTCTTCTTCTTAGCTCTCTCGTTAGATTTTTTTTACCTCCTAGAATGGCTGCAGCAGTTCCTGCTGTTAGATGTGTGTTCTAGGGAATGGGACCAAGACAGGAAAGGGCACGCACTCTCCTGCGAGAGGCATGCCTTGTAAATTGTCTCCTACTTCCTCTCCTACCACGTAGGCAAGACCTAAATGGGCTAGCCATGCTCAGCTGCAGAGAAAGCGTATCTCACCCCAGCAGCCCTGCACACCTGCCAAGGGGAGGGCGCAGAAGGAGGCCCCGCAGAGGCTGCCCCATGAGTTAAAGTGCAAACAGAAGGTCTGAAGAGGCTCCCTTTGGTTCCTTAGAGGGGACTTGCTCAGCAACGCTTTCTAGACGGACTTGCCACTTTTACGTCTACTTTACTTCCCATCTCTTTGGCCAACACTGTGAAGTCCTGGGCCTCATTTCCTTCTGAGCACAGCAAACTTCTCCTGGGGACAGTGAGGGTCACATTGGGTGGGTGGATAGGTGGGAGAGAGAGAGAGGGAGAGAGAGAGAGAGAGAGAGAGAGAGAGAGAGAGAGAGAGAGAGAGAGAGAGAGAGAGAGAGAGAGGAGCTTTGAATCTCTGCTCAGGAATGTAGTTGTTTCTTTGACATCTCTTTAAGAGTCTATGTTTTTCACAGGCTGGTGGACCCCTATTATTTCCCTTCCTCCGCCTTTCCTCCTCCATCTGTCTCTTTCCCCTTCTGGTCTCCAAGGACTGAAGTCTCTCCTTGGTCTCTGACTTGCCATGGTTGGTCTTGCCATTTTCACAAAGTTGCTGCTACTTCCCGCAGTTCCATTGAAGAATCCTCAAATCCGAGTCTGAGGCGAGGAGGCGCAGTAACAACAGCAGAGGCAGGTCTTGCCATCGTTTGCGTGGAACCAAGGCGTGGGATCCCATCAGAAACTCCGGGAAAGCATCCTATTCTTCTTCTTGTTTGCTTCTCCTTCCCAGCCCTCTCCACCCATCACCTGGGGACAGTCCGCCGGAGATGTCCACATTGTGAGGGAACTCAAGGAGCTCCTGGTCACCACCACCATCAGCAAGGAGGCCACAGGCCTAGGTGGGACCACATTTCCCGTGCCAACAGGGTGCCCGCTGGCAGAGGGTAAATCACAGTGCTCTTCAAAGTGCCTCCAAATGCGAGGCCTGCTACCTTTACAATTCTTCTTTAGCTTTGAAGAAAACTACTTCTTTAAAAGAAGGAAGAAAAACAACAACCACCCTTGATGAATGCACACTGATGTTAAATGGAGTTTGAAGAAAGAAAAAAAAAAAACCAGGTTTATAATACAATTATAATTAATGAGAGGAGAGGGACCTAGTCCATCATTATTTCTCTCACTCACAGAAGGGAGGGAAATAATAGGAAAATGAGATTTTTCTCTAATGCTGGTCTGATTATGTCTCCTCTTTGGGCTCCCTCAAAATTTGGGCTCTTAATATACCCCTGAGATGAACCTCCCCAGAATCTACAAGTTGTGATAAAGGGATGGGGGTCAGCTTCATCAAGGGACTGGACTTGGGATCCTGAAAATAAAAATTTCAAGACAGGCTAGTTTACACACAGCAAGTTGATTTAACTGCTTTAAGAAATTACACTTCTGTATTTATTTGTGGGGGGGGGGTGGGGGGGGGTAGCCACTCATGTGCCACAGCTCACATATGGCAGTCAGGAGACAACTTTCAGGACTTGGTTCTCTCCTTCCATCAAGTGGGTTCTGAGGATAAAACTCCAGTCCTCAGCCTTGGGGGCAAGCACCTTTACTCTCTGAGCCATCCATCCCCCAGCCCTTGACTGCTTTTGGACTAGCACCTATGTGGGGAACTGTGTTGACTGAGATCAAGCACTCTAGAAGCTGTTGGTGAGCTAGAAGGGAAGGCCTTCAGGTGGCCGGTGATGAGGCTCTCGCTGAAGAGTGAGGAAGAAAGTGCCGGTGTCAGCTCCACGTGCTCCACCTTGGGTTTGGATGTGAGAGTTATCATCAGTCACTAACCTGACAGGGTGTAGAATTTCCTGGCTCTGTGTGTGTGTGTGTGTGTGTGTGTGTGTGCGCGTGTGTGTATGTGTGTGTGTGTGTGTGTGTGTGTGTGTGTGTGTGTATGAGTTTCCAGACTGGTCCAGACTGGGTTAACTGGGATGGGGAAGACCTACCTTAACTGCTGATGGGCGGAGACAAAGTGACTAAAAGGCAGCAACAGTCTCTTCTCTCCACTTCCTGACTGTGGCTACCATGTGATCAGCTGCATCCAACTCCTGATACCATGACTTATCTGCCGTGATGGCTGCTTGAACTGTGAGCCAAGATAAACCCTTCCTTAGCTTGTGCTTGTATGACGTTCTCTTGAAGCAAGCAACAAGACCAGTACTGAGCACATGTACCTGAGAGCCCACACCTCTGCATGGACGGCCACAGTCCTCCCTGCTCTTCTCACGCTTCTGCTAAACGCTGACTGTGAGGCAGGGGTCCAACCTTGGAAGGATGTCCTGGAGTCAGAACCCACAACTGGACTCATTTGTGTCTGTTGCCGATTACTTAATTTAGGACCTATATCTGTGGGGCTACAACTGCTCCCATCTTCTGAAAGAGAGTAGAGGAGAATTTCCCCACTGTGGTGTGAAAAAGTATCAGGAGAGGGGTGCCCTGCCTATATACCAAGTGCTCTTGGGTCATCTCTTGTACTTTCTGTTTTCTTGATTGGCATGGCTTCATCATAAATAACCCATCTTTCTATCTTAGCTGTCTCAGGGGTACGTCCAAGGCTTACAATAGGTTTGCTGGATTCTTGCTGATTCAGTGTGTGTGTGTAAAGGTGGTGTGAGTGTGCAAGCCAGATATCACATTAGTTATTGTTCTTCAGAAACTGTCACTCTGTTTTTTGAGATAGGGTCTTCCACTGGCCTGAAGATGTTCAAGTAGGCTAGTCTGGCTTTCCCCAAGCCCAGGGACCCTCCTGTCTCCATCGTCCCCATGCAGGAATTGAGCACATACCCCATCTTTTCTATGTGGGCTGTGACCCACCTGAGGTCCTCCTGTGTACAAGGCAAGCACTTCGCCAATGAAGTCATCTTTCCTGCCATAAAACGCTTGCTGCTTTTGGATAAAGGCCCCACACACTTGCTGTGGGAGCCCTACAGGCTAGTTGATCCTAATAGCACAGTTTCCCTGAGGTTGCTAAAGGAGATGGCTAACAATGAAGACAAAAAAAAAAAAAAAAAAAAAAAAACAGTTGAGTGTTTATTTCAAATATCATCAGGGAAGGAATGACACTTTGTGATTGTATCTTAAGACAAGAAGGAACTGTGGACTTCTGGAAGGTTCTCAGAGTCTGTGTTCTGAGATGGTCAGAATTTCCTGGTTTTGACTTCTCCCCTCAAGAGAAAGGGGTTTGCATATCTCATCAAAGGACATTTAGGGCCTTGGGTTGTTTTTAATCTTTGAATACACTTTTAGAGAGAAGCTGTGGAGGTGCTGTGACGTTCCATTTTCTTGGTTGCCCATGTTGTGGTAATCTACTGGCACATGGTGGTTTGGGGACAGCTAGTGACATTCTGTTAGCCCATGATCCTTAGGAAGCTGCAGTCTTCTCCTCGTCACAGAATCCCATCTGGAATGCCACACGACACATAGCTGTCTCTCTGGGCTCCCTTGGCTAGAACCATTCTCAGAGTGTCTCTGTGATAGTGGTTGGAGGATCTTCTAGGATGGCCCTCCATCCAAGCTTGCCTGATGTTTTTCTCATGATTAGATGGGGCCCATGGGTGCTAGGAAAGGGGGCCTCAGAGAGGAAAGCCATTCTACCAGCTCTGTGATTATGGACCCCGACAGCCTGGCCAAGGTCAGACTTGTTGGGGTCTCCATGGTCAGGCTTCTTATGCTCAGTAATTCTGACCTTTTTGTGTGTCCTAGACAGAAACCATCCAATGCCAGATTCACTCTCTCTCCTCCACAGCTGCCCCTCAGAGGCATGTTCTGTGCTCCATGCTGGGGGTGGGGGGGTCTGCCATGCACCCCTCTCCTGTTTCCTCTGACACGAGATCTACTTGGTATTCCTGTAGCGGAGCCAATACTTAGTTTTTCAGAGCTCCGATGTGAAGCTGAGGTCGCCACAGTCTTTACCAACCCAAACTGTGACTGGAGAAGTAAATTACTTATATTTTCCTTGAAAATATTTGATACGAACTACATTAAAATCCTCAGTGAGAAAATATACCCCCAAACCTATAATCAGAGAGGAGATGATGTCTATAAAACATAAAGAACCATAGGGTACGTTTCTGTGCAAAAACCTACTTTAAAATTTTATTATTTGCCCCGTACTATGTCATCAGCTGCCGGCTTCTCACTCCTTATTTATTAGAGGTGGGCGCAGCTCTCTCCGTCAAATAAACACCCTAATAGCGGCTCATGAGCAGATTTTCTCCCAGCAAGCGGGACCCAGTGATATTTACTGCAGAAAGATGGATAGCCTTGGGTCTTCATAAGGAAGAAAGACACATTTTGGAAGCAAATAGACTAATACTTTCTTAAGATGGGGCTCTTGAAGGCTGAATTTATATACAAAAGTTTCAAACGACCAAGGCAGACACCAGGTTAGGTTACTGACTACAGAATACTGACTTTTCCTATCCTGGCCATTGGCCAATTCTTAACTAGCATCTACCATTAGCCTATTGTGGCTTCATGAGTCTGTTCTGATATCAGTTTCATCCCTCCTCCTGGGCCTCCCCAACATCCCCCTGAAGACGTTGCCATGGCTTGGTTGGACCATTTTCTGCATATATGTAGACACGAGATGTATACATCTGAGTCTGCCTGCCCCGGCCCAGCTGTACTCCACTTTGTATCACAACTTTCTCCTCCCTTGTCCCTCCTTGAGGTGTGGAAGAAGAAACAAGCAGCGATGGGCCCTGGTTTGTTCAGAGAAGTGGTCTTTTATTCTGATCCCTGGGCGAGTGGGTGCTCAATACTCAGACCAGGCTGGCCTCGAACTCCTAGCAATCTTTGTGCCTCAGCCCCCTGGGTGTGGGGGAATACAGATGTTAGCCACCAGGCCCAGCTGACAGGAAAGTCTTGACTTAGCCTTTCAAAGACTTTTTCCTCATGGCCCAAGTCTTCTCCTTCCTGTGAGTGTGGGAGCTTGCCTTAGCAGCCCCTTGGCCTCAGATGATGAGCAAAGATGCTTCTGGTGGGGAAAGGTCAGCTCTTGCCTTTCTCTGACGTGCATGCTGTGGCTCTGCTCTATCACCAAAGTTTGTGGGGCTTATTTTTTCTTCTATCCTAGTTTGAGAGAGAGAGAGGAAGTGGGGGGGCGAGTGAGCTAGGAGCATAACAAAACTCTCATACAGAAAATGTCCTCAAACCTGCAATGACTGGAGCGTGGCCGCCTTGTTGAGAACCTGCGGGCTTGTTTCTCCCTAATGTGCCTTTTAAAGGTTATCATTCTCATCTGGCCTCAGAGGCTCTCTCATCCTTTCCCTGGAGTTTGGGGGAGGCTGCATCGGGCTCTCTACCCGAAAGAACCTTCAAAGTAATAGACTCTATGTAATGGTCTCCTAGTGGTTAGGGGGCCATCTGGGAAGAAAATGGATAGCCTTGGGTTCTTCAATAATGGCAGAACAGAAATGGTTTTTTATTTACTTTTTTTTTTTTTTTTTTTGAGATCAGGTAGACTAATCATTTTTCAAAAAGGACTTTTTGAAGGTTGTTTTTCATGCTGATCTTAAATACACATATGTATACATGCACACGTGCACCGCACACACGCACACACACACCACCCCAAGAAAGGACTCTGATGCCCATGCACCACTCCACCTTAGTTTTTGCCCATCAGCGCAGTGCCGTGAGTTTCTTGGTACCCTCTCCATAAACTCTTTTCTTCTGAGGACCATCAAGGACCGCTCTACTTAGGGGTATTTGTGAAGTGCCCCTTTCAGTAAAGGAGTATTTATTGATAATTACTCCTCACTCCAAAGTTAACAGGGTACCGCACAGGAAGCCTCAGGTTAACAGCCTCCCAGTGATACAGAGCCTGGAGCATGGGTGGGAGCAGTGGCTAGCTGTCCAACACAGTCTTCAAATAGACTTCTTTCTGACCTGTGTCCTTCCATTCTAAGGTAGGGTGGTCAAGATATAGCAAGTAAAAATACCAGACACCAGTGAAAACTGATTTCTAGGTGTTAAATTTGAATTCTAAGTGGAAAACAGCACGGACACATTTCTTCTTTAAAAATTAGATTTATTTATTTCATATGTATGAGTATTTTGCCTGCTTGTGTGTCTGTACACACATTCATGCCTGTGCTCCTGGAGGTCAAGAGAGGGCATTGGTTGTACTGAAAGTGGGGTTATTGAATAGTTGTGAGCCACCATGTGGGTGTTAGAAACCAAACCCAGAACCTGTGCAGAAGCAGCCAGTGCTCTTTACCACAGACCCATCCCTCCACCCTGGCGTATGTGCTTCTAAGCATAAATGTGTTCCAAATATCATATACCATAGAACCGTGTTCATAATGACCTGTTACATGCCTGAGATTTGCAATGGACCAGGCATCCATATTTTCTATGCAGCTCTTCCCTACATCAACTCAGAAGGGCTGGGGCAGCATCTAGCATCCCTTTTGCGCAGCCATCTCTGTGGGGAGTGATTTCTCTTGCTCATGCTGGTCAGTTGGAGACTTCTCTCTCCTCCTGCTCAGGCTGCCTGGGGCCCTTCTTCCAGCCAGGTGGATTTTTAAGCTGTTATTCCAACACTTACCTGATTACCTCTTATGAGACAGGAAACTGGTCCCCACCTGCCGGCCTTCTGACCTCCTGGGGTCTCTTAAATCAGCGCTTTTTGAGTCTCTCTCTTTTCTGTCCACCCGGACAGCTGGGCGCTGATGAGCTTATTGCCTGCTCAGGACGTGGCCACCTCAGCAGGGCATTGAGGCTGGCCAACCAACGGAAGATGTGCGCCTGGGAAAGGCTGCATCCCTTTCCTTTCTTTCTAAAAGCTAGTGTGCTAAAAAGAAAAGTCGATTGCCTGTTCTCTGAAATGGATGAAGAGGACATCAAAGGTGTGCCTTCTGGCTGAGGACGACACTCAGAGGCTGCAATCAGGGGCTGTAATCACGCAGGCAGCAGGCATCTCTGTAGAAGAGCCAAAGTCTACACTTTCTTATCTACCTTGCACTAGTTCATCTCCCGACACCGTCTCCACCTTGTGTTTCTTAGAGCCCGGGTGTGGATTTCTTTCTTTCCTGGATGGAACTTCTACAGCAACGAAGTGTGCTTGACAGTTATCCGTGCCTCACCTGGGGTTGGGAGCTGTTCTTCTGAGAACTGCTTCTCCGTGTTTTCTTCTGTAGGGGACAAGTAGCTGGGGTCATCTAGACTCATCTCTGCTTTACAGGAAGTTGGCACTTGTTGAAGTGGCAAGCAGGCATGTAGGGGGCAATGCCATTTTTACCTCACTGCCCTCCCCCAGGCCTTGGTGTGTCCTTCCCACTTTCCCTCCATACCTCTTGTTCCCGGTCTCCACGGGGGGTGGGGGGAGGGGGCAGGCTGTTCTGATGTTCATAAGGGGCCCAAGTGAGGGAGCTCAACCCAACCCACTCTCCGTGTTTCCAGATCACATCCTTTGATGGATGTTCATGCAATTTTCTCATTACACTTCCGTCAGCACCCATGTAAACAGTGTAAACTATTTTATTTCAAGACGGTTGTGCTAGTTTATGACCCCCTACTTGGCGTGTCCCTTTTCTGGGTTTAATTTACAACTCACACGGTTTAAAAACCAAGAGAAGTCTGTCGATGAAACCTCATCTGGCCATGTCTGACCTATGGGTCTTCTTCCACTGCCTTTATGAGCATAGACAGAGGCCATTCAGTTGTCAGTGTTCTCTGAGAGTGTTGTAGAGGCCCCTGACGTCCATTGGTAGACATATTCTGTGTATATGGCTGGCTCTACTTTGTACATTCAAGTAGACAGGTGTTTGGAGTTAAAGTGAGCCCTGCCCAAGACCATCCGCAGCAGAGGATTCTGGGAGCAGCTTGAAGTCTCTCATAGTTGCCTTCTCTTTCTCCGGGAAGGCCCGAGTGTTTGTTCTTTTTTTCCACATGCCCTCAGTTTCTCTTTATAGTTTCTAAGATCTCACTTTCTCACACCTGCCGGCCCTCCCTGAGGAGAACAGTCTGTGTTGTCTTTGCTCTTCCACTAGGGAGAGAAGGCCTCTCCAGTCACAGAAAGCACTCCAAATGGTAAGTTTTGGAGTAAAATCTTTTTGAGAAAATCAGACTTTAGAAAAATATCACATTTACTATTTGTGAGGGTGGAGTGAGGGTCTGTCTCATGCCACAATATATCTGTGGAGGTCAGAGGACAACTTGTGGGAGTAACTTCTCTCCTTCCACCACTTGGGTTCCAGGCTTTGAACTCAGGTCAGGCTTGGTGGCAAGCACCTTTACCAGATGAACCATTTTGCCTGTCCTAGATTGATGGATTTTTTTTCATGCCTCTGATGCCTCTTAGAACAGTGTGAGTGTGTGTGTGTGTGTGTGTGTGTGTGTGTGTGTGTGTGTGTGTGTGT
>OU015742.1:60340417-60410069 GCA_907169655.1 Acomys percivali | reverse complement strand
GGGTGGTGGTGATACCATGTGTGGAGACCAGGGTGGTGGTGGTGGTGAAGCCATGTGTGGAGAGCACACCAGATGTCATCTGCATTGTTTATTTTGAGACAGGGCTTCTCATTGGCCTGACGTTCACTCATTGGCTAGGCTGGCTGGCCAGCAAGACCCAGGGATCCTCCTGTCTTTGCCTCCCCAGTGCTTGAATTATAGTTGCACAACATTGAATCCAGTGTGGGTTTTAGGTCTCTAACTTACACCCTATAATAGTGAGGCCTACAATGGAAACCACCTGTGGAGACCACTAAATTGCTTTTTTTTCTTTTACCATTTTTCTTTTTGTCCTTGTTCCTCCTTCATTCATTCTTCCCTTCTTCAATTTCCTGTCCCCTTTCCCCCTCACATTTTTCTCTCTCCCTCTTTCCCATCCTTTCCCACCTTCCTTCCTTTAATTTTTTTTTTTGAATTGGAAAAAAAGAACCCCCAAAACTTACTACATGTTTAAGGCATGAGTTTTAGCTTGTCCAGAGAGAAATTCAAACCTTAGACCACTGGGGAGTCTGAGGGGTGATTTTAATATGTTCCTAGAAAGGTAAGCAGAGTCAGTGGTGGGGGGCCTCAAAGTGTCAGTGGTGGCACGTGTGGGCCTACACAGGACGTAGGCTTAGACTAGCCACTGACACAAGGTGTGCGGTCAGGGATATGGACATGTGGGTTGAGAGGATAGACAAGTGTGACAAGCATGCTGTGTGCAAGGGAACTAAAGTCTTGGAGGAATAGCTGCTCTCTTCTGGCCTTGAGGGAGGTCAAAGGTCAACCTGTAAGCATAGATTTATGAAGGAGAGGGAGAGAGAGAGAGAGAGAGAGAGAGAGAGAGAGAGAGAGAGAGAGAGGGAGGGAGAAATATCAGAAGACTCCAAAATGAAAAAAAAATAGATGGTTGGGTGGGCAGAGGTTGCTAGCTTTCCTAATAAGCAGAAAAGTTTGAGGTTTTCAAACTCTGTGCTTGTATAACTTTAATCAAAACAAGAGCAGGTTTGACAATGTGCCCAGTGCATCTTCCAGCGATCCAGGCATTCTGGGTTTTTGTTTTTGTTTTCTTTTTTCAGTTTATCTCATAATGCAGTCTAACTGCTTGGAAAGAACCACCTTGTTGTTGTTGTTGTTGTTGTGTTGGTTTTTTTTTTTTTTTTGGCCTGACTGTGGGTCCTTGTGAGGAAATGGAGGTGAGGGTAAGGGGGAACAAGGAGGAGCAGGTATGAGAGGTTGGTCTATCCCTTCCTTTCCTGTGTGGAGATGGCTGCCACAGTAAATGACAGTCTCCCAGGTGCTGCTTGGCACTTTGGTGGAGACCAAGGCCTGTCATCACCAAGGAGCCCCCCCCCTCCCACCATGATCTACCGAGTTCTCTAATCTTACCACCTGGATCCAGGACCAGGGGACACAAAGTGATCTAAAATTAACCCAAAGGAACCTGGGTGAAGGCCGACTCTGTGGTGAGAACAGACACCACGTGGAACATAATTTACAGTGCATATGGTCATGGGGTCATCGACTTGGGGGCTCGGTCCTTGGAGGAAGCAAAGGCAATGCATTCGGCTGAGTGTGAGCCAGTTGAAGAACAAGACAGTGCTGAGCATGCCTTGTGAGATGGGGCTGGGGGTGAGGGCAGAGCCTCAGACAGCCTCTCTGTCATTCTTGCCTTTCTTCATGATTCCAGATGTCTCTAAGCAAATGCGTTCCCTCTTTCAGGTCTAAATCGGCAAGGAGAGCCATCTTGTGCCAGCACAGACTTGTCCATTGGCCATAGGAGCAGAGAGAAGGAAGGTGACTGCAGACAGACCTCAGAACCCATCTCCGCTGGCACAAGCCCAGTAGCCATCTTGGAAATAGACAAGTCAGCTCTGAAGGTGGGCACCATCATTCCGAGGCCATGATATCTTAAACTTAGCCCTTCACTCTCATACTACTCCCCATGTGGTAAAATACTCTGGTCTCCTTTCAGGGTACCCCAGAACCCTAAAGCCAGACAAAAACACCCCCAAACATTCTCCACTAAAAAATTACCCAACTTTGGAGCTGTGGAGATGGCTCAGTAAGTAAAGTCACCTGCTGTACAAGCGTGGGGACCTGAGTTCAAATCCCAGATCCCCTGTCAACGCTGAATGCGTTATCTTGAGAGTCTGTAACCTCAGCACTCCTACAGGGAGATGGGAGATGGAGACAGGAAAGTCCCTAAAAGTTCCTGAGCCAGCTAGCCTAGCGTCTGAGTGAAAAACAACAAAGAGAGCCTGTCAAAAGCAAGGTGGAAGGTCGGCTCACACCCGATGCTGTCCTGTGACTTTCATATGTCATGGTAGAATTGGCTGGATTTGGTTGTGAAACTGTTGGGAGTTTCTCTTGAGAGCCTCAAGTCTGTTTGACTAATGCCCACAGAAGAAGATGCTCCCATACTTCAGATGTTCCTGTAGTGTGAAGCTGCCAGCCAGATCTGTGTTGAACCCACTTGTCCCCTTGACTGGCCCTGCTGGCTGGAGACAGGAGTGTGGGACCAGCTGGGTAGTGGCGTTTTCTGCCTTTATGTAGAGCCACATAAGAATACACAGTGGCCTGATTTGTATCAGTCGGAAGCTTGGCTGGGGTCAATGTGCTTATCAACTATTAATGGAAACTTATTGAGGGATCGTGTTGAGGTCCACGCTCAGGAAAGAGTCATCAAGACCTCAAGACCTTACTTTCATTGAGAACATGTTTCTGATCACAGTGTTTTTATGCCGATTAACCTTTCCCACTATTTCTTTTCCTTTGCACTTTGTTGTAGGATATTTCTCCACCTGCTGGTGAGCGCGATGAGCCTTCTCAGGAGAAGGAGCAGGCAGATGGGTCAGGACTGTCTCTGCAATCTCATGTGCACTTGGCAGTGTTTCAGGAAGATCTTCTGCCCCAGGACAAGGCTCTTGATTCTGGACCCCCAGGGACTCGACTGCTGCCTTCCCAGGATCAAGTCTCCATGATTCCCAACTTGTGCACTTCCCCAGACATCCCAGAGCCACCTTCCTCCTTTAGATCCAAAGGAACACTTCCTCACCATGACACTGCTACCTCTGTGGCTGCCGACTGTGTTTCTGTGGGGATAAGAACAGGACAGAAAACACTGGGGGCTCACAGTGCAGAGTCCTGTGCAGAGGAGACTTTGACACAAAGCTCCCCAGACAGAGGAGCCACACCAGACAGCATACCTCAGGTGCTTCTGCCAGGGAGGCCTTCACCTGGTCAAAGGTCACCTGGAAAAACTAATGTAGACATGCCACTTTCAGGACCTTGTTCAGTCAGCTCGCGCCAGGAGGAAGGGAGATCCCAGGCAGCTTTTCCCTCCTGGGGCCAATATGGATGTGGGGAAATGGCCACCCGCTGTGCTGCTTTAGGAAGTGAGAGTGGGGCTGGTCAGGGTGAAGAATTAAACATCCCCAAGAGTGTCACAGCTCCTTCTGGCCAAGGACAGCCCTCAGAAGTCTCCGAAACCCCTTTGAGATCTCTTCGAAAGAGGAGTTTGGAAGGAATGAGGAAGCAGACTCGAGTGGAGCTCAGTGACGTCAGCAGTGATGATGAAGACAGACTGGTCATAGAGATATGATATGCTTCCAGAGAAAGATGGCGGTGATGGCCGAGGGCCAAGATCTTCTGAGCTAAACATCAAGTGTAACAGGCACTGGACTCTCTTTATAAAACATCTACAGACTATGAAAGCCATCTGAGATTTCTTCAAGCCAAATCCAGCCAACACCATGCCCACCCAGAGCCAGCCATACCTTCCTTTTTAGCTTCTCTCAGATAGATCTTGGACTCTTCCATATTTATCTGGAAGAGCCACGGTGGCTGGAAATGCCACCTCAAAAGACTCCACATTCACAGCTCCAACATGATGCTGTAACCCCCACTGCCTCGTCTAGTAAAATGACACTAACCAGAAGAAGCCATATACAACATTGTTCCTGACCAGTGAAACCCAACATCACCATCACTAAATTAAGAGTGGCAGACACCTTTGGGGTCATTGGAGTAGCTTGAGAAAAAGGGATGGGTACGAAGGTATGAACTGGGTGCCAAGATGTTTCTACACATTTCAGAGACTAACTCTAGATGCATTAAAAAACTGGTCGGGTCCAGCCATCTGCTTAACTGACACTGTAAATACACACAGCAACAGCTAAGGCCCTGTTGTATGTTGCACAAATGGTCAATATTTGTTTCTGGTCCAATAACACAAGCACGTACGGCCCTTGTACTTTGTGCCTTTTCTGTGAGACCCCCCCCCCCTTCCTGCAAACAAAGCTTTGTGGTTTTTTTCTTTTTTCGTTTTTTAGATCTTGCAAAGGAACATTGCATTAAATCAGTAAAATAGTCACTGCAATGAGTCATTTTTTAGGGGAAATTTCATTTTTTTCCCTCTGATTCTTTTTGTCATATTGGGCTCTGAGCAATTTCAATTAGAGGGTTACATTTTAGTAATCTGTGCAGCTTGAATTGATGCCTGTTCCTCGTGATGGAACCTTTCAGCCTTCCTCCAGAAACTTCCATGACATAAAACTAATTGGAGTTTTGACGCTGTTTTATATCTTGGTAATTTTATTTTGGGGGCTTGGTGTTACTTAGCTGTCAAATTAAATCAACGTTTGTACTGTGCATCTCAGAACAGCACAGATCAAATCTCCCAGCATTCCGAGCTGGTGTGCCTCTGTGCAGAGGCAAGGTCTGTGTCAGCCAGCCCACTACGCAGGCCTCAAGTGCCAGCCTCCCTCTCCGTCCCCTTACACAGCAGAGGGACACCTCAAGAAGTTTACACAGCTCATTTCCTCTACGGTTGTCTCCTTACTTTGGTATCACTCTGTACAGTTTATGGTTTCTAGCTGAGCATTTGGCTTAATTCTGAGGTCATGATACTCACATGACATCCGTGTTTCCAGGCCAGGCAGCCAAGACAGGCCCCTCCTCATACATGCAAACATGCTTTTCTAGGTCTTTACCTGTGAGGAAGCATGGCCCATTTTCCAATATTTTCACATGACCTTTCCAGTTTTGCTGTTATTCACAGAGAACTTCAATGCAAGAACACCTTCCCCTTATTATTTAGCTTGTGTCTGTGGTCATCGGACATCTCACCTATTGAACCCCAGGCAACAACAGCACAGAGGAGTTCAATAGACCAGACATTGCCTCTGTCTGCTTCTCAAACCAAATGAAAGTGATGTGGTGAGATTGGCAGCTCTTTGGATGACCTGTGCCTGAGAGAGAGAGGCATAGCGGAGTGACTTTGGCTGGGAGAGCCTGGTGACGGCCATCTCTGGGCATACGGCATGAATGAGAGCAAGACCTGGGCAGAGGAGCTGAGTGCGTCTCTGGGGGCGGATCCTGGTGGGAGTAACTGATAGAGCAACCAGGACCCCCTTTACATCTGTGTGTTCATAGCTTGGACGTGTCTTCCATGAAAACCATTGCCCCAGATTTGTCACGCAAGATGCTGAAGAACATTTTGGGAAACTGAGGGCACAAATTCTGTTAGGATACGACTGCTGCAGAGTATACAAACTGAAGGAAGGGCCATCTAAGCCAACCCCCACCTCCTGCCCTCAATTCCTGATTTTGGAGTGCAATCACCCACCTTATAAATCAGAAATTTTATTTTATTTTATTTATTTTGAGATAGAGTTTCTCTACATAGCCCTGGCACTGACTCTGTAGACCAGTCTGGCCTTGAACTCACAGAGCTCCACCTGCCTCTGCCTCCTCCCCAGTACTGGGATTAAAGGCATATGCCACCACCACCAGGCTAAATCAGAATTCATAAAGCAAAAAGCATAACACCGAGTGGAAGAGAACATGTATGTAGGTGCAACTGGCTCCTCTGCCCAGGAGGTAGAGCACAGCAGGGACAGGACCACCTTCTAGAGCAGTGCTTCTCAACATGTGGGTCACAACCTCTTTGGGGGGGGAAATGACCCTTTCTTTCACAGGCATCACCTAAGACCATTGAATTTACATTACGATTCATAACACTATCAAAAGCATAGTAATGAGGTAGCAACAAAAGTAATTTTATGGTTGGAGCTCATCACAACCTGAAAAACTATAGTAAAGAGTCACAGCGTTAGGAAGGTTGAGAACCGCTGTCCTCGGTCCTTATTACCAGGTGACTGCTAGGATGTAAGAGCATCATTAGGCCCAGGTCAAAACATAGCTCCGAAGAAGCACAGTGAGGGCTCTGCCTCCTCTGAGCCAACATGTCTAGCCACCACCCCCAAGCCTGGATCCAACAGAGCAGGATACTGATTCCAACTCTTTACAAAGCCAGGGAGCTCATTGCAGACCCAGGGCTGACCTGGGCACTTGGTGCCAATCTTCCCAGGGGTCATTTACTTTAAATCAACATCAATCTGTGAGATCTTTATTTCAATAGATTTTTTTTAAATCAAGAAAATAGTTTAAATGACTTTGGGAGGAGCTAGCTACTAAAAATTATCCATATATATAGGTTTGGTTTTGATGGAGAGTCCTTTTTATAATGCCACAAATAGTCACTAATCTTTATAAATCTAATTTTCTTAAGGCAAAATACAATGATAAGAAACCTTTACCCATAAAACCCAAAACTCAGCTTGAGTTATTAAAATAAAATTCTAGTATTACCAGTTGATCATTCCTGCAGCTTGACAACACTACAAGTGCATCTCAAATGATGGGTTAGGAAAAGCACATCCATTTTTCAGCGCTGAGCGTGTAGCTCAGTGGTATAGTGCTTGCCTGGCATGCACGAGGCCCTGGGTTCAATTCCTAGTACCACACATAATAAAGTATTTTACAAGGCCTGTACATTGTTCGGCATACTGGTACTCTTATGTTCTTTCATGTAGGAGTCTTAAGCAACTGGTGCCTCAACTTCCTCCATGGAGGAATGTAAGAACGGAGGCTTTGGTGGTGTCTGACACTGGCCAGTGACAATCCTCCTAACAGCTGTGCCTGGACACATTTGAAGATGCATGGAGGACCAAGGTCTCACCTTACCACTTGGCCAAATCTTAAAGCATTATGAGTCTTGGTGGCCAACCTGACCTTCCTTGTTGTAAGGTGTCATGGGAGCTGCTCTTCCCTCCCTCTTCCCTTGGCATCTCAGAGGAAGCCAAGACCCAAGATTCATGGCTCACAGCTCTCAACCAGTGACTTGTTTGCAGAGTGGTGGGGGAGAGAGGTGAGAGAGAGAAAGAAAGAGATTGAGGGAGGGAAGGGATGGAGAGGGGGGAGGAGAAAGGGGGAGAGTGGGAGGACAGTTAGATAGACTGATCTGGATTATAATAAAAGCATAGTTGATGACTTAGCTGAGTAACTTAGAACCAACTGGAGCTCCTCTCTTCCTCAAGCCCTGCCTTCTAAAGCTGGGGTGTGAAGGCAGCTTGCTGCAGGGCGGCCTGAGCTCTGTCCTCAGCATGGGAGATAAATGATTCTCAGCCTCATGCCAAAAAGTCCTTCCTTGCCTTTGCATCCATTACATTGAACAATCGCATTATTCATTTCTTTCCTGGCGTAGGAATTTGCATTTTGCATAGAATTTACCTGGTGCAGCAGATTGTTATGGTTACGGGACTGAGCTGCTGCTTTACTCCCTGTATGTCATTAAGCAAGGCAGAGGGAGGAAACGGGCTGTCTGCAACAAGAGGGGTCTGGGTGGTTTTCTTTCCTGCAGCTGTTAGTTCCCAGTCCAAGAAGCATTGGCTTTTGAAACACTACATTTGTCCATCTCTTTCAAAACTCATTAAATATAGGTGTGAGGGCCTCAAAGAGTCTTGAGTGTTAAATTTCAACCCTATTCATACTCTGCATTGATGTGGGAATATGCATAATTTGGTCTGAAGGGATATTCGAACATATTGGGTGACCATGGGGTGGGAGGTGAAAGGAGCCAGGGAAAAGAGTCGTGGCCACTGGGAGCACTAGAGAGTGACTCACTTGCTCCCGTGGGCAGCCAACTCCCAGGGCTCACTGCTCTACCACTCCCTCATGATGAGGGAAGTGCTTGGCTTCCTGGCTGATGAATTCCCCCTTCTTTATATGGTTAAATTATTTCATTTTGATAAAAATAAAACTTAAGAATGAAAGTGTCTTATGTGGTTGATTAATTTAACCCAAACCACCCCCATTAAGTAATACGTTGCCATGACACTCCCCTTCTGGCTACCCCCAACTTGTTAACCAGACACTCAGTCTGCCATATTAGAATTCCATTCCAGTCAACGGAAGGATGAGAAATAGCAAATTGCTTTATCTTCTCTATTATTACTGTCCCCCCAGGGCCTCATGTGTCACGTGGCCTGCCTTACTTTATAGTTTTTTTAATGTAGAAATGCTTTAACAATTCTTAAATGCAGCTAAACTTTGGAGCCACATCAGGGTACTCACTGTGCATAGCACAACAATCCAAACTCCCCTCCTCGAAGCTGATGTTGCCCATCAACAAAGAAGACATTTGCACATCAAGTCGTGACTCTTTTATGAGGGTAGTGCTTTCCACTCCAGCGCAGGGTCACCCTTGTGCACTTACGGCCTCATGAAGTCCGATGCTTTGGAAGAGAGACTTGGAACACATGAGCTAATTGATGCCTCCTACCTGCTTATTTCCTAACTCCTCAAACTCTAGTTGTAGGAAATGACTCCATTAGTTTTCCAACTTCAGTCATTTGAAACCCATCTTGATGTTTTTGTCCTATGTTTCAATATGACACTCACGGCTATATTATTTATTTAATCTTCTTACTGAAATGTCTCTGCAACGCAGGGAAGATTATCGCTCTAAGCAACAGTAGCTACAAAATAGCTCAAGTTTGGGTATGCCAGTTATGTATCCTTTCTAATACATTTAAACACAGCATCATTAAAGTCATTCATCCATGTATCATACCATCTTTATGCCACCAATGGTGGTGCTCACTGTACTTGGGGAAACCCTGAGAAAAATCTAAAGGGTGTAGGTTCTGTCTCCCACTATCCGGGTTCCCACTAAACATAGTTACTCCCCTCATTCTTTTTTTTTTTTTTTTTCTCTCCAAGAGACTGAAACTGAAACTGGCGACCACACACAGGATTGTAAGTATACAGCTAAGCGTTCTCCATCAAAAGTTACAGCTAGGATGCTAGATTGATGGGTCAGCAGTTAAGAGAGCTGTATTGGCTTTATAAGGACCTGAGTTCAATTCCCAGCATCCGTGTTAGATGGCTCACTACGTGGAGTTATTTGCTCCGTAACTCCAGCCCCAGGGAAGACACAATGCCCTCTTCTGGCCTCCACTGGCACCTGCATCCACACGCACATACACAGCCTCACATGCAGGCATATAGTTAAAAATAAATAAACAAATAAATAAATGAGTATGATAGTGTATGCCTTTAATTCCACCACCCAGGAGGCTGAGACAGACAGATCTATATGAATTCCAGCCAGTAAGATAGGGTATATAGCAATGCTCTATTTTTTTTTTTTTTAAGTTGATTTTACCTTGTGGCTCATTATTATCTTTGGGGCAGGTTGTGGCTAGGGGATAACCTACTGCTATTATCCTGCTAAATGAACTGAGCGCTAATACTGCTCATAATATCATGCTGCTGTACCGATGGAGCAGTTCATCTCTCAGCCCCATCAAAGAAACTTCTTCTCGCTGTAGACGGCAATTAATACGGAGCCCCATAGCTCGACAATGTCCAGAGCTCCAGAGACGTTGGAGTGTTTAGCCCCAGTTGGGATGTGTTTACCGAGCCCCGCCCCCTGGGCTTCAGGGACCAATGCCAAAGAGGGTTAGAAGACTGTATGATGCAGGGAAAACAGCATCTCTAGCCTCGTGGAGACAGTGGTGGCACACACAAGACCTACGCCGGCTTAAACCAGATAAACCGTCAGTATGGATCAGGGGACACGGGGAAATAGTTCCACTTGGAAGTGATTTACACTTGATAGCTGCTGAGAGAAGGGAAATCAATTTTCTCCCGTGGCGTGTGCTGTCGTTTGAGTAAAAATGGCTCCTTACGCTCACATCTGTGAATGCTTGGCCACGAGGGAGTGACACTAATTCAAAGGATTGGGAGGTGTGGCCTCGTTGGAGGAGGTGTGCCACTGGGGGTGGGTTTTGAGGTTTCAGAAGCCCATGCTAGAGCCAGTCTCATACTCTCTCTTGATCTATGGGTCAGGATGTGGCTCTTGGCTACTTTTCACATCTGCTTGTCACTATGCTTCCCACCATGAAGATAATGGACTAAGCTTCCCAAACTGTAAGGCAGGCCCCCAATTAAATGCTTTCCTTTGTAAGCACTGCTATAGTCGTGGTTTCTCACCACAGCAACAGAACAGTGACTATTTCTATATGGTTAGGGTTCCTATCGCTGCACACCATGACCAAAAGGCAAGTTGGGGAGGAAAGGGTTTATGCGGCTTACACTTCCAAATCATAGTTCATCACTGAAGGAAGTCAGGACAGGAACTCAAGCAGGGCAGGAAACTAGAGGCAAGACCTAATGCAGAGGCCATGGAGGGGTGCTGCTCACTGGCTTGTTTCCCATGGCTTGCTCAACCTGCTTTCTTATAGAACCCAGGACCACAAGCCCAGTGACAGTACTGCCCACAATAGGCTGGGCCCTCCCCCATCAATCAGTAATTAAGAAAATGCCTTAGAGGTTTGCCTATAGTCTGATCTTATAGAGGCATTTTCTTGATTGAGGTCTCCTCCACAGATGACTTTAGCCTGTGTCAAGTTGATATAAACCCACCCAGCACAGGGAATAAAACAGAGTATCTCCGAGTGTATCAGACACACTCCAGGGCAGGTCCTGTGCTTAGGAGTAGATGGACAACACAAAATGCAAAATGTACTCCATGCTTTCTGCGTGTTTTTTCTTTAGTTAGGTTTTGTTGTGGTGAAGGTTGTTTTCAATCTTTTGGGGTTTTAATTTTTTTGTTTGTTTCAGTGAGAAGGGAGGTGGAAGGATCAGGGAGGAGTTGGGGAAAAGGAAAGGATATTATCAAAATATTTTACATAACAAGTTATTTAAAAAGCCAATAAGTGAACTTCAGGTCTCTGCCTCTCCCTTCATTCCTCCAAATTCTGTCCCTCAGTCCCACCGCTAGCTACACAGCAGACCCCGTCCTTTCCTCCCCTTCCTCTATCTCCAGTGAATGACACAGGTCTTCCTCTCCTAACTCCCCCCCACACTCATTGCTTTATTCTAGCCCCCACCTCCTGCAAGTACTCCCTGGGATTATTCAGGCCAGGGAATCAGATTGGCTCCTTGCAGATCTTCACCTATACCTTCTCTCCTCCAAAACTGTTCTCCTATTCTTACCCTCATGTCTGCAGGAGACCACCTGCTGTGGCGCCGGCCTCTTTTCCTCCATCTCCAATGGATCATGCAGATCTTCTCCTCCAACCTTCCTTCACACTCATCCTGCAGTTGCAGTCCCCATGTCCATCAGGCATTCTCTGGGAGCCCAGCAAACAAGCCTGCTAGAGAAGAGCGGCTAGCAAAGCAGGCAGGTGAGCTTCAGCTCCTAACTCCTCCTCCTCCATAGCCCCAGCTCTGCAGTAGACTATTGTTGTGACCTCTGCTCACTCTCTGCTCCCATTTCCAGGGAACCAAGCAGATCCTGGTGTAACACTCTATCTTCCCTCCCTCCCTCCCTCCCGTGGACTCCCTTAGCACCCTTCCTAGCCCATTTCCATCCCTGTCAGCTCCCAATACCTAGACGCATATTTTACCTGGAACCTTCCCAGTGGCTATGCCTATCAGGATCCCAAAGAATTCCCTACTGGGCAACACACAGCCATTACACTTTCCTAAGAACCAGAGAGGAAACAGAAGCCAAGGAACAAACTCCCACCCAACAAAGACAAGACCAGATGTCAGCACTTAGAATTACAGTCTTCCCAACCCAGATGCCTAGACGCCAGCATCAAAGTACAGCCAATGACAGCCAGGACAATGTGCCTCTGCTACAGCCTAGTAACCCTGCAACAGCCAGCCCTGGGCAATGCAGCACAGCAAACACAAGGCAAAGACTCAAAACAACCTTTGTGAGTATGACAGATGCCCTCAACAAGGAAATGAATGAATCTCTTAAAGAAATCTATGAAAGCACACACAAACAGTAGAAGGAAATAAATAAAATAGTTCAGGACCTGAAAGTGGAAATAGAATCAGTAAAGAAAACCTAAACCTGGAAATGAAAATTTTAGGAACTCAAAAAGGAACCCCAGAAGAAAGCCTCACAAACAGAATATAAGAGATGGAAGATAGAATCTTAGGTATTGAAGACACAGTAGAAGAAATGGATAACTTAGTTGAAGAAAATATTAAATCTAAAAAAAAGTCTTACACAAACAGATACCAGCACAAACTACTATACCCAGCAAAACTTTCAATTACAACAGATGGAGAAAATAAGACATTCAATGATAAAACCACATTTAAAAAATATATATTTATAGAAGGTACTAGACAGAAAACTCCAACCTAAAGAGGGTAACCACACCCAAGAAAAGATAATGAATAAATAATCCTAGACCAGTAAATCAAAAGAAGGGACACACACACAATAAGAGGATAAGAAGAATAAACAAACACTGCTCGTTGATAGCTCTCAATGTTAATGGTCTCCATTCCCCCAATAAAAAGACATAGACTGACAGAATGGACATGAAAACAGGATCTATCCTTGTACTGCAGACAAGAAACACACCTTACTATCAAGGATAACCATCACCCAGGTAAAGAGTTAGAAAAAAGATATTCTCAGAAAATAGACCTAAGAAACAAGCCAATGTAGTCATTTTAATTGACAAAATAGACTCCAAGCCAAAAGTAATTCAAAGAGATAGGGGAAGGACACTACATATTTATCAAAACAAAATTGCACTGAGAGGGAATCATAATTCTAAACATGAATGCACCAAACACAAGGACATCCAACTTCATAAAATAAATACTCCAGCTTAAATCATGTACTGACCTTCACAAACTGATAATGGGAGACCTCAATACTCCACTCTTGTCCTACAGACAAAAAATAAACAGAGAAACGTTGGCACTAACTGACATCATAAACCAAATGGTTATAGCAAGTATATAAAGAACATTTCACACAAGCACAAAAGAATATACCTTCTTCTCTGTACCTCATGGAATTTTCTCCAAAATTATGTATATATGGGAAACAAAGCAAGTCTCAGCAAATATGGTACCCTGCATCCTATCTGACTACTACAGATTAAAGCTGGATGTCAACAACAACAGAAACGACAGAAAGCTTACAAACTTGTGGGGGAAAACCAGCTTTTTACTGGATGAAAAATGGGTCAAGACAGAAATTAAGAAAGAAATTAAAGGTTTTCTAGAATTGAATGAAAATGAAAACACAACATACCCAAATTTATGAGACACAATAAAGGCAGTTCTAAGAGGCAAGCTCATAACACTAAGTGCCTCCTACAGAAGGAAAGCCAGAGAAATCTCATACTAGTAGCTTAGCAACACACCAGGAAAGCCTAGAACAAAAAGAAGAAATCACAAACAAAAGTAAGCAGGAAGAAATAATCAACTCAGGGATGAAATCAATAAAATAGAAACAACAACCACAAAATCACAAAGAATCAGTGAAACTTCACTTTTGAGACTTCGATAAGGTTGACAAACATTATCCAAATTAACTAAAAGGCAAAGAAAGAATATATCAAAA
Organism: Acomys percivali; assembly: GCA_907169655.1. Taxonomy (NCBI): domain Eukaryota; kingdom Metazoa; phylum Chordata; class Mammalia; order Rodentia; family Muridae; genus Acomys; species Acomys percivali. The sequence continues at coordinate 60,396,316 of OU015742.1, read as the reverse complement.
TGAAGAAAATTAGAAGTGAAAAGGGAGAAACAAAAAGAGACCCCAGGGAAATCCAGAAAATCATAAGGACATATTTTAAAAACCTGTCCTCCACCAAGTAGAAAATAAAAAAAGAATAATTTTCTTGATGGGCACCACTTACCCAAGTTAAATCAAAAGCAGATAAACAATGTAAACAGACCTATAGTCCATAGTGGACTAGAAGTAGTCATTAAAAGTCTCCCAACCAAACCAAACAACTCTGCTCCCCCACCCCACCCCACAAAAAAACCAAAAAAAAAAAAAAAACAAAAACAAAAAACACCAGGGCCAGATACTTTTAGTGCAGAATTCTACCAGATTTCAAAAAAGAGTTAATGTCAATACTCCCAAAATTATTCTACAAAATAGAAATAAAAGGAACATTTCCCAATTCATTTTATGATGTCACAGTTGCCCTGAGAACTAAACCACAAAAAGACCCAACAAAGAAAGAAAATTACAGATCAATTTCCTAATGAACGTAGACATAAAAATTCTCAATAAAATACTTGCAAACTGAACCCAAGATCACATCAAAAAGATTGTGCACCATGATCAAGTAGGCGTCATCTGAGCAATGCCAGCATGGTTCAACATACATAATTTTTTAGCATATGTAAATTGATAAACATAACCCACCTGAAAGAAAAAAACACATGATCATCTGATTAGATTCATAAAAGATCTTAGACACAATCCAACACCCTTTATGATAAAAGTCCAGAAGAGATTAGGGATACTAGGACCATACCTCAACATGATAAAGGCAGTTTACAGCAAGCCAATAGTCAATGTCAACTTAAATGGAGAGAAATTCGAAGTAATCCCATTAAAATCAAGAACAAGACAAGTGGTCCACCCTTTCCATACCTATTCAATATAGTACTTGAAATTTTTATCTAGAGAAATTAAACAGCTAAAGGTGATCAAGGGAAAAAAATTGGAAAGGAGGAAGTCAAAGTATCGTTATTTGCAAATGATATAATAGTGTACATAAATCATTCTAAAATTTCCACCAGCAAACTCATACAGTTGATAAACACTTTCAGAAAAGTAGATGGATCCAAAGTTAACTCACAAAAATCTCTAGCCCTCCTATACAAAAATGGCAAACAGATTGAGAGAGAAATAAAGCAAACAACCTCTTTCACAATAACCCCAAATAATATAAAACATCTTGGGACAAGTCTAACCAAGCAAATGAAAGACTTGCATAATAAGAGCTTTATGACATTGAAGAATGAAATTAAGGAATATATCAGAAGATGGAAAGTCCTCCCATGCTCATGAATCAATCAGATTAATATAATAAAAATGGCCATCTTACCAAAAGCAATCTACAGATTCAATGCAATCCCTATAAAAATTCCAACATAATTCTTCACAGATCTTAAAAGGACAATTCTCAGCTTCATGTGGAAACACACACACAAAACAAAAACAGTATAGCTAAAACAAATCTGAATTATTAAAAAAAAAAAAACGGTGGAGGAATCACCATCCCCAATTTCAAGTTGTACTATAGACAGCATGGTGTTGACACAAAAATAGGTGTGTGATCAGTGCAATCAAGTTGAAGACCCAGACATAAATCCACATGCCTATGGACACTGGAAAAAGAAAGCATCTTCAACAAATGGTACTGGTCAAATTTGAATGGCTGTATGTAGAAGAATCCAAATAGTTCCATACTTATCACTCCAAATGGATCAAAGATCTCAACATAAAGCCAGACACACTGAACTTGATAGAAAAAGTGGGGAATAGCCTTGAACCCATTGGCACAGGAAAAGACTTTCTGGACAGAATAAAGTTAGCACAGGCACTAAAATCAACAACTAATAAATGGAACCGCATGAAACTAAAAAGCTTCTGCAGGCAAAGGACACTGTCATTTGGACAAAGCAGCAGCTTATAAATTAGAAAAAGATTTTTTTTACCAACTATGCATTTGATAGAGGGCTACTATCCAAAAATATATAAAGAACTTTAAAAACTAATATCAAGAGAATATTTTAAAATGAGGAACAGACCTAAGCAGAGATTTCTTAAAAGAAGAAACTCAAATGGCTGAGAAACATTTAAAGAATAGTTCAACATCCTTAGTCATCAGGGAAATGCAAATCAAAGCTACTTAGATATTCCATCTTACACCTGTCAGAAACTAAGATCAACAAAACTAATAACAGCTCATTCTGGTGAGGGTGTGGAGTCAGAGGAACAGTCCTCCATTGCTGGTGGGAGAGCAAACTTGCACAGCCACTGTGGAAATCAGTGTCGCAGATCTTCAGGAAGATGGGAATCCATCTACCTCAAACTCCAGCTGTGCCGCTCTTGAGTATAAATTGGAATGAGCTCTTCATCCTATCCCAGGGACACTTGCTCAACCTTTCTCATTGCTGCTCTATTCATCATAGCCAGACCCTGGAAACAACCTAGATTTCTCTCAACAGAGGAATGGATAAAGAAAATTTGCATATTTACACAATGGAGTACCACTCAGCCTTTAAAAAAAGGAAATAATGAAATTCACAGGTAAATGGATGGAACTAGAAAAAAACATCATGAGTGAGGTAACCCAGACCCAGAAAGACAAATACAGTATTGTAGGTGCTACATTTTAAACTCTATTTTATTTGGGGTTCCTTAATGCCTCGACCTCCTTTCCAAACCCTCAACACTAGGTAGAAGAGAAGAGAAGAGGTTAGAAAGGACAGGAGCTCTGGCTGGCTAGGGGTCATTGGGTTCTTGGGGGGGGAAACTCCATTCTCAGTCATCAGGCTATCCAGCAGTCCAGCAATATCAAATGACAAATGCAGCATGGCATGTGTTCGCTTATATGTGGAGATTAGCTTTTAAGTCAATAATAAGCAAGCTACTCTGCAAACCACAGAGGCTAGGGATTTGGGAGAGACAGATAAATCTCCCTAGAAAAAGCAAATAGAACGATAGTCATAGATAATAGAATAGAGAGTTGTGGGGGTGGCTGGAATGGGGGATCAAGTAGGGAAGTGGAAGGATAAGAGGGCGGTAAGGGAGAGACTATTGGAAGAAACAGCTAAAATTAAGGGCCACCTGAGGGGTAGCTTGGAAATCTAATGCGGAAGAAACTCTAAAATACATGCATACATGAAAGCAATCTAGATGAAGTGGCCACACAATGGGAAAGACAGAGCCCCAGTTGCCATCTCTTGTCGCCAAGTGACGGTTCCAGCACTGGGATTGGGTCATGGATAATTGAGGTTTTGGCCAAAGGGGTCCCATGGGAATGCCTAAACAGGCTGCTGCTCTGCACAAACTGACTGCAAGGCCCCCCATTGTTGAAGACAACACCATACAACACATTGACCATGGAGAAGAGAAGCTGGTGCCTACATCTGACCCTCACTCCTCTGCCCTAGTGTCTTAGATCCAGGAAGGTGCTCTCCATGATAACAAAAGCAATGGAGACACCAAGCCAGCCACAAACCCACAGACTCTACATGGTGTCCTGTTCACAAGATATGCCAGGGCAGTGGTGGCACAAAGCTCATGGAGTAACCCACCAGTATCTAATTTGACTTAAGGCCCACTCCAAGAGATGGAACCTATAGCTGACACTGCTTGGGGTGACCAAGAACCTGAGACTAAAGAGCCCAGGAATCTAGGGTAAAACCAAATATAAAAAACAAAAACAAAACAAAACAAAACCAACATGTAGCAATAAAATGACTCCTAGTGACATTCTGCTATACTCTAAATGAGAAGCCTTGCTCAGCCATCGTCAGGAGGCTCCCACCTACAGCAGATGGCAGCAAATACAGAGACCCACAGCCAGTCAAGATGCAAAGAGCAAGAGACCTTGGAACACTCAGGTAGGAATGCGATGTCTCCATCAAATCCCTCCCCTCAGGGCTCAGGCAACCCCAACTAAGAGGAGGCAGAGAGAGTGGAAGGAGCCAGGGTGGGTGGCCAAGAAAACACATCCTGTAAATCAACCTGAGTGATGCATGTGTGTGAACTCACAGAGCCTGAGGCAGCATGCACAGGGGCCTGCACAAGTCTGCACCACCTGGGGCCTGAGAGCTGAAAGAAGTGGACACATGCTCCGCCCCCATCCCTAACCCAGAATTAACCTCTAATTGATAATGACTCGCAGATGAAAATTTAGTTTTCTCCAAGGGAGTCACACTGGGGAAACTGCATGCCCAGATGTAGATGCCAACAGAAAACAAGCTCAGGGTCCATCTTTAGATGTTCCTTATCTCATAGTGTAGTGTCAGGAATTTACATTTTTATCTTATTACATATCTTCTCCCTCCCCCCCCCACTTACTGGCCCTTTGTATATATCATGGCTCCAGTTTAGTGTTTTTATGAGCTCTCTCAGTTCACAAAGGGTGAGTATCATTTCCTGTTCCTTCTCTTAAGTTCTTTCCCTTCCCTTTGTTTTGTCCAATTCTGATGTGTTAGATTTTGCTTTATCTTATTATATTTTATTTTATTATCATCATCACATTTTTCTTTCTTTTTTTCCAAGACAAGTGTTCTCTGTGTAGCCTTGGCTGTCCCGGACTCACTTTGTATAGGATCAGGCTGGCCTTGAACTCACAGAGACCTACCTGCCTCTGCCTCCCTGAGTGCTGAGATTACAGGCATGCGCCACCACGTCTGGCTGTTATATCTTATTTTATTATATTTTATTTTATTATTATCCTTTAGAAGCTTTGTGTTGTGTAATGAGAGACAGGAAGTGGGGGTGTATCTGGATGGGAGGGGGTGGGGAGAACTGGGAGCAGTAGAGGGGGAGAAACCATAATCAGTATATATTATACGACAAAAAAGTTTGTTTTAAAATAAGTAATAAAATAAATAAAATAAAAGGGGGAAAGCAATAAGTAAATAAATAAAAATAAATAAAGAAAAAAGAAAATAAATAAAACTTATAGCTGGATAAGGGCTATTCCAAATCAGAGTGATATGATACTATAGTCTCAAAGGGATATCATGTTGCTTAAAGATAGGATTTCTTTTTGGTAGTGAATACAAGTCGTTCGGTTGGCGAATGCAAAGGAACTTCTTTTTTGTTTTGTTTTGGTTTTTTTTTTTTTACAACTTTATTTTTTTATTAATTTATTCATATTACATCTCGATTGTTAGCCCTTCCCTTGTTTCCTCCTATTCCTCCCTCCCTCCCTCCCACTTACCCCCTTCTCCCCTCCCCTATGTCTGTGATTGAGGGAGACCTCCTCCCCCTATATATGCTCTTGGAATATCGAGTCTCTTCTTGGTAACTTGCTATCATTCCTCTGGGTGCCGCCAGACCTCCCCATCCAGGGGACGTGGTCGGAAAAGGGGCACCAGAGTTCGTGTGAGAGTCAGATCTCACTCTCCACTCAACGGTGAAGAATAACAGGGACATATGCTCAACCATGTTCATAGCTGCTTTACACACAATAGCCAGAACATGGAAACAGCCTAAGTGTTCCTCAGTAGAAGAATGGACTAAGAAACTGTGGTACATTTACACTATAGAATACTACTCAGCTATTAAAAACAAGGAATTCCCGAAATCTGTGGACAAATGGATTGATCTAGAAATTATCGTAATGAGTGAGTTCACCCAGAAGCAAAAAGAGACAAAAGGTATATAATCACTTATATCAAAACACTAGTCCAAGGGATACGTAACATGAAAAACTTTACTTACCAAGAAAGTGGGTCAGAGGAGAGGACATCCTATTGAGACTTTAGGCGAGAGTAGCATGGAAGAATGGGGAAATAGTAGGATCCACAGGGTCCTGGAAACCTACAAGAAGAACTTTATGACGGGCAGATCTGGGTCCTGGGGGCCTACTCAAACTAAGGCACCAGCCAAGGAGAATATAGGCAGTAAACTTCGAACCCCTACCAAGACCTAGCCGGCAAAGGAACTTCTAAGGACGAGGTAATTAGGTGTTCAGGCTCACACCGTCTGAGGCGATAGTGCAGACATGCCTGTCTCCACACTTCCTTTGATTCTAAATGTGAAGCAAATGGACTTGGCCGCCCTAACAGCTGTGGAGAGCAACTTCTGAGCCTCCCACTTGGTGATGGCTTGGTGATAGCGGGACTGAGACACTGTGAAAGAATAGTGCTACGGCACCTGGGTCCTTCGTCCCCCACTGTGGCAGACTTGGTTCAGTCTCCCTCAATTTCTGCTAGAGGCAAAATCGATGTCCTTTCTCACTGAGCGCCCCAGGCTTAGCTCACGCTGTGTCAGCTTGGAGGTTGGTAGATTATTATTCTGAACCCATTGTGGTGAGCGAGAGCTCCCTCAAGGGGACCATTTTCATCCTGTCTCCTGGGAGAGACTGGGCCTAGCCCACCCTTGGTGTATATGTTGTATGTAAGAAGGGAGTGACAACAGCACTAAGGTTTCTCGGCTCCACTGTGAACAACGCCATCTTGCTTTTCTAACTAGTAGGTATCAAGTGTAGTAAGCGTGAGGACCCAAGAGTGAAAAAGACAGACAAAAATGAGTGAAATGTGGGCGTGCCCTTAGCCTAATCAAAACATTCAATGCAGGTATCCATTCTCTCAGCTACGAGGGAGCTAGTACACCTAGTATTCAGACCCACCTCTCCCCTGCTTCGTGCCAACACTCTCAGCTATCCTCAACAGGAGCCGAGAAGATGGCAAATGGCACCTGGCACGTGGAGTCTTAATGATCCTCCTGGGAGCTTCGATTTGTTCCAGTGGTCATGGAGAGGCCCTGTGTGGTGACCCAGAATTACTTTGGCTGATTCCCAAGGACCAGCTTACAGGAGCCGACGTCTCCTTGAAGCCCTCGGTAGCACCACGAAAGGCCTAACTTCTTGAGCAAAACTCAAGTCTTTGATTCTCGGTGTGTTCCTTTCTAATTCTTTCCCCCAAGGAAGGCTGATGTCACCCTTACAGGTCATGCTTGTCAAGAGGGAGATACTGTATCACCCAGAGGGTACTGGGCAATGTCTGCACGCAGTGTTGATGTCACAGCACGGGTGAGGAGATGCTTTGGCATCCTGCAGTTTGGCCAGGAAAGATGGCCAAATATCAAAGAAGAGGCTGGAGTGCAGTGCCCTTGGTAATGAACAAAGACGTCCTGCTGTAAGGAGGCAGGCTTACAGTCTGCCAAACAGTTCCTTCCATACACTCCAAAGTGTCCAGGCTCCTTGTCTAGATATAAGCCTAACTCCCCTCCACCCATTCTCCATTTCTCACTATCCCCTGAGGGGACAAAAAGTCAGGAAAAAGGAAGGTAACTCAAAGGTTATTTGCTGCTTTCCCATCACTGAACACAACTGACATTGCTCCTTAGCTACTGTCCTGTTGCAGTGACAGCATATCTGACAAAAGAGACTTAAGGAAGCGTATATTTTGGCTCCCAGATTGAAGGTGTGATCCAGTATGGTGGGACAGTCCAGGCAGCGGGATGGCGAGGCACTTGGTTACATTGCCTCTGCAGTCAGAAAGCACGGAGAGATGGGCACCGGGGTTCGAGTCCCTTTCTCATTTTTATTCAGCTCAGGCTCCAGCTTGTGGACTGGTACTGTCCATATTCAGGATGGCTCCTCTCACCTCCACTTGTATGATCTAGAAACCCAAACTCCCTCATAGACTCACGCAGAGGTTTGTTTCTTAGGTGATTCTAGACTCCGTTAGGTTGACAAACAGTGGCAACCATCAAACATTAAATAGACATGCCTGACACATCAGAGGACTTGATGGCCCCAAAAAACAGTGTGCAACTCAGTCTCTACAAATCTATTCAGTCAAACGCACATAGGCAAGCTCTGGTCCTGAGCACCTCTGAGTTCTTTGGTTTGGTCATGATGACCCATGTCTTTGGTTGGTACCTTCCTCTTTTTAGGGGAAACTGAGGCCAAGAGGGGAGATTTCTGTGCCCCGAGTCTGGACAAAGCTGTTGCTGACACCAGGACAATAGTCCTATGTCTACGATTTCTACAAAGGCTAGATCCACCCTCCCAGATTTTCCACTGTGTCTTGCCATCCTTGTTAGAAATGGAAAGAATGACATATTTTTTTTAAAGAGATGTTCTGCTTCGAGGTTTGAAAATATTGATGGATTTCTGGTTAACAGGAAATTACCCAGAAAATTAAATTATCCAGGCTCTCTCCTGCCCCCAAATGTTCCAGTTCACCCACTTTCATTGTGTTTGTTTCTTCAAAAAAAATAATAAAGTTTTCTGAAGACATTTAGACTCAAGGAGGTGCCCATGGCTCCTACGTGGCTCCATAATTTATGAGCTCCAGGTGCCATTGCTTGGGCACTTTGGCAGAGATCACAAGAACAGACAAGGGGAAGAGATGTGGGGAGGAGGAAGACAGCACCAGGAAGCCTTCAGGAGACAGATACTCACATCTTCAATTATGAGACAATCTGATGCTGAAAGAACATAAATTAATTTTAAAACCTCCTGCACAAAGAAAATAATGGAAAAATATTTCTCAGGTAGTTATCCCCTTTTGTGCTTTAAAAAAAAAAAAACAGTGAATTGGAGAAAATAACCACACGGGGCTTGATAGGTTCATCTTATTATCTTTTTCTGGTTTTAAATTTTTAAAGGAAGAGCAGAGAACAAGAAAAGAAGCCTCCATTGTTTCAACAAACATTGATTGGATATTTAGTATGTTACCAGGCACCAGGCTATACTTTTTGTGACTTTTTCTACTCTTAAAATTACTTTCAACGATGAGAAAGAAACTTCTAGATATCTCATTACTGATTCCAGAAGTGATCCCAGAAAGGCCATTTCTTCTCAGTTGTTGTTTTTTTCTTCTTCTTCTTCTTTCTTTCAAAAGCATTATGCTTCTGCTCCGGGGTGCAGCTAGGAATATGACAGGCTGCTTTTCTCACTTGGAGTCTTATTGGGGGAGATGGTTTATCCTAGACCTTGGGGAGCATCTATTTGCAAAGAAAGTGCCCTGGGTTACTTAAGGGATTCATAAGGATTTCTGGTCAAGTTTCCAAGGAATCAGGCTAAAGTGGAAGTCAGTGTGTCTGTGAGTTTTATTGGGGAGCTCACCCCACCCACACCTTAGCCAAGGAGTTTGGGGAAGCAGGATGGGTGAAAAAAGACTCAGCTATAGATAACCACCACACTTTTGGCCAAGCAAGGATGCTTCAGAATCTACATGGCTCTTTAAGGTGGCCAAGCTTGGACTTCAGCCCTCTGTACCTGCCACTCACAGGATGTGGGCTTTCCAGAACTGCCAGAGAAGATCTGAAGGCCTGGGGAGGCAGCCTTTTCTATTTGAAGAAGTCAGTGGCCAAAGGCAGACTGCAGACAGCACTCTCAGAAGCGGAGGCTGTGGTCTGTCAATAAGGGGGATCTAGGTGGGATCTCAACCCTCCTCCTTCCTCCCTGAGTTTTGATATCCATCCAGTATCCACCAAGTATCTGTCATCTGCCACCCAGGCACAGCCTGATGGAGGCCCTGAGCACAGTGTTACACTCCGTTTATTTGCAGCATGTGATACATTCTAGGAAGAGACACATCACGTGAGAGCAGAGGAGACGATTGGAGTCACCCACAGTGCAATGGTCCCTTCAGGACTAACTCTGAAAAAAGGGAGGTAAGATGAAGGGAATGGACGGAGCTCGTAACTGGAGGAACTGGGAGAGCAGCATGGCGCAGGTGTAGTGCAAGGGAGAGAAAGCGGAGGTGGATTTGCATGGATGAGGACCAGATCTGGAGAACTTCGAGGGCAGAGTCAAGGACAGTTTTATCTTAAACACTGTGACCAAGCCTTTGAACCATTATTGGGAGACCTGCAACAAAGGTTTTCCTGAAGTTGGAAAGCTAGAAGTTAGCTTCAGGTCCATCATTGGTTAGTGTTGCGGGGCCTTGCACACGCTCTGCAAATAACACTCCTAAGGTCAGGTCCAGCTCTGGCTTGAATGTAAATGGGCATTAACCTAGAGGGAGCACAACGTTCCTGGGAATGGATGTAGCTGAGCTAAAAACATGTTCATTCAGTGTCACTGGGGGAGCTGAGCAGAGTTCCCCAAAGACCCCTTTAGGTTTTTGTCTTGCTATCTCATGTATGCTGAGCTGTGTAATTTTCACAAGAGTGCGCTTAAAATGGAATGCTCTAGATGATAGAATGAAACTCATTCAAGCACAGGGTTTGAAAAGCACAATTCATGAGCCACGAGACCCAGGTGCAGACGGCTTGTGCGGCCTTGAAATTTTCACCTCTGTCTGTATGAACAGATGAAAAGGCTCCTCTGACACCTAGAAGATTCCAAATGGCTGCTCAACAGTTGTTTGTGTCTCATAGGACTCACAATGTAAGAAATTTCTCTGGGCACTTGCGGACAGAATTTAAGTGAATTGAAATCCAAGAACACTCTAGAAGCTTACACTCATATTTGAGTCTCTACACCCTCTGTTGCTCTTTCCTCAGAGAATGGCAGGAGAAGGTTTTGAAAGCACCTGTTTGTGGTGGGGAAGCCAACCTTGAGGGTTTGTGGTCCTGCTTGGGATTCACTCCATGCCCTCACTGGCCCGATTCATTTTGTTCAGCTCAGACTTTATTTAACATAGATTTAGGCTTTGAAAAGCTTAATCTTTTCAATTAGTAGCTGAGCTCTCTCCTGTGGAGATCATCCAATTAAAAATCCAATTCATAGGTCAGTGTCTCTGGCTGGTCTTTTATTTGGAGCTTATCAAAAAAAAAAAAAAAAAAAAAAAAAAAAAAAAAAAAAAAAAAAAAAAAGATCCACATCTGCCAAGGGGCTCATGGGGAAAAGTGCTTTAAAATGTGCTAGCTTTAGGCTGGTAAGGTAGCTCAGCAGGTGAGGATACATGCTGCCAAGACTCACAACCTGAGTTTGATCCTAAGACCCACATGATGAGAGACGAGGAGAATGGAAGCTCACAGTAGATGCTCAGGAGCTGTCCTCTGACCCAGCCACACTACACACACACACACACACACACACACACACACACACACACACTTCTGTAACTAAAGGAAACTGGTAAGAGTCCAGATGTTTAACATCTTAAACCACCAGTGACCCCTTATGCAGCTGGGCTCAGTGTCCCAGCCTCCAGGTCCCTCTGCCTTAGGCTAGAGCTGCTGACCCAAAGCTAGGTGCTCCCAGGTGGAGGGGCTTATAAGCTCTTGCTGAGGTAACTCAATTCTCTCAAGCGGCAGTGAAAGTAAAGCTGAGGTATCCTTCCATGGGACCCATCTGCCACAAGGCAGCAACAGAGCCCGAGATTGCTTGTAGCCCTGAGCCTGGACCAGGCCCACAGACAGGGGCGCGGGCGAGATCCCCGAACCACCAGAACCTCCGCTGTATAGATTTCATCCTCATTTTATCTAAGGAGACAGAGCTTGCAGGGCGGGCGAACACTACAGGTGATAGTCTGGCTTTATAATGAGTCCTTTGGAAATTGCAGACAGATTGAATAAAACGATCGGCTTTAGAGCAGCGGGGAGGCTCAAGGTGGAAATTGCATAGACTGCTGCCCCAGACCAAGAAGCTGAGGTGGGTGGAGGCTGTGTTATTACTCACCACGGTGGGCTCTCCCTTTTGGTTTCCTACACGGCAAGAGGAAAACGTAGCTTTCAAGTGCAGACACATGAATTTCAAGTGACTCCCTGGTGTACTGGGGAGGAAGCGCGCGGCCCTGAGTCTTGGCATGATCAGAGCCGTCTGCCCTGCCCTGCAAAGGGTGGGTGCAGTGAGAGGACAGCGGTGGGTGCCTCTGTGAGGGCCTCAGTTTGCCAGTGCCATATAGAAGCATGTGGGATCTCCCCTTCCTTCCTACAAACTCTTGCAGTAGCTCTGGCCTGAAGACTTTTCACATCTGCCTTGAGTACAAGCACCGTAGGTTGCCCTCAGCCATTTTCCTACCCAGAAGTCACAGGACAAGAGGCAGACTGTGTCTGGCTTTGAATGGCATTCAAGAGGTCTCAAAATGTCCAGATAAGTGTAGCATGGATGTGCTTTTGCTAATTGTGAATTCTTCTTCTCTGTTAGGCTTCCAGAATTTTCCTTGTGTACATACAGATTTCTGTGACAGAGTTCATTCTAAGAGTGGATGCTGGCTTTCTTAACTGGTGTTGGGGCTGGCTCTTTTTTTAAAAAATTATTTATTTTATGTATATGAGTGCTGTGTTTTCATGCATACTGATTCACTTGTTTGGTCCACCCTGGGTGTGAGGCTGGCTCTGACCATCTGCCTCAGTTTCTCCTCCAGTGAAAAAGAAATCAAAGAAATGTCTTCCAGATTGAGGACATCCCTGTGGAAAAGGTTGAAGTCATTGACACCCTAAAAAAAAATTAACCTCAAAGAGTGTCAGTTTTAAAATTCTGTATTGTAGGCCATCTTAAAATTATTAAAGAGGAAAACATAATATCTAAAATCTCTATTATAAAATAGCTACCAGTGTTTATTAGGCTATAAATTAAGCATGTAATCCTGTTTGTTAATCCATTTTGTACTAACAATACTAAATCCACTGTCTATTTTAAAACTGAAAACAACACTCTCCAAAACAATTTCATGAAAAGACGAACATTGTCACTGTGTTTGCACATCTCTCTCTCTTTTTTTTTTTTTTGCCTTTGTTTTTGATGTATTTGTTGCTTTGCTTCATGTGTGTATTTTACATCTATGCATGTCTGTGTTGTGTGCATGTAGTAGTACCCTCAGAGGCCAGAAAAAGATGTCAAATCTCCTGGAACTGGGGTTACAGATGTGAACTGCCATGTAGGTGCTGGGAATTGAACCTGGGTCCTCTGGAAGAGCGTCCAGGGCTCGTAAGCACTGAGACACCTCCCCAGCTCCTGTACTTTTGTGTAACGTCTGTTGCAGTTTCCTGTTCCGCATTGCCTCTGGGAGGCATTCTGTGCATAGACTAAACACCACTTACTTCTCTGGGCAGGTGGGGAACTCAGTTCCTGAAGGGACCTGGGGTGGAGCCCACACCACCCCTTTAAGGATTCCTGTGTTGTTATTTAAGGAGGAGCGAACTGTGTGCCCGAAAGGTTTAGGTTCAGCCTTGAGTGGAGGAGCAGTAGAGCTGCCTTTGAACCCAGCTGTTGGCAGTTAAACGGAGGTAGCTGTGAAACACAGTGAGATCTTTCTGCTGTGGAGATGGAGGTATCCCCAACCATTCCTCAAGAGCCCTTCGTGGCCAGCAGTCACCACTGTAGCACTTGGGACTTGGGATTCATTAAGTGTCAGAGCATTTCTTTAAAGACCTGAATCCCTGCCTGAGCACATCTCCTCCACAGCAGAAGCCACTCACAGTGGACAAGCATATCCACCTGCCCAGCCGGAGAGCTTCAGAGACCCTGGCCACTACACAGCCTCTTCCCTGGCTTGCTTTGTGGAGGAGTCAAAGATGTGTCCACAGCAAACGCAAGAAACAGGTGTGCTAAGGCTCAATGATATGGCTAGTCCAGCAAGGAGCTCGGGTCTTTCTCTGGCCTGGCTTTATTGATGAAATGACTTGTACCTAGGGGTACATTTGGAGACCAAGCCCCTCCCACCCTCCCACTTCTCCCTCTCTCTCCTTCTTACCCCCCATTTCTCTCCTTTGCTCCCTCTTCCCTCACACCCTTCCTCCTCTTCCCTCACACCCATCCTTCTCTCTTCCCACTCTCTCTCCCTGCTCCTTCTTCCCCCCATTTCTCTCCAACAGACCATTTATTCTTTTTTTTTTTTTTTTCAAGACAGGGTTTCTCTGTGTAGTCTTGTCTGTCCTGGAATCACTTTGTGGACCAGGCTAGCCTCGAACTCACAGCGATCTACCTGACTCTGCCTCCAGAGTGCTGGGATTAAAGGCGTGCACCACCACGCCCGGCCAGACCATTTATTCCTTAGGTTCAAAGTACTTCTCAGCCTCTGCACCTTACATGTTTGCATTTGCCAATCAAAAAGAAAAATAGGAGAAGGGGGAGAGTTACATTAGAATTCATAGAAAAATGAGATTGTTTTTGAAACACTGGCATCTGCCTTTCTTTGTTTTATTAGCATAAGCAAATTATTTATTCAGCCCAGAAAAGGCATAGATCTTTGTCACATAAGACACTATGCCTCCCACCAGAGACTTTCACACACCGGGACAGTTATAATATCTTTCTCCATTTGCATAATGCGTTGCAATTTATGAGGCCCTGTCATATACTCCATGGATTTAACTTTCGTAACTATGTGGAATAGAGTTTTTGCCCTAGGTGAAACCCACAAGAAAGCACGGGGATTTTACCTCATTACCACCGTGCCCCAAACACGAGTCAACACTCCAGATTCAATCAGTAGCACCTGCAGGAAAAGTGCCATTAATATTTAACATGTAACATTTTTTATTGCATTCCCAAATACAATCAAACTTCTTTTTCTTTCAGAATTGGCCTTGGAGAATGCAGAGATCTGGGCCTAGCTTTGGGGAGTGACCCTGCAAATACTCTTTCTAGTTAATAGGACTGCTGTTGGCTAGGATTCTCAGTACACGGGCACACACACTGGTCCTTTGCCTCTGTTGTTGTGATATGCAGACACATAGACACACATGCAAGCAGATCCAGGCACATCCTTGTTGGACTTCCCCTGTCTACAGGCGCAGCCCTACTCAGGTCAAGATACAACAGGCCTCCAGCTTCCAGAATGCTCCCTCGTGCCACTCTTAGTACATTACTCAGAAATAGACACTTCTTTCTGGCTGTCATTGTACACACACACACAAACACAGAGCGAGAGAGAGAGAGAGAGAGAGAGAGAGAGAGAGAGAGAGAGAGAGCGCTTTTTTCTTTTCTTTCCCCATTTTCATGTGTATGAGTGTTTGGTGTACATGCATGTGTTTGCATGTGTGTAGATCCATGTGCGGAGTGTGTGTATGTGCACATACATGTACATGCTTGTGGAGGCCTGAGGATGATGTTGGGAATCATCTTGATGGCTCTTCCACTTTACTCACTGAGGCAGGGTCTCTCAATCAAACACAGAACTCATGGATATGGCTAGTCTTGCTAGTCAGCTTACTCTGGGGATGCCATCCCTGCTGTCCTGGGCTGGAGTTGCAGGCAGGATCTCACACCAATCCTCTATTTACAGGAGTTTCTGTGAATCTGAACATTGGTTCTCACATGTATCTGCCAAGTGTTTAAAATGGGCCGAATTAAAGGGAGACAGTGAGCTGAGTAGCAGCCCTCATCTCTCTCTGCTTCCTGACTGTGGATGCCCTGTGGCCAGCTGCCTCACGGTGCCACCATCACGCCTGCTTCATCTAGTTGCATGGCACCTTCAAACTGTGAGCCAAAGCAAATGCTCCTTCCTTCTCTCCCTCCCTCCCTCCCTCCCTCCCTCCATCCCTCCCTCCCTCCCTCCCTTCCTTCCTTCAGTTGTTTTTGTAGGGTGTTTTTCACACAAATGAGAAAAGTAATTAATACAGGTGGATTTCAATGCATCCAGTTTCGGAAACCACTTACAGAGGTGTGTGGACAGTGCTGTTGGAGCCATGGGCGACCCTTGCCACACTGGATGTGGAGAGGAAAGTAGTGCAAAGGCGAAAAAGGCCTCTGACTCCACCCATCTGTCCCTGAGACCCTGGAAGCCAGCCCTTCGGGGCAGACTCTCTGAGGAAGCAGCAAATCCTCCTCATCCTGTGTAATTTTGGAAAGATCAAGAAGGTTCTACAAAAGAGGATTTGGTAGCTGAAGATGATAGCAAAGGAAAATAAATGAATAAAAGAAAATAATCATCACTTCCCCTAGAACAGCACAAACAACATCAACACAGCCCAGTAATTCAACCCAGATGAGGAGAACGTCAAATCCAGCCCTGGGCCACTCCATCTGGCCACTGTGACCAGTAGTAGACTTTTTGGAGGTGGAGTGGACCCTGAACAAGGTGCCCAGCTCTAAGCATGGACATTGGCAGGCAAGTTTGGAGGTGATAGAGCTGTGCCCAGGAGTTGGGGAAGACTCAGCCAAATCTGTCTTTCCTCAGCAGTGAAGTAATTCGGGGTGGTGGCCCCCCTCCATCTTCCAACATTAGTTTCCTTGTTTATAAAAATGAATGTGAACATCCCTTGCTCCTTGGAGCAAAAGACACTCAAGGCTCTGGCATTCAGCAGTGCCATCCAGCCCCACACACCAAACGTGAGCTTTTGTTCTGATTTTACAGAACACAGTCACATGGTCCCATTGGGTAGAAGTCACTTGCTGGGGGCTGATGCTGGAGCCATTGAGGTTGGTCCACAGTGATACGGTTGCACTTGTTCCTTCCCATGGGATGCATTTCTGACACATGTGTCTGTACCTAAGATGCTTTTCTGAGGCTGTGTCATGGATGGTAACAGTGACAGAGTAGGAACAAGTGAATGTTCCCCCCCCCCCCCAACAGGGCAGCATTAGCTGTACACGGTGTAATGAGAAAGTCTGCAGCATCGCATACAATGACTTGGTGGGTAAGAGAGCAGGGAGCTGTGTGTGTCACCGCTGATGCAGATTTTCTCAGATTGCACTGCCACCTACTTGGCCAATGAAGACCACTTCTGTGACTAGAAGAGGCAGCACCCTCTGCTAACCTGGTAAAAAGCAGGCCCTGGCCTGCAGCCACACAACAATCTGGGATACGTTGCAGTATGTCAGGGGTTTAGCTTTTTGCTAAAGAGCTCTGGGATTTTTTTCCCTCTATTGATGGCAAATGCCAGAAAACCCTGCTGGTCTCCTGTTCTCATTGCTGCCTCTGTCATGGTGTGGGCTTGGAGACGAGAGGAGGGGGAAGCAACTTCTAGCTGAACTTGGGCAGAGGAGCTGGTCTGCAGGTGAGTGGGCGGGGAGTGACGGCCAAGTTACTGTGGACAGAAAGAAACTAAGTGTCTGGGAGGTGCAACCATTAGGCTTCCGTGGTAGACACAAGTGCCAGGGCAGAGGGGACTCCTGAGGAGACCCTGTGGGTAAGGGAGGCATATGGGGACATAGGCCTTTGGTGAGGGGAGGAGGTACAAGTGAGAGCAGCCAGGATCTTGGAAAGA
The DNA here is from genome assembly GCA_907169655.1 of Acomys percivali. Classification (NCBI taxonomy): domain Eukaryota; kingdom Metazoa; phylum Chordata; class Mammalia; order Rodentia; family Muridae; genus Acomys; species Acomys percivali. The sequence continues at coordinate 60,379,270 of OU015742.1, read as the reverse complement.
CATGTGTGTTTTTACTTGCACTGGGGCGAGAGAGCTGTGCTTTGAAGCTCCAACAAGGGGAATGTGTGAGGACGCAGGGCTCTGGTGGAAAGTTGGACGTCCTGATTGGAAGCAGCTGTGGGCCTCTGACTTCTTGGAGGAGTGGACAATTTGGTGTCTTTATGGAGTTAGAGGTTACTCCAGATGACTTCCTGCCAACCCAGACCCAGCTGAATCGTAACTGTTTTTCAACTTGCTCGGGCATCCGGGACTTACTTAGGTTCTAGGCGGTGGTGATGGGGTGTCCCTCTAAATCACCATCATGACATTTCTCTCCCCGGGAGCACTTTGATGATTGAATTACCGTGAGAGACTCAGCGCCTGGACCCTACAGATGGGTTTCTGTTTTTTTTCTCTCAGAGCAATTTGGGTTGCTCGGGCTTCTGAGCAGAGAGGTTGCCTGGGCAAGGTCTTTCTTTCATGATCTAATTCCTGCGAGCCCCGCCCCCCGGGGGTAGGGGGTGTGTGGGGAACAGAAGCCTCTCCGAGCAGGGTCTGAGAAATTGTTGGATGATAATCAAGTTAGGAGACAATGGTTTGAGCTCCTCTGGATTGTCTGTTTACCTGTCAATTAGGGTGAAAAAGAGCACCTTCCTTTAAGTGCTATATTATCTTGTATGTATGTTTGTCCATGTACGGGTGCGTGTGCATGTGTATGTATGTGTATTCAGAGACAAGACGTGTGTGTGTGTGTGTGTGTGTGTGTGTGTGTGTGTGAACATGTACACAAAGGCCAGAGGATCACCTTAGGGCTTTCTCCTTGGGTGACAGCCACTCCACTTTTTCCCTTTGAGACAGGCTCTTTAGATGAATTTCTCCAAATTCCTGGCTCTGCCTACTCGGTGCTAGGATTCCGGGCACAGCACGTTCAGCATTTGAGTTTTCTCTTCTTTTATTTACTTGTGTTGGAAGATCATGCTCTGGTCCTTGTGCTCACAGGGCAATCTCTTTCCTGGCTGGGCTAGCTCCCCATCCTTGAGGATTCAGTTCTTCAGCAAATCATCTTAAAATCATCTTATATTTGCAAAATACCTTGAAGAGCCAAGGCAGGCAGCCAGAAGCTTTCCATCCAGTCTCCTCTGCTGACTACACCTGCTTCTCTGAGATGGATCTGCCACAGATTGGACAAAACCCTGGTCCATTCCTGTCGACCTAACAGTACAGTGTATCTTCTTCCCCTGTTTTTTCCCTAATGTCTCCCTGTCTGGTCTGGGACCTCTTTCAGGACATCATATTATATTCAGATATAATGTCTTCTTAGATTTAGCTAGTCAGTGACGTTTTTGTTTTTGTTTTTAACATAATTTTCTTATTTTTGGTGACTTATTTTGTTAGACATTTTGGTGTTGTGACACTCAACCCAGGAGCACTTTTAAGGGAGAGAGGTTCTTTTTAGCTATTGGTTTCAGTTTTCAGTCCACAGGCAGCGGCATCGATTACTGTGGGTCAGTGGAGAGGCCAAAAGACATCAGGTCAGAGAGTAGAAGTATTGACCTCATGTTGGCCAGAGAGCAGAGATGGAGACATGACGCAGGCAAAGGTAAAGGCACACCTTTCCTTGGTATGACCTATGCTCTTCAACCCGACCCCACCTCCTACTCCACCACATCTCAGTAATGGTCCATCCTCTCGCCAGTTCAGAGATTCCATGGTTGAGTCAGGTCTGGATCCACCATCTGAGGACCAAGCCTTCAGCACACGAGTCTCTGCTGTAGGGTGAGGGGACTCTGTGTGCTATCCTGACCATGACATTGAAAATGCTGAGTGAGAATGGTCAGGTTTGCCTGATGTTTCACCACAGGGCACTGGGCTTCAAGGCTGTGGGGAAGACGTGACAGAGAGACATACCCTTTTATGCTGTCGGTGAGCCTACTGGAGACACAGTGGTGTGCGTGAAAGAGGCTAAGAAGAGCACGTACCAAGCCCATGACGACTGGGTGAGTGGGCCAAGTGGGCTTGGTGACTTTTTCAGGTGACCATGTCAGTTTCAGTTTCCCACAAAGATGAATCAGACTGACAGCCTGGACCTCAAGGAACCCAGAAGTCAGGGACTGTGCGGCGCCTTAACCTCCATCCCAGTAATGCTCAGTTCTCTTGCTTTGTTCAGCAGCTTCTGAACAGTCATCTCTGCTCAGGGGGAAGACTGGAGCTGTGGGCTCCCGGGATGTGTGGGAAACCAAGATGTGAAACAGCATGGCAATTTCTGGCCAGGGATGAACAGCTCAGAAGACAAAAGACAGAGGCTCCGAATGACAGCTCAGCGTGCGGTGGGAACAGTAAAGCCACAAGAAGGGAGGGCCCTTTGTGTAGCAGAACCACTCTTAGGAGAAGAGAGAGGCCAGAGAGGACATCCATTGTGGCTTAACTTCTCAGACCACTAGGGGAGAGTCTGGGCCAAGCAGCCCAGGTCCAGGCTTCCTGGTGCACAAGGAACACTTTGTCACCAGGTTTTCTGCCACCTAAGTTGAAATCCAAGGCTTTTGGTACATACAGAGATGAAAACAAAGTCCTAGCCCTCCAGATACATCAGTTGGAAGTCTTAGAAGGCACAAACCATGTAAAAAGTTACTTGGAGAAATAGGAGATTTTGTACAAATGGAACGTCGAATGAAAGAACAGGAGGCCTCATAGTCCCGTGACAGCACCTTCTCACTAGGGTGGTGTGTCAACGCCCCAAGTCATCTTTGACTAGAAGGCTCTCTGCAAGACACATAGCTCTATACCAGAGTGGCAATCAGAACACAGCGAACAGCCTTACTTCCACTTTTACAAGAATTGAAGGGTTTCTAAATGACCAGCTTCTTGCTGAGACACATGGTCTGCCTGCCTAACATAGTTCAAGTCCAGTGTGTCTGCCCTCAGGAGATGGTTCAGTGACTGTTTCAGCACAGCAAACTATATTGTCTCAAGCGCATCAAAGCCCTGCCGTCATTCCAGAACCTAGGAAGCTGAGGCAGGAGGCTCGCCGTGAGTTTGAGGGAAGCCTGGCTGCACAGTGAGACAAAAAAAAAACAAAAACAAAAAAAGTGGAAACACCTGTGCTCGCAGGCTCTCCTCAGCGCACAGTAGGACAACATTTTGGTAATGAGCTGATGTCAACTTGATGGGAATAGAGTCCCCTAGAGACACATCTTAGCTTGCCTGTAAGGAAGTTTCCACAGAGGTCTAGTCTAAGAAGGAGATACATCCTGAATGTGGGTTGGTGCCATGCACAGACTAGGGTACCAGTACTGATCACAGAAAAAAAAAAAAAAAAAAAAAGGAGAAAGTGAACCGGAAGCTAGGCCTCATCTATCTCTCCTCCCTGACTGTAGGTGTAAGCAGCCAGTGGCCTTGTGGTCACTGCCTCCCCCACCATGATGGACCCCACTTTCAAACTGTGAGACACAACAAGGTTTCCTTTCCTTCAGTGGGTCTTTTTTTCTCGGCCACCGGAACAGTAGCTAATACTCATGAGTCGGAAGCTTCCAAGTTGCCAACCAATCCTCTTAGTGGAGCCTTAACTCACATTAGCCTCAACATGGACGAAATCATCTCAGCAGGCTATCACATCACAGGCTGTACTGCAAGGGAAAACAGGACTCCGAGAGATGGCTCAGGGGTTGGGAACTTGCCATCCTATCAGAAGATTTTAGATTTTCTGCACCCATATTGTGCAGCTCACAAATGCCTGTGACTTCAGTTCCAAGGGGCCCAGCACTCTTGTCTGGCCTTCATGCCTCCCCACCTCCAGGGAGACACACACACAGACACACACATACACACACACATACACGTGAAATGGAGTGCTTGATCTGAGTCTTGAGGTACACTTTCTACCGAATACTCTATCTTCAAATGTTTTCTAACTCACCTCAGTCCCACCATTGTCCACCAGGCACTGTCCCCTTTGCTTTGGGAGATCTCTCATTCTAAAAAATTCAAATAAGATTTCTATCCTTGACATAAAAGCAGCAAATGTGCGAGCTGCCTTTTTCCCCTTCAAAAGCGTCTGTTTTAAGTCATATTTTCCTATTCGTTAAAGAAGATCTCATGGTGTATCTGGTATTGTAAATGAATTCTTGTTTATCTGGGGGGGCTGGGCAGAAGGATGACCCCACAGTGTAGTGGACTCAGTCTCTCAGGACTTGGGAATGCTCCAGAGCTTACCAGATTCTCGCTTAGCTCTGTGCCCCTCATCAGGGCTTCACTATGGCTTCATAAGGAGCAGTGTGTCGCATTTATTTTTTATACGATTTTCAGGGAAAGGTCCAAAGCCTAGACAGATAACGGGAAGAATACAGGGCCAGCTTCTGAGCTGAGAAACAGAATGAGAAACAGAAGCCTCTTGCCTGGGTCAGCCAGTGCCTTCAGGAGGGCGTGGCACACAGAAGAGACGCCTACTGCATTTTAGTCCCCTGATGCGGTAGCCTGTCCAAGCAGAGCTTCTGTGAGAGCACCAGGCCCACTGACTACAGAGGTCATCATCAAGATGAGAGTGGCTGGACACAATGAAGTGTCTTCCGCCTGAGTCTGCTTAGGTGGTGCTCAGTCCCTGTCCTCCCTCTGTGTGTACCCAGAGCCTGGAATGCAAAGTAGTGCTCACTTTGCAAAGTAGTGTGACGTTGCCATCTAACCAATTAGATGCTCTCATGGACCAGGGCTACACATCTTTACCCGTAGACATTAGGCCAGATGCCTCTTTGTTCTCTTCAGTGTGACATGTTCACAGTATCCCTGCCCTCTACCCATGAGATTTCAGCAGCTAACAGCGCCCAAATACACAAGGATATGGCAATTCAAAGTCTCTGATGTTGCCGACTGTTCCCAAAGGAGCAAACCACTGTCACAAAAGCATACTTAGAGTATGTTACTATGAAGAACTGCCATATAAGTGCACTTATGGCTGCATGATGCCAGGAAGTGATTTCTGGGGCAAAGGAGATGGTAAAAGGCTGGCCACACAAGCATGAGGACCTGGGTTCAGGTGTCCAGCACCCACTTAAAAATCTAGGCATGGTAGCATGCCGCTATAATCCCAGAACCAGGAAGCCAGAGGCAGTACTACTCCATGGTGAGCTCCAGATTCAAGAGAGATGTGTCTCAAAATACAAGCAATGGAGACAAACAACTAATGTTGACCTCTGGCCTCCACATGCATGCACCCATGTATGCACGCACATGGAAACATCTGCACACATATACCACACTCACAAAATATGTATAATTTCCTGACCGTGTTTCCAAAATTCCTATGCAGTGTGTGCTGAGGGAAGGCGGGGGAGATGGTTCAGCAGGTAAAGTTAGGTGATTGTGGGGACCAGGGTTTGCATGTTCAGAATCCTTTGAATGCTGTGTGGTTTAGCAGCTCACCTGAAATGATAGTGCTGAGAAGGGCAAGCTCACTGGCTAGACTAGTCCTATCCACTAACTCTGGGTTCAATTGAGAGAGCCTGCCCCAAAGAAGAAGGTGGCAAGTGACTGGGGAAGATCCCGGACTGATGTCATCCTCGGACTTCCAATGTTCCAATGCATGTGCACATTCAACACACACCCACATGCCTGCAAACACACACACACACACACACACACACAGAGAGAGAGAGAGAGAGAGAGAGAGAGAGAGAGAGAGAGAGAGAGAGAGAGAGAGAGAGAGAAGGTACATAAGAAAGAGGAGGGAATGGTGACAGTGAATTGGAGTTCCTCACAGGAAAAAACCCATAAAATCAGATGAGAGGCCATGCCATGGGAAGGACACATCTTGCTCCCACTGTTACTTAATGGCTTAGAAGAGTGTTACACTGTTACTGGTACACACAAAAGCTGGTGCTGACTCAGCCACCTGCCTTCCTGATGCTTCTGGGAGATGCATTGCATTCATTCCTCCCAGGCGCTGTCATCATTTCCCTGCTGGCCCACCTCGGCTCATTTCCTCTCTCCCCAAACCCTTCCCACCGCGGCACTCTCATTTACACCCGGCCTGTCTCCCAGCAAAATGGAGAGCTTTGGTGAGGAAAGAAGTTTGCTTATCATCTTAATAGCGTTTATTTGTTAGGAATGTCAAATTCCTCTTGAGGTGACAAATTCGCTCTGTGCTGAAGGTACTCGACAGGCTGTTTATAACAGACCCTGTAATTAATTGGCCCCTGTCATGGGGCACATGTCCTTCCGTCTTCTGATTGGTGTGTGTAAAAGTCTCAGAAGGGGCCTTGCAAGACGAATGCTTCCACAGCGATCACCTGAAGAGAGCAGACCTTTCGGGCCAAATCTCTGACACCTCGATGTTTTAATTGGTTTCTGGTGCAGGTGCTGCTCTCCCCGCACAGCCCCATCTCCTCGCTTGAACCTGCATGCTTTGAGGGCCCATTGCTCCCTGCACAAATCCCAGCAGATCTGAGACTTACTGTTTCCCAAAGTTTGTTTACACAACCTCTGGCCTGCTTTCTGCTTTATGTAAGTGTTTTCTCCTGAGCCCCACGCCTTGTTTTCCCAAGTGTCTAAGGCTACTGCTCAACATGAAGTCTTACTTGGGATTCCATTGTGAGCCAGAACAAAGGCCCTGAGTCAACAGGGCCTCAGCGGAGGCAGAAAGTGGCTCCAGGCCCACCCAATCCTTTCCCACAGTGCTTTTCTGTTTCTCAGAAAAGTGTCATGAACACGGACCGGGTGGCAAAGGGCTACCTAACCGATCTCTGTAGCTGACAGCTTGCTCGCAGCGTGGCCTTTAATCTCATCACATCCACTTTGCAGAGACTCTTCTGGATCGGCCGACGTTCCAGCCGTCCTTATGTCTCCTCGTCACCTGAAACACAATGTTTGGGTGAAGGAGCAGAAGGGCAGTGGTCAGAAGGAAATGTCACAGTCGAGTCCTGTGCGCCCCAGTGACAAGCCAAAAGGTTGACTTTAAATTAATTGAATCAGGTGACTCAGGAGGACAGCCTTGCAAGCCTGATTGCTCGGTGTGTCAGCTCTGTAAACTGAGCTGATCAAATCAGTGGGTGAGCACAGATCCCTGCCTGGAGGGACCCATGCAAACATCTATTTTATAAAAACTGATTTATTTTTCAAGGAAATCCGAGGGACCGATAAAGAATGGTTAAGTCAAAAAAAAAGTGTAAATAGCATAGAGTCTTTTTCCCTGCCTCTGCCAACTCTCTGGAACAATTTGTCATTTAATTTCTTTGAACATCAAAAGAATTCCTTAACTTGAGATATTTTCCAAAAAAAAAAAGTTGTTAAATGACATATTTATTCCAAACAAACATTGAGCTGGAGGGAGGCCTTCCGTTATATATGCACCCAGTAGGAATTAAAATTCTCTCCTAGAGTCCAAGGCGTCTCTGCTTGCCTCCCCTCTTTCCCAGCCTCTCCCTTATTCACAGATTGCAGCCATCTTAATGCTCACAAAATCTTGTTGGGGATCCCTTTAAAGTGTTTTTAAAATAACATTTATCTATAGGGTGGAGGGCGTGTTCCATAGCTGGCTTGTGGAGGTCCGAGGACAAGCTGGAGGAGTTGGTTCTTCCATCAGCTGGGCTCCAGGGACCGCAGGCCATCAGACAGGCCACCGGGTGAGCGCCTTCGCCCACTCACCTGCTCTCGTTGTTTTAACTTGTAATTCTCTAATGCTTAGGGATAGCCATGGGTTTTTCCATGGGTTTGTTGGCCAATTGTATATTTTATTTGGGGGAAAGCACGTCTCTGTAAATTGTTTGTCACTTTTGAATTTGTGTTGTTTCTGAGTGGCTGAATCTATTGGCATGCTGTTGGGTACCAACACCATTGAGTAAGTGTCAGCAAACGCTGGTTCTTGTTCGGTGTCTTGCCTCTTCACGCTGTTGGGAAGCGTCTCCCCGTTCATCAGGGGCTTGGGGCTGATGTGGGCTGACTTGGGCATTTCTGCCTTTGTTGTCTGCATGTTTCCTTCTAAGAGATTTATGGTTTTAGTTTTATAGCTCTGTAGTATGTCTTCAGACCTTTCATACATTTTGAACTAATTTTTAGTATGCATTATTATTTTGAGCCTTTTACACACAAAATACAATGTGTTTTAATCATATTCACCCCCATCCATCCCGCCCTCAAGCCACACTCCTTCCCAATTTCCTGTCCTCCATTTTTTCCTCTGTTACCCCACTGATTCCAATTTGTGCTGCCCACATACTCTTGGTTTGTGGGACCAGGGTTGACCTAGCCAAGGTCACACCTTCAAGGGAAACTGACACTCTCCTGCCCCCCCCCCCACCACGCCCGAAGCCATTAACTGTTAACAGCTCCTCAGCTAGGGCCGCAGGCTTGTGAGCACCTTCTGCCTCCACGATGGAGTGTTGACTGGATTGCTCTTGCGCAGGTCTTATGCAGGCGACCACAGCTGCAGTGGGTCCTCTCTAAGCTCTGACTCTTACAATCCCTCCAAACTCCCTTTTCTTTGATGGTCTTTGAACACTGGTGGGGACGGGGTGGATGGGGCATGACACAGATGTCCCAACTGTGACCGAGCACTCCATGGGCACTTGCTCTCTGCACCTTAGCCAGGTGTGAGTTTCTGCACAGACGGCCTTCTCTAAGGAGGTCTGAGGTTCTGCAGACAGGAATTTAAAGTGCAGTTTGATTATCCACGTAGCAAAATAACAGCTCTCTGGGGCTTGGGAGCTCCCTGTACAGCGTCAGGCGTGGGGTTCCTCCCATGGGTCAGCTCTGAAACCCAAGTGGAAAGTCTTGGTCACTGTAATGTTTTGAATGAAGATGGATCCCATAGGCTAATATTTCTAAATGCTTGATCCCTCCAGTGGAACTGTTTGGGTAGAGTTAGAAGGTGTGGCTTTGTTGATGGAGGTATGCCAGTGAGGTGGGTTTCGGGGTTTCAAAAACCCATGACATTCCTGATTAATCCCCCCCCTTCTCCTCTCCTTTGCCCCTCCCACCTCACTTTTGGTTCAGATACAAGCTGCTGCTTCGGCACTAATGCCTGCCTGCTGCCGTGTCTCTGCCACGATGGTCAGAGACTCAAACTCCCTGGAAACATGAGCCCTCAAATTAAATGCTTGCTTTCATAAGTTGTGTTGGTCATGGTGTTTTAACAGAGAAAAGAATGTAAATACAAATAGAACTAAAGGCTAACTTAAAAGGCAGTTATCTCTATAACACTCAAGCCATTGTTGTAGCTCTGGGAATACCTTGCCACACTGGCCATTCTAGAGCTCATAGGTTGGACTGATTTTGACGTGGGGTGTCAGTAAAGGTCCAACTTCATTCTCACGCACAGCGATACCAAGGTCTCCCATTACAATCTGAGGAAAGCCTTGTCCTTTTCCATTGAAAGTTCTTGGCACTTTTATGAGAATAGTTTGCCCATCTATTATTGACTGATGTCAGCCGTAGGTGCAGCAATAGAGAGAGAAGCTTGCCAAGACACTAAGCCTTCATTTTCTGAAGGACCAGAAGGGACCAGCCTTCTTGGAAAAGGCTGACACCCAGCTAGCTCATTTCATTTACCTTGTTCAAACATTATACAGGGTTAATTGGGGCTGGGAAAGGCTCCAGCCACTAAAGTTACCTTGCCCTTGCTGCCCGCGAGAGCAGACAACCCACACAAACCCCTAGTCCCTTTGGAATCTTCAAAGCATAATACAATAGGAAGCAACATTCTGATCACTTTTCAGTTTCATTTGTTCCCTCAATAATTCTAATTGATGATCTCCAAAGAGTATTATAGTTTGTCTCAATCCAGCTATTTCATTAACTATGTCCATATCTATCTTACTTTACTATCTATACTTTTCACTACAATCTATCTCTTCGAGGCTTTCTCTTTTGGTTTGTGCTCTAGGACCTCTAGTTATATTAGGCTTCTTTTAATTCTCCCTTCATGGATCCCAGAAGAGACCCATGTCTACCTGGTGCTGCCACTCTACCTGAGCTGAGAATGGTGCACGATTCTCTTGTTACTTTGTACCTGGGTGTTACTGAGCTTTTCCTCTTTTTATTTGCTTGAGTTAATTTGATCAGTGTTTTCAGGCCATGTTACCTGTTGAGTGTGATACAAGTATCCCCAGCATTTGGTACTTGGCATGCTATAGGCAGATAAAGAGCCATCCTTCAGCATCCTTCAGGATCATAAGGATTTACCTGATGACTTTCTTACTCCCAAGGGCGCTGATATTGTCAGATGCTGAAGTCTTTCATGCACAATTACACATACACAAATACACAATCATGCATAGTACACACCATGCACATAGTATGAACAGTACACACAGTGTGCATAGTATGCAACAGTACACAGTTGCACATAACTGATGTACATCCTCTTGCATACTTAAAATAGTGTAGACTGTGCTAACATCTCACACAATGACAATGCTACATAAATTGTGATCATACTTACTGATTATAGAGTAATGATCAGAAAAGGTCTGTCCGTATTCACGATGGTTGCATTTGCCCTCCAAACACTCTCATCCATGCTTGGTTGAACCCATGGATGTGGAATCCACAAGAAGTGTGATGACTGTTGCGACCCCCTTCACGGGGACCCCCAAGGCCAAGGGAAAACACATTACAATTCATAACAGTAGCAACATTACATTTAGGAATTAGAATCAAAATAATTTTACTGTTGGGGGGAGTCACCACAACATGAAGAGCTGTATTACAGGGTTGCAATGTTAGGAAGGTTGAGAACCACTGTCCCATAGTGTTGAGTGTTTCTGAAAGCCACCAAGTGTGGGGTCTGGCCCAGCAAGCAAGGCTGGGGACTTCTGAGGACTAAATGACCTTAACCAAGACTGGGGTTGTTCTTACATCAGGGAAGAGACAAAGGGCAGGAAGGAAGAAGCCAGGCAGGGATGAGGACAAAGATTGGGGTGCTTCTGGAGCCCCAGAAGCTGGACATTAGACAGGAAGTCTCTGCCCTAGGACCCTTGCAGTGAGCTCGATTGTGGAGATCTTGGCTTTAGATCTCTGCCCGTGGGAGAAGCACTCTGCTTTGAGGCACCAACTGTGTGCCAGGGCTGCTAACAGGTTCCTTCCTCTCTTTCTTCTGCTAAGCCAAACTCCACCGACTGGGTTCTCCACACTCGCCGTTCCTTTCGCAGAGAACACCTTTGGCAGATATGCTGATTATTGGCTCCTCCGACTTAGGGATGAACGCTGGGGAGGTCTCTGCAGGTGACTCATGGGCCTCCCTCAGCTGCTCCTTCTTCCCTCAGCTACTCCATCTTCAGTCTGTGTTTTCTTTCCACGTTATCTACCTGCCTGTTGTCCGTTTTCTCTCCACCATCACCATGAGAACCCACAGGGCTGCTTTGCCTTGTTGCCTTGGGCAGCGTACAGGGCCTGGTGAACGGGCTGGGCCTGAGAGAATGAGAGTCAGAGGAGACGTGTGTCCCTTCCTCAGCTTGTACAGAGGAAGAAAGATACTCAAGGCCTTCCACAAGTCTGTGGCAGAACTGTTGGTGTGCCTGGAGGATCCTGGGGGCCTATAGGGCCTCCACCTCCTCACTTGGCTCTGTTCTTTCTCATCTTTTCTTCCCCTTGACTATGGGCCACTTTGTAGGGACGCAGCAGTCCTCTTCTCCCACACTCCTGTCACTCATGGTTACTTAAATTCTGACTGACTGTAAGTTTAGTGAGGTCACATAACATGTTGCTTGCTCTTAGTCTGTGTGCTGGCTAGTTTTATGTCAACCAGACATAAGCTATAGCTATCTAAGAGAAGGGATCCTCAGAGAAGAAAATGCCTCCATGAGATCAATTGTAGGCAGGCCTATAAGGCTTCTCCTCAATTAGTGATCGATGGGGGAGAACTCAGCCCATTGTGGGTGGGGCCAGCCCTGAGCTGGTGGTGCTGCATTCTATAAGCAAGCGGGTTGAACAAGCCGTGCTGAGCAAGCTAGTGAGCAGCACCCCTCCACGGCCTCTGCATCAGCTCCTGCTTCCAAGTTCCTGCCTTGCGTGAGTTCCTGCCCTGGTTTCCTTCAGTGAGAAAAAGTGATGAGGAAATGTAAGTAAGATAAATCCTTTCCTCGGCAATTTGCTTTTGAAAAACCCTAACTAAGAAATCCTATCTAGCCTTGGTCAGTTTTTCAGTTCTTCTCCTCTCCAGGCACAGGATCTGGCAAGGTCCAGACCACCTTATTCAAACTAACGAGTTACTGGTCACCAACCTCCATTTTGTCCAAGAGTGTATAGCTCCGTGTGTTGAGATGCCACTGCCTGGCACCTGACTGAGCTGGGCACCACCAGAAACAGAGCACCAAATGCCATAGATGTTTATGCAGGGTGTGAACCTGCCTGAGGTCATGACTCACCCGCCTTTTATCTCTGGGATAACCTAGGCTGGCCAGGAGTGAGAGGGATGCTGACTGCCATGGAACTGTGGTTCGATAGGCAGTCTTACAAGTAAGTGCACCCTGGGGAGTCCCTGGCATCCCCTGGTAGCTTTGCAGGTTCCCAGCCTCTGCACTCAGAAAAGTGCTTGTAATGAGTCAGCTCCAAGTGGAGAAAGGGGCAAGATTCTCCTCCAGGCCCAGGAGAGTCCTGCAGGGCTCCCAGGGAGGCACTAGGTTCACTTGGAGCATTGGAACACATCTTACCCACGTGCCTTCTTCATTCACTTTTCAGATATCAGCTCGGCTCTGTGAAAATCATCCCGTGAGCTGCCAATACTGACAAACACTGGGGTCATCATGGTGACAACGGTTATGCCCCCGACCCTCAAAGAGGGTCCTTTCCTGTCAGAAGTTAAATGACCACAGAGAGGGAGGTGAGCAAACATGGGAACCTGGCAGCAGACAGGCCTAAGCATCTCACTTCTTAAAACTATGACCCGAGTCCAGTCACTTAGTCTTTTATGCTGCCTTTCCCTGGCGTGAGCGCATTCGTGAATGTTTGCTCTGTGTAGACCATGGAGGGGGAGGATGGCTCAGCCAGTGGAGTCGTCTACAGCATGCAAAACCCACGAGAAGTGCACCCTCTCCCATCTGTATTTTCCTCAGTGGTCCTGTGATGGAGAACTCACATCAGATGCCTGTTGGGTGCTAAAGTGTAGCTTGTGTTTGCAGTAGACGGCCTGTCCTCCTTGAAACAGATTCATTCCATCCAAATTTTCAATGTTGGTAATTGGTTCTTAGATTTTTAAAAAGAAGTGATACTACCCCCCCAACCCCTCACCCCCACCCCAACCCGGCGCCCTGAAAGCTAGGGCTGCTTTGGAGAGGTTGCTTGTCTCCCAACACCTGACCTCAGCTCCTGTCACCTGTGCTCATTTGCTTAACAGGGAGCTCTCTGTAGGCAGCATGGATCTTCAGGTGCTGGGAGCAGAGGCAACTGTGAGACACGCCCCAGCAGCCCTTTGGAACCAGAGCCAAGCAGGCATGTGTGGACATGCCCTCACCTGGGAGGTCCCTCTGGCCTCACCCAGAGTAGAGGGCACTGGGCCCAGAGATCCCCAGGACTCAAGCTGAGAGCTGTCTAGAGGCGACCACACTGGGACAGCAGTTTGTTAGACCTGGTCTCCTATTGGCTGCCCCTGCCTGCTCATTTGGATGCAGGATGCTTCCTCTTCCTGGTTCTCCTCCCATGGCAGCACCAGGGAATGAGCTGGGCCCTTTTCTACTTCCACAGAAGACACTACCTTGCTGGACTTTGCCCAGGCTAACACTGCCTTCCTGCTAAAGTGTAGGCTCTTAGAAGGCAGACTGAGTTGCTTGTTAGATGGGCAAGGACTGCTGCCTATGCTAGATAAGTAAGGAATGCTGCTGGAGCTAACAGCTGCCACGCTGCCGTCAAGCAAAGGCAGGAAGTCTCCAAAGATCAGCATCAACGTTGGCCTTGTGGCAAAAAAGATGATGGCATCCATATGTGGAGTTATTTTGAGGAGCATATTATCACACGCATGTAATTTCAGTTAAATTCCTCCCAACATTTTTGCTAGCCACTGAGGCACTGTTATTGCTACCACTCATACCCCCCCTCCCCCGTGCTCCCCCATCCCAGGAGGAAGCCAAGGCTTGCAGACCTGAGCCACATGCACAGGACACGCATTCAGTGTGACACCCAAATGCACCGGAGCTGGTGAGCTGAGGCCTTCACCCACAGTATCTCGAAAAGCAGGTGGAAAAGGCCAGCTAAAACCTTAATCTTTAGCACACAATAATACCCGGTGAGATGGCTGGTGGTCACGGCTTGCTCTTTCATTGTATTTGATTTTATAATTCCTTTCTGCTTATTACATGTGAGACTGTTTTCCATTTGTGTAGCTGATGCCATCTCTTTCGAAAGCAAACATTTTGATGGGATTTTTTTTCTTTTATCAAGTAAAAGACAAACGAAAAATGAGCCCAGGTCAGAAAGCACTCAGTAACAGCAAAACTCCGATAGATTGTAGAAGACACCCAGGTCCCAACGCCTGTGAGGCCTAGCCTCCACCAAATACCCCTGTGCCTGAGGTGCAGCCTAGCCTCTACCAAGTGCCTCCTGTGCCTGAGGTGCAGCCTAGCCTCCACTGAGTGCCTCCTGTACCTGAAGTGCAGTCTAGCCTCCACCTAGTGCCTCCTGTGCTTGAAGTATAGCCTAGCCTCCACCAAATGCCTCCTGTGCCTGAGGTGCAGCCTAGCCTCCACCAAGAGCCTCCTGTGCCTAAGGTCCAATCTAGCCTCCACCAAGTGCCTCCTGTGCCTGAGGTGTGGCCTAGTCTCCACTAAGTGCCTCCTTTGCTGCTAGAGACCCCACTGCCTTCTAATCATGTTCATCTCCCATAGTTCCCCAGAAATTCCCCCAACTCTCCCTTCAGTTCCCTGGCAAGTCTTGGCTTTTAAAGTGCAGACCATGTCACACCTCTGCACAGTGCTCTGGAACCCCTGCTAATTGATGGGTTCATCTCTGGTGACCCTAACTATAGTCATGACAGCACCCTGACTTCTGCATCTGGCATGAATTAATCATTTATTCATAGCGTTGAGGAAAAAGCAAGTGCCAGGCTTGGAGCTTATCATGGGAGCCACCGGGCATCCTTTCCCTTTAAAGGCTTGCCTTGGGCCATGTGGCTGGGGTAGAGGTGGGAATGGCCAACCGACCAGGGATTCTGGGGTCGCCGGGAGACAGAGAATGAGGGGAGGGGAGGAACCAACGGTATTCCTCCTATAAAACATAATGTGCAAGAAGCTCTGGTAAAATACGTATCTAATGTCTTAACTCACTTTGTATCTTAATTTCTCCGGTAAAAATAACCCTAGTGGTGATGGCCAACCCCAGGATGGCACAATAGGGAGAAAATATACATGCTTTAGTGTTTTCATAGGCTGAAGATGGCTCAGGGTACAAAGACAGAAGTGTCCAGATGCATGTGGACTTCAAGGAAGGCTTGATCTGGGTCCCCTATCTGTGTCACTGAAGATTCAAGTCTCCCATCTCTCCGTTCTGTTGTCTATGGTGTTTTGTCACCTTCAACCCCAGGTCCCAAACCTAGAGAGCTGTCTACTCTTTCCTGAACATCCAGTTAATGCCTCCCGGCATCCAGGGCTCCACCTAAGTCATGTGCCTGTCCAGAGAGTGAGATGTGTTTGTTGGACATTGGAGTCCATAACACCTAGGTGGGAATGGCACCCCAAGCCCACACCACCATCTTTCTAGCCAACTCACCTCTTCCTGAGTCCTGATCTTCTTACCTGAGAAATGGGAGGATGATAGCACCCACTTGGTAGATGAGTTTGAGCAAACAGAGAAGTATCCACTAAGTGTCAAGTTTAGGGGTGGGGATCACCTAGATGTGATCCATATCCCTAATAATATCACAGGGAAACATTCTTACTAATGGTCACAGCAACTGGCACTTTGTAACAACTCTGAAGAATCTATTACTTTTCTTGCCGCTGTAATACTTGACAAGAAACAACTTTAGGGGGAGAGTTTATTTAGGCTCACTGTTTGAGGGGACTCAGCCCATTACAGTGGTGAAGGATTGGTGGCAGAATTGTGAGGTAGCCAATCACATTGTATCTGCAATCAGGAAGTAGACAGGGGGCATACCTTCTCTTTCCTGAACATCAATGCCTTCCCGCTACTGGAGGTGAACCTTGAGGTTTTATAACCTGACCCCATTGAGGTCCCTTGAGGTACAGGCTCCCTGGTGGTGCTTGCCTTGGTCTTCACCTTCACCTTGGGGGTTCCCTTCCTTTTTGTTCAAAATGAGGCCCCTCTCTTCACCTCACTCATATCTCTCTACCTTTTCTCTGCCCAGCCCTTTCTTTGTTACCACTCATTCAAAAGCTCTGGTTAGAATATGAGGTATTCTTCCCAAGGCTCATGGGCTGAAGGCTTCTGGTCCCTGGATCATCAAAGCTCTCTTCCAGCCAAAGGGTTAACAAACAGATGTATTCACAATTTGATAACATTGTTGGGAGACTTTAGAAACCAATGTGTGTGGGGGGGGGCAGGGTAAATGGAGTGGGGTGAGACCTAACTGGTGGGAGATCACTGTAGATACAGCTTTGTGTCTTCAGCTCTCTCTTCTGGTTGGATACTGCCATGAGGTGGGTCACTTTGCTGCATCCTGTCTTCCTGCCCATGATGCTTGGCTTACCACAGTGGGCCCAGGAGCATCAGAGCCTAGAGATCATGGCCTGAAACCTCAGAAATCATGAAAACAAAAGCCTTAGTCTCTTCACTTTTCTTCTCAGTTCCCCATCATAGTGAGGCACAGCCAAGATGCCAGCCCTGGCGTCCTGTTAATTAAGTATTTGTTTTTGTCTCCTTGCCCCTCTTTCTGGGGGTATGTTTTGTTCTAGCGCAGTGCCAGCTCCCTGTAGGTACTTAATGAAGAGCTGAATGAATAAAGGAACAAACACAGAAGCTGCCTTTCCAATCAATGTGTTTTCATGGTGACTCCAGTTGACAGCTCTGTAAACCAGGAGTTTAATCCTAAGGTTTTAAGAAAAATAAAACCAACCTCTTTCTGTTTCCTCGTGGCTCCTTCACAGGACCTGGCCGGCTCCCAGGCTCTGAGAAGGTAGCAGGGCAAACCTTGCCCTCGGAATTTCTGAACTTGAGTTATGACTTCCAGACTGAGCAGCATCATTGCTTTGTCTAACGGCTGTCCTGCTGAGGAGATTGCTCTAGCCTTTGGAAGGAAATGGTTTTCACACGAGAAAATGTGGAGCTCATTAAAAGCGCAATTGTGAAATTTCTTTCAGAAGAAAACTTGTCAGGCCCGTGGCTTGAGACACTTGGGGGAGCAACTAGGTCTGAGTTTTAGGAGTTCCAAAACCAGCTGCCATGTAGGATTTTATCTTGCCTTCTGCCTCTACCTCCCCTTCTTCCTGCCAGCTGTTTCTTCCAAAGCCCTGAGCTGCCTCTTAGGTGTGAGGTACATCTCAGTAGGAAAACTAGGTATCACTCTCTCTCTTTTAATTAAAAAATTTTATTACTTCTTTGAGAAGTTTATACAATGTATTCTGATCATGTTCACCCCCTTTCCCAACACCTCCCAGCTCTACCTGTTTCCCTATCCACACCTCTCAGTGCCTTTTTATTTCTGCATCAAGTTCCATTTGTGCTACGCATAGACTCCTGGGATATGCCTGGTTGACCTACCAGGACCACATCCTTAACAAAACTGCCTTTCTATCTCCCAACAGCCACAAGTTGCCAATAACTCTTCAGCTAGGATGGTGACTTGCTGCCTATCTCAGCATTCCATCCTGGGATTTCATCTGCTTGGGCTTGCATGGGTCTCGTGTGCTGTCACAACCACTCTGAGTTCCTATGAGCAGCTGTCTGCTGTGTCCAGAAGACAGGTTTTCCTTATTACGTCACCCATGGCCTCCGGCCCTTACACTCTCTCTGCCCTCTCTTCCTCAATTACCCCAGAGCCTTGGGAGGAGAGGCTATGTCATAGCTGTCCCATTTGGTGCTGAGCATTCCCGTCTCTTATTCTTGTTGCCTTGGAAACAAACACACAAACAAACAAACAAACAAACAAACAAAAAACTTTAGTGGTGTTATATAAATGTATGAAACTAGCCATGGCAGGAGGCACCAAACATACATTTCAGTAGCAATGAGTCACCTATAGCCTATAAATTCATCTATTTTTAGCCACCGACTCTGATGTTTAACGTTGGTGACTTAAGTGTGGGTGGTTCCCAAACTCCTGTTTGACTCATCCAACATTTATTTGCAGATGGATTTCCTTTGTTCAATATCAGCTATAGGATTTCATTTCCTGGTATAAGACATTAGAGGTGGGCCCAGTTCTTCATAATACCTCCCTTATCACGTGATCATTTCTCTTTCATTTCTTCCTGGGTCACAAGGGGTTGACTATAGGATGTTCGAGAACATGGCAACTGATAAACTTGCCCAGAGCTTGTTCACTTTGGCTTTTTGTTCCTATTGTCTGTTAAGGGCACTCCTGGGGAGCTTGCAGAGAATGAAGGGTACAAGCCACAGAGTTGGGTCATTCTTGTCTCTTTCAAGGTCACTGTGGGTCCTCCAACAGCTGATAAGGGGGCTTTTGCTGTGTCACTGGTCCACCGAGCCAACAGATGCTTTGTTGACCATCACTACTACACTGGAGGGCATTTCAATGTCCATTACTGTGTCAAGAGACAACCAGAGCCAGTGTGGTGGTGCACACCTGTCATTTCAACACTCAGGTGGTAGAGGCAGAAGGATAACCAAGTTTGAGGTCAGCCTAGTGCATATACTAAGATCCTGAATCAATCAATCAAATGAACAAGAAACAACTAGCATACCACCTTCAAAGGGCACCCAATCCAGTGGAGGAAACACGTCCCCTCAACTACAGCTGCTGTAGCTGCTGCCACTGCTGGGTAAATGCTTACCGAGTGCTTGTTTTATTTGCTCTAGGTTTAACTCAAAACTTTGCCCATATACACTCATTTAGTCTATACAACTTTCCTAGGTCCACGCTACCATTAGCCCATTTCATGCACGAGGAAACAGACTGGAAGAGGCCGCACAGCTGGGCAATGGGACTTCAAGAACTGGGTTTTGGAGCAACTCTGGGTAAGGTTTCATGCAATGAGGTGAAAAGCAAGAAGCATGCACACGAATGTTTTTATTCGTATCTGACAGCTGCTGGAATCAAATTTCCAAAATCCAGTGACTGGCCTCATTCAGGGGGCACAGGAATTCACCAGTACGTCAAGCTCAGAGAGATGGAGTTTGTAAAAAAAAAAAAAATTCCTGTGATAAAAGCCGCCTCAAGGAGGTGAAGCAGTCAGGTGTGTCCTGTTGACTTAACTTCCTCAGAAGCATCCTCTCAATGATCTGCTGAGATGCCTGAAATTCTCACCTTTACCTGAGATGCCAAAGGTGCCAGCAAGAAGGTAGAAGTGTTTGCGGTAAGTTGAGAAGAATATTGTGTGTGTGTGTGTGTGTGTGTGTGTGTGTGTGTGTGTGTTCTTGCATGTGCATGCATGTGCACATCTATACATGAAGTCTGGGTGAGAAGAGTGGTGTGTATGCGGGTGTGCACATGTATGCATGAGGTCTGGGTGCACGAGCGTCCTGGGAGTACTGGAGAAGACAGAAGTTGGAGACACTACTGAGGAAAATTGCCCTAATTAAACCCAAACTGCTCCCTGCAGACATTTCCCCTAAAGGCTGTGTCCTCGTCTGTGGAAAGCTGGGAATGGCCCCGTCTGGCTATGGGTACTTGTGCCAGGGAGTGGCGAGTCTGTGGTTAGCTCAACACTGCACCTGGTGGCCCTAGGATACGAAAGGCTGAGGTAACCTTTCTCTCTCCCCTAAAGAGAATCACGTCCCACAGGAAAGTGTTCTGAAGGAGCTGACCAGAAGTTAGCTTGTAGACATTTTAGAACTGCGGCCAGTGCGTCTCTTTCCTGTGTGCTCATCCTACCTCCTCAGACAGTTTCTCTCCTGCATTTACTTCCTGTGGTCCTTGGGTTCCAGACAACCATAAGGTGGGATAGCCACAGCAAGATGCTTCTGAATGCAGTGGAAGTAACCCAGCAGAGTGGAGAAAGCAAAGAGGAGGACGTCTTGGCTGAATGAAAAGTTCAGTGAAGCCATATTGGGTCCAAGGACTAATGCCTTATTCTGTCTTCCCTACTGCATCTCTCTCTCTCTCTGTGTGTGTGTGTGTGTGTGTGTGTGTGTGTGTGTGTGTGTGTGTGTGTGTGTCTGTCTGTCTGTCTGTCTGTCTGTCTGTGGTTTGGGGAATAGAACTTGAGCACATACACACACATACACACACACACACACACACACACACACACACACACACACACAAAGCAAGTGACGTACCACTAAGATATACCCCCAGGCTTAAAAACAAGTAAATGAAAGTCTTAGGGACTCACTGAGTTACCCAGTCTGCCTGAAAATGATGGTTCTTCTGCCTCTCTCAACATGCTGAGAAGCTGAGTTTCCAGGCTGCAGTACCAAGTCTGGCTTGTGATGGCTTTATTTCAACGGACCATAACTGTGATGTACATTGTTTTTAAAGCAAGATATTTGGAGCCTTAGGTGAGTCTCAGAGTAGACTATCATGACTAGGAGGTACAAAGCTAAGTTTGCAGACCATGAAATGGGACTTAATTCACCAACTTAGGAGAAAGTCCCGGGTGCTTCGGGTTGAGTAGAGGAAGAAATTTTAGGATGATGGAAAACTACAAAATGTCTTTTGTTCTTGTCTCTTAAATCCCCTAAATTTAAAGGAAAACAATCTTCAAAAGAGTCATAAAGTACAGACAGAGGCAACTGGAGAGGACACTTAGCCGAGATAAGCTGCGATGTTCTCAACCCTGGATTTTGAATCAACCCGTGAGAAGTGCAGAGTCAAAGCAATGGTCGCACATCTGCCAACTGGGAGGAAGCAGATGGAAAAAAAAAAAACAGAGCCCCCAAGGCCTGCTCTTTCTGAGGCTCAGCGGTGTCCTGATTGATGGGCCCTCTAAGGACACCGTTGATGGCAGGGCACTCACAGAAGATCGAGGACCACCGGTGGACCTTGGGGAGGGGACCATTCATTAATGTCCTCTGTAGAGACACATGGTTATCATTCCCAAGCTTGGCCTTTCTTGAGAGATTCTGAGAATCAGAAAACTCAAGAGAGTCAGAGCCAATGACTCGCCAGGAACACCCTGGGTAGGAAGGAGTCAACCGTCAGCTCAGGGTGTGAGTTCAAGAGGTAGTGCTGCTTGACGGCTACGAACTCTGCCCTGGAATGAGCTGGTGCTGAATTCAAGTCCAAACTGATAATTAACAGGGACGGGCCAGATAGTCTAAACATTCCGAATGAAGTAAAAAACCCTCGCTGCCAGTTTACAGCTGAATTGTCTAAGTCACGTGCTTCCTTTATACCTTTCTCGGCCTGGACTCCTGGAGAACGGGACACACTCCAGCTGGGATTTCTCTCATGGAAAGTGATAAAAATTCACAGGAGTTGGGAAAGAAAAAAATAATCACGACCTGTTGTAAACAAAGCCACCGGCCATGTAGATTTCAGGTTCAGCTGGATCTGGGAGCTTCAATAAGGCCCCAGAGCTTAAACCTGGTGTCTCTGTCTCTTGAAGTCCACTTGCTCTGTGTTGAAGTTGATTGGTCACACTCAGTCTGTCTTATGTCTGTGGTGTGTGTCCTCTCTTCTCTGTAATACCACTGAATAGAGAGCTTTCTTAAGGGTTCTAGCCAAGGTCTTGAGTCTCACTCTGATTTGCCCAACATGGTCACAGGCCTAATCCAGACTTGAACTGTAGCCAGACAGCTGTGTCTGTTTTGTATCAGTCATCCAGATCTCAGTTGTATCCTACCTTAAAATGCAAGACCCGGTGGCACAGAGGACCTACCTGAACCAACGGGGGGGGGGAGGGGGGGGGGGGGGCAGAGGCTTAAAGAGGAGCCGTTAGCTGTAACTCTAAGGGACGGAGAAGATGTTGGGTGGACAGTAGGAAACAAGGCCCACCACTGTGGCCTTCAAAGTGACTGATAATGAGCCAGTGGCTTCTGTGTCAACAGTGTTGCTACACCGGGGACAGAATGGTCCAGCGGATGGAGGAAACACTGATTGGTCCGTCTTCTTCATCACAGCTCTCAGGTTGTCTAAAACGCAAAGAGTGAGGGTGAAGCCTATGATTACTCAAGGAAGCCTTCCCGAGCCTCCCTGGGCCAGCTGGATCACTAGCCTGCTGAAGTTCTTTCATACAAGTCTGCCAAAATATAGTAAGTGTTTTGCTAATTTCCACCAATTCTGAAGGTCTAGTCAAAAAAAAAAAAAAAAAAAAAAAAAAAAAAGAAAAAAGAAAAAGTGACTCTGCCTCCCCATGGTGATTCTCTGGTGGCAAACACTGCTGTCTCAGGGACACTGCAGTGAGTGTGTCCTCAGCACCATCTTCTGTCCCCTTTACGCACTTTGTGGACCACCCATCAGAACCCAGCATCCCAAGAGTTGGTGGCAGGCAAAGCAGCTTTGTGGTTTTGCCACCACGCCATTTGAGCTACAAGTTTCATCATGTTCCAATTCAGATGACTTCTCTTTGACTTAAGGAAATTAATTTAGACAGGAATGTTCTATCTCTACCACACAAGGAAATCTTGTGTTAATTGCCATAAATAAATAAATAAATATGAGCACAAAATTAAGAGTAGTGTTGTACAATGCCATTAAGTTCCAGCTGGACTCCAGTCCTGCCCAGGGCTCAGCCACTTCCTGCTCTCCTTGAGCACAGAGACAGCGGTGCTGGTTGAGAAGCCATTGAGGACAGGCCCAGTTTTCTCCTGGAACAGCAGCAAGAACAGAAGAAGAGAAAAGAAAAGGCCTTCCGGCATTTCTCCATTGTGCCCAAGTCACTGCAAGGACCAATGAAAGTTGGACTTTTCCTGAGGGCCAGCTGCCTCCTCTCTGTCTTCCTTGTTATACGACGTCGTCTCCACCTTTAACCTTCCTTATCTCGGATGGAGTGAAGACCCAGGGCACACATCGATCCAGGCAGTGGTTCGCTTTGGCCCCACCCACAGACACCAGTGAGGACAACTGAGCTGTCAGCGCCCTCCGTGACAGGTGGGTAGTGAGCAATAACACATCCCTTGACCTGATGGACTCCGAATTACCAAGGCGACTGTGTTAGGAGGTGGGACCTTGGAGGTGACCAGTTCACGAGGGCGGAGCCTTCAAGAATAGGGTTTGTGAGGCATGTTGTGTTAGAGACCATAAACAAGGCCTCAGGGAATACCTCGGCCTCCCACCGCAATCCACCACTGAAGAAGAGCCATCCCTGAGCCATGACAGACATCCCACATGCGTGGGCTTCCGAGACCCCAGAATCGTAAGCAGTGTGTTTGTATGAGCCCTCAGTCGAAAGTGTCACGTGATGCACAGCAGTCCAAACCAACTGACCTTCAGCTGGAAGCCTTGAAGGCAGGTCTGCATCACTCCACTTGCTCCAAGTCAGTGACTGATGGTGGCTTTGAGGCCTCAGTTTCTCTTCATGTAGGACCCCCATGAGACCTCTTTGCCTGGCTGGTTTGGGCTTCCTCCTGGCATGGTGGCTGTGTTCCGCAGGCCAATACTCTGAGAGGCTGAGCCAGTTTAGCAAAAGCTGTTTCATGGCTTGCCTCATGGAAGCCACCTGGGTCAATCAATCTCTTCAGATTCTACTTTTTATAATGCCCATCATTAGAAATATATGGAAGAGGCTGGAATGGCCTTGAAATCCAAGTTTTATGACTGGAGGTTTGCAGACCCATTAAACTACCACGGTGCCCTGAGAAGACACCTGTGGGCAGTTGTTGACAAGGATGAGTGTGGTCTCTGGAGAGAGAGAGAGAGAGAGAGAGAGAGAGAGGAATGGAATCTTTGTGGCTTTGCTTTATTCCCACCGCCCCACCTCCCCACTTGTCACTCGGAACTTCCAGAGGCAGGGAGCTGGCTGGGGCACCCATGAATCAGAAGTGTAAAGTGCACTAGCGCCTTGGACGGCAGGCAGGCCCTCAGCAAGAGTAAGGCCATTGGTGAACAGATCCTTTCCTTCAGACTGATTTCAAGCTAACGTGAAACCAGCAGCCCCTCTGTGCAGCCATTTCAAGCACGGTATTGGTGCTCCTGGGGTGGGGTGCTGTTGCTTTGGGCTGGGGAGGGGCTTGCACGTGTGAGTCTAAGTGGAAGGATACAGTGTGCACTGGGGCAGAGGGTGGCCTTTCAGCAGCTGTTGGGGAGGGAGGTACCCTACCCCACCCAAGGGGAGCACATTGTCCCGCCTTTTGCCGGCCCTGGGTGCGCCTGGGGCAATTGTCCTTCTGGCCCCTACTGCTCTTGGAAAGCGACCCCCGTGAGCCCCAGGTTCAAAGGCCCGGCTCGGCAGCTCCAGCCCCTCGGAGGGGCGGGGAGCCGAAGGGGGTGGTGCGGGAGCCAGAAAAGCCTGAGCCACCGCCGGCCAGCCCTGCACAGGGATGGGCAGCGAGCTCTGAAAGTTCGTGACCGCCGCCTCCAACTAACTAACTCTGAGCCAGGACACGCAGCTCAGGCAGCGGCAGGACTGTACCCTGCCTTTACCCTGTCCCAGTGCCCTTTTCGCGGTCACAATCGGCCACCCTCCAGGCCGGGTGCTCCCGCGCCTGATAGGGGTTCATGGAGCCGGGGCTGTGGCTCCTTCTTGGGCTCACAGTGACCTCCGCTGCAGGTAAGCGGGAGGGGCGGGGCGGCGCGCCTCTCCACGCGGGAGTGCACACAAAAGGAACCCAGGCGCGGGTCTGTGTTGCGGGGAGTCTAATGAGCCTGGCTCTGCACCCTGAAGTATCCCAGGGGCGGGCAGAGGGACCTGAATAGTGATTACTTCCACTGGGTCTAGGGGTTTCAGTTTTGGAGACTTAGGAGTATTCTTTGGGCACTTTTCACAAAATCCAACTTCGCCCAGTGAGGGCAAATCGCTTTCAGACTTCACGGGGACTGAAATAACTCAACAAGCTTTTACTGGGTGTGCACAGAGCTTTGTAAACTTTTTAAGGCGTTTGGCTTAGTTTGAAGACTTCAGCCAGCCCCCAGACATTGCAGAAGTTTGTTTGATTCTCATTCTGGTTTGGGGGGGGGTGTCAGCGCGAAGCGGGGGAACGGGGTAGTGGGTGCCAAGAACTCTGTGTCAGCAGCTTAGGAGCCCTTCAATTCTCCTCCCGCAGGATTTGTGCCTTGCCCCCACCCTGGGGGCTCTGGTAGAGCCAGTGTGTCCCAGGGGGCCCCTGAAGCTGGATCGGAAGGGGACTGTGAAGAGACTGTGGCTGGCCCTGGTGAGAGGACAGTGGCCCCAACAGTTGCACCGCCGCTGGCACAGCCTGGAAGAGTTGGGCAGGACCAGGGAGCAGGCAGGTCTGGGGAGCAGGAGACCGAGGGCGTCCCTGCACACCACCGTCCTAGGCGCTGCACGTGCTTTACCTATAAGGACAAGGAGTGCGTCTATTACTGCCACCTGGACATCATCTGGATCAACACCCCTGAGTGAGTTAGCCTTGGGGTTAGGGAGTGAGGCTCTGGGCCCAGCCTGAGCCTTCAGGCCTCTTGCATGAACCTCAGCCCACCTCATTCAGACCCCTGAATCTGCCGTGGGGGGCAGAGTTCAGCTTTTGCAGCGTCTTGCGGCTGTCCTATCCTGGGCCAGGGAGAACCTGCTTCTTCTAGAACTCAATCCTGGATTTGAGATGTGGTGGCCAGGGGCGTTAGCTGCTTTAAAACTGTTTAAGCTCCTGCTTCAGGGGCCAAGTGGGCTATGTCTTTCTCCTAACCCTCCTTAGAATTCCCTGAGAGCAGCTTTGGGGGCTGGGAGGCTGGGGGTGGGGTAGGGGTGGGGGACAGAGCGGGAAGGTAGGCTGGGCATACCCACATAGCCTCCATTCTGTGAAGTGGCTTCTTTCTTTTCTGCCTGTCTTGGATTCTAAGCCAGAGTGACACATGTATGTCTCATGGCCTGCCATTCCCCAGGGCTGACCCCAGTGTCCACAGCCATGGCCACAGAGGGCCCCCTCTGTTCAGCCTTCAAACCTCCTACATGTACCAAGTAGTAGGGTACAAATGCAGGGTAGGGCCAGCCTTTGGTGAGGAGCACCGTTCCTCAGGGCCATAGAGAGGGTTTGACTGTCTTATCTTCCACTTAATTCCCACTCAACCTCTGGGATCCTCCTGCATTCATCGACATAACTTGTAAGGCAACCGATGGCTTGACCTTGCTCTGGCCACTATCTCCGTGGCTTGTAGCTTGGAGATGGCTAAGCATAAACCCTCAGCCTGGAAAGGCAACTGATTATTCTCCTGTGTGGTTTCCTTTCTCCTGGAAGCCCATTAGTCTCACAGACCTCTAGGTAGTAACTTTGAGGAGTCACTGCCCCATCTAGACATCTCAATAACGAAGCACACAGGGAAGAGGGTACTCTGAGGGGCCCAGTGTCTTTTGAACCTGGTGGCAATACCTTTAACCACATCCAGGTAAGTCTGAAATCTCCCTGATGTGCCAGAGTGGCTGACAGAGCTGGCTTCACAGATGAGCCACCTGGACTCCTGCATAGGCCCTGGCCTCAGAGGGTCCCTGAGTTTGTTTAATCACGGCCCTCACTGTCCTGTGACTTGTCATCCCTTTCTGAACCCACCAGTTCTGTAGCTGATCCAGCTGTGTCTGATGAGGCCCTTGGACCAACTGTCATCCCACAGCGAGGAGATGGGAGGATAACAGGGAGCTGATTGGGGTGTCGTGGCTTGGTTCCTATTCTCAGTGTCTCGGGCTTATCTTTTCTTAGAACCACCAGCATCCTGAGTGCTGTCCTCCTTGATTTCTAACCTTCTACCACCATGATCCTACCAAATGAGCACTGCAGAAAGGGGAACACTGGGCAGGGCAGTCACTAGAGGCCCTGGGCCCTGGTGTTGGCTAGAATCCCCAAGCTGCAAATTGGAAGAAAAAAGAAGAAATTCAGACATAAGGGACAGGATAGGGTCAGGAACTGGAAACTCTCTTAGGTCTCTGCCTGCCCTCCAGTCTCCTGAGCACCACTCAGGCAGGAACTGAGTACCTCGGCCATGTCCCAGAGGCTCCATTAATGTCCAGATATATTTGAGGTCCCGTGTTGGGGTATTGAGCCGTCTTGGGTGGCTTGAAAGGAAGCCATCAGTGCCTGGAGGAGGTCCTCCTAGTGTCCAGCTGGTCTCTTTCTCTCTTCTCACACCTCGTTTTACTCTATCCAGTGGGGAGGAAGGGGTCCCCAATGTCCCCATGTCCCATTCAACCACTCACGAAACAAAAGTGACAGTTGCCAGACTTGAACACTTTGACTTCAGACAAGATAAATATGTTAACAGGGAGACGTTTCCTGGAGGGCCTTACTCTCTTTCTACACGCACAACCCCCCCTTCATTCCTTTCCTCATCTCCTTCCTTCCCTTAAGCAGATCCTTTTGCTATCTCTAAAATATCTGGAATAAGATTACAATGAGAGAAAATGAGCTCACTGGGCCTCCGATGGAATGGAAGAAACTGAAAAAGTACTGGCTGACACACAAGGTCCCCTCCCCTAGTCTCAGCCCCTTCTCTTCAGTGGTCCCTCCTTCTCACATTATCTCTGTCCTAAACAGATCTAATCTTCTCACTCCCCAAGTGTCCCCACCAGGATGTGGCTGTTCCTCATCCATGTGGCTGGCTGCTCAGGTTGAGGAGGAGCCTTGATCCTTGTCACTAAGCCAAAGACCTTGAACTCTGGGTGTTTCTGCCATCTCATGGTGTCCCTCTTCCTGTCCGTTCAGTTGTATGGAGATCAAGTCCACCCTCTGACTTTATCTTTGAAAGACACTTGTGATGATCATCTGAAGCCTGTGTTGAGTAGGCTTGGTTCTACAACCCGAGACTCTGCAGAAGTAATGTGGAAAGCTACCATCCAGCCCATCCACATCCTCACGGGAGGCTGACTGCCTAGTGTAGGCTCCAGGGACCTTTACTCTCAAGAATCTCCCCAACAGAAGATCTGAGATCCTCTGGTTCTTCCTGAGCTCATACCCTGAGCTCAGTTAGCCTGCACTCATAGCACTCAGCACACTATAGACACTCCATCTCTACATCTAAGGATGCTCCACCTATAGATCTATAGATAGATGCTCCATCAATGTTGACTGACTTCTGGTTAAGCCCTGAACCTGGTTTTTGCTTTCTCGCTTTAACTGTTGCTGTGGCTCTAGTCTGAAAGGCTTTCTCTCTCCCAAGAGACCTCTCTGTCCAGGGTGTGTGGCCCTCTTTAGGCCCTGCACCCCACTGTATTGTGTTGGTGCATGTCTTCCCATTTGCTACCCCCCAAAAAACTTTTCTCATGTTTTCCAGCAAAACCCACAGCTCCAAAGAAGTACATTTGTCCTTAACCAGTTGCACTTCTTGGCATCTGAGATCACAACTAAGAGATGGCATAGTTTAGGCATCCTCCTAAAACTTGCTTCAGCCATGTGAGGAACCCCAACTTCCCACAATCCATAGGCAATTCCAACATTGCCAACAAAAACAGAAACAGAATTCAAACCAAGAAAAGCCCATCCCTTCTTGTCCTGGAAAGTTCACAAAACCTATGACAGTGAATGAGGAGGTGGTACATGAGATGTCATGTGTGTGCACACTTGAGTGGGGAGGTGGTCGTGGGATGTCATGTGTGCATATATTTGAGTGGGAAAGTGGTCATAGTATGTCATGTGTGTACACACTTGAGTGGGGAAGTGGTCATAGTATGTCATGTGTGTACACACTTGAACAGGGAGGTGGTTATGGGATGTCATGTGTGTACACACTTGAGTGGGGAGGTGGTCATGGAATGTCATGTGTGTACACACTCATATGCTTGGTGCTGCTCTGCCTGCAAAAGTGTACTCAAAAGCTATGCCCTACTTTCAAGGCTGGTGGGGATTGTATCACTCAGGGCACCAGAAAGTCAGAAGAAATAGGGTACCATATGGAGACAGAGAAAATACTGTTATATGATCATAACTGAAGCTATGGCTGAAAATTCCAGTGAGAGATGGTGACACAGACTTGAGATCAAAGGGAACATAGAATCACAATTCCATCTTTGTTAGGGGACCTCAGTCTTGAATCTTAAGGCTGCCAATTGGCTAGACGAAGCCTACTTAGGTTGTGGACAGGCAATCTGCTTTGCTCAGAGGGTAATGAATAAATGGTAATACCATCTGGAGAGACCCTTACAGCAGCTTCTAGTTGGTGGTTGACCAAACAATTGGGCATCAAAACAAAATTAACCCTTTTGGGACACCGGGCCTAACATGCTCCCCCAGAGGTGTGTTCCTTCTGAGCTGGGTGGTTGCAAATGACAACAGAGCAGCCAAGACACCTAGCAAAGAGCCTTGTGTATGTTTCCCCATCTCTTTGCCAGGGGACCCATCTGTTAATCCCTTAGGGACATCTGAGGGAGCCACTGTGATGCTGTGATGGTGACCGTGTTTCCCAAACAAAAGTCTGAGCCACATGGCTGACAAGCAGGAATGTATTTATGGAAAGACATTGGGAATCATGATTGTGGTGTGTCAGAGAGACTGGTGGCATCTCCCATCTTGGTTTGCCTTTGCGTTCCAGCAGTGCTTCTCTGTATGGCAGGAGGTGCTATCAGCTCTCTGCTTCCCCTGTGTAGGGTGTAAATTTCTGGTGCAACTGTGGGGAGGTGATCAGGGGTCCCCCTGAACTGCTCCAACTGACGTCTCCTAAGGATGTCCAGCTTGCTGCCCAGCCTTTGCCAAAGCATGCCATACTTACTTAATCCCACAGGAATGACATTTGCTTTGTAGACCGATAATAATAATAATAATAATAATAATAATAATAATAATAATAATAATAATAATAATAATTAACACAACATTTGAACTTGCATTTTCACGTCATCTACTGCGGAAAAGCAGAGTCCCGCTCTCACCATCAGTGTCATTTAAGAAAGGCATCTTAGCAGGTCTCTCACAGAAACTGCCCAACTGTTAGAGGATCACAATGGAACTTGTGGGCCTGGGGCCCTGGCTCTCAGCCAACTGGAGCCAGCTGTGCACCCACCATGAGATTTGGAGATCCCAAAAAAAGTTCCCTGTTCTGTGAGCCAGCCTTGGTAGGATCATTCCTGTTGATGCATTTATTCAAAATAGAAAGGACAGAGTCTTTGTGGCCATCCTTGTTTTGGGACTGTGTCATGGATGCTGACCACAAGGACAATGTGGATTGGTCACACATCCTTCTGTGAGAGTTACACAACTCTATTTGTGGTGTGTATATGTATGTGTCCTCCATAGTTTGCAGGAGGCTGAGTCATTTGCCTGGAGGACCCTCACCTCAGTAGTGTGGCTTCTGGATCTGCCCTCTCAGTGTCCTCTCCCCTTGCTTCATCTTTTCTAGCACAGGGCTCCCTGCTGTAACTAACTCCTGCACATGTGCATGACACTGCACACACCCTTGTGTGTGTACGTGTGTGTGTGTGTGTGTGTGTGTGTGTGTGTGTGTGTGTTCATATGTATACGGCTACATGTGTGATTATGGGTGGAGGCCAGAGGTTGACACCATGTGTTGTCATCAGTCATTCTGTACCTTAGTTTTTGTGACAGGGTCTCTCACCGGGGCCTAGTGCTCACTGATTGATTCAGTTAGACTGACTACCCAGCAAGTCCCAGGGATCTCCCATCTACACTTTCTCAACAATAAGATTGCAGGCTCACACCACCACACCCAGCTTTTTATGTGGGTGCTGGAGATCCAAACTCAGGTCTGCAGGCCAATGCAGCTTCACTGACAGAGCCATCTCCCCAGCCCAAGGAACACTTGTATGGACGCCATGTCTTCATGGCAGTGGGTTGGGCTCTGGGACGTAGTTCTCATCCCTGGCTGCTTCTGTTCTTTGCAATGGTGATATTGACTCACATATGTGACTCTTTGGACTAACACATCTGCCCCTTTGCAGGAGTATCTTTAGAGACATAAAGACACACACAGGCGAAAGCACAAACTGTTGGTCTGTCTCATGTCCTCCATTTTATTCTGGAAGCATAGTATTGACTTGAGAAGAGCATGACTCTTCGTTAGCCATCAGGAGCCCTGAGTAGGCCCTAGAGATGGTAGTATGCATGGCTGGCATATTGGGAGGTTTAACCTGACTGCAGAGATGCTGGGGTAGACAGGCGTGGGTCTCAGGGGTTCACAGACTACTTGCTCCATCCTTTGAATGGGAATTTTCCTTTTCTGACTGTTGCTTCATGCCCTCTCACTTTTTAAGTCCATGCCCTGACCTGCTTCTCACTGCCTGTTCTTATGACAAAGGTTATACGTAGACAAGAGATGCATTTGCTTAAATTCATCCTTCCTTACTGTCCAGATTGTCACACAGTTTGGGTTAAAGACTCGTGGCATTTAGAGAGAAAGGGACACCATGGTTACCTCGTGTGCATTTTATACAGGGAAGCAGACCCACCTGTCTTCAAAGACCTTAAACTTGAGGATCATACTATGTCATTGGATATTGTGCTTTGAAGATGTCCTGTGGGTCTCAGTCCCCTGTGTGCCAGTAGGGATGTGAAGATTCTGTGAAGGTAGCCAGGGCAAGTATTCCAGAGACTGGTCAGGATGGGGCTTTGGTCTGTCACCTGCAAGATCTTAAAAATGCAACCACCACAATCCAGGACCACTTCTCTCTCCACAGAGTGGCTGTCTTACATCTTCTGTCCCATGCTTGGAAGGCATCAACATCTAGAAAATTCCTTCTAGATCGACTTCTTGGACCATCAAACCTTGGTCACTCTCTTCGCCAGGACTGCCCAGCTGCAAATGCGTCCTCTCTCTCCTCTCTCTTCTCTTTCTCTCTCTCTCTCTCTCTCTCTCTCTCTCTCTCTCTCTCTCTTTCTCTCTCTCTCTGACCTGCAGCATTTCTGGAAGCTCTGTTCATGTCCGCCGGTGTCCAGTTAGCATAAAGGACAAGGCGTGTCTGACTGTCCCAGTGGCTGATAAGCAGCTAGATAAAGGCACCTGTGGCCAAAGGTTGTTGCAGGTAGGATGGGAATGTTTTGTCCCGCCCTCTTCTGTTACTTCCTGTTGCTCCTCTTTGGTCTTGGCTTGGGGACTGGGACATTGTGCTCCCCGAGATCCCTGTACAGGTCTGATGCTTCCTGAGGTCCTGGCACAGGCTCCCTTGGTACAGTAGGCAACACCTTGCTACTTCAGGGAAAGGTGGAGACTCTGTCTGGAGGCTCTCTGTTAAATCCTATGGAGAGTTGAAAGGAAGGTAAGGCCTACCTTCTTACCTGGGAGAGGCTAGCAGAGAGCCAAGCAGGGGATTAGGAGCTGATAGCTGCTCCCCCCCCCCACTGGGGGTTCAGAGAGCTTTGTTCTCCATCTCACTCCACACCCAGGCCCTGAAGTGGGGACAAGAAACTGGGATTACCGGGAGTGATGCACACATGGGGGAGAAATGATTCCATGGCATGCTTTCAGGAAGGCTGTGTAGAAGATGATGAGGGCCAGAAGCAGCGATGCCAAGTTCAAGGTTCCGGATGCTCACAGTTGCCTATCACCCCTGAGCCCGTGTTTTTCCATGTGTCCATTTCCACCTCTTCCTTGAGAGTCTAACTCCTTGCCTGTCAGCTCTGAGTTTGAATAACTTAGTTCTTAGAACATCTGACAGGAAGATGCTTCACTTGAGAGTCGGGGGCGGGGTGGGGGGGGGGAGGTGGGGGTAGTGGGGGTGGGGGGGGTTAAGAGTAGGTTGTGAAGGTCAGCCCCACAAGGTGACTTCTTCCTGGAGTTCCCACTAGCCAAAACCCACCAGAGTCAAGGAGGAGAGATGCCTAGAAGTAAAGTCAGGCTAGGCTGGGATGCAGCTGGACCCTGCAGAGGCTCCTGGGCAGCTTGATTGGAAGCAAGAACAGTTGGTAAGAAGAGGCTGTGACCCTACATGACCCCAAGGGAGCATTTGGGTTTCTGTTAGATGAAAGGGGTGTTGCAGCTAGGAACTTGGCCTTAAATCTGAAGGCCTTTGCAAGTCCCTGACATCTCTGGTGTGGTTTATTCCTACAAGAATTTAAAACAAAGGAAACTGGGAGGTAAACAATGTTTTCCGTAAGGAGGCTCTTTGGCCATGGCTGGAACAGAACTGACTTCAATATTCCAGCTCTCAAGCCCCGAGCTGCACCCTTGGCGTCTCAGAACGTCTGCTGGGGAGCTGTTAAGAGGGTCTGGTCCACATCTCAGGAGACCCTGTTTAGAGCCACTACTCAGTGACGCGTGAGGAAATGGCTTGCTCTTGTTCTGTTGGCACAACAGCCCTGAAGATGAGAACCACATACATGCAAAGCTCACATGTACATGTGCGTGCCCAACGTGTGTACATGGGTGTGGACACCTGTGCCCCTCCTCCGGCTTAGAATGGACTGTTCTCAAAGTGAACACCGACTTCCAGAATGGCTGTGTGTGGTGCATGACAGGATGCTTGTCGAGGCGCAGTTCAGGAGGCTGACTTCCCAGCAGCCCACAGGGCTCCCTAGTATAGACTGACAGGAGAGGATCACCCTGTCGCATCCTTCTCAGCCCTTGTGCAACTTGGCAGCACTTGGCCTGGCCTTCTTTTATGGCCTTCCGAGGCAGACTTTGTAGGAGGCTCTAGTCAACACTGACCAGGGAGGGGCACTGCTGCTCAGAGCCCCACATCCCGACCCAATAAGTTTAAAAAAAAAAAAAACAGAAACAGATTTATTTCCTTGAGTGTGTTAGAAAGGTTCAGAGACAGGGGTGGCCAGAGGGACAAATGGCCTACGGTGAACAAGGGAGGGGAAGTTGCTTTGCTCAAAGTTCGAAGCAGCTAATTGAGACTACAGATCCGACATCTGCATGTCTCCTGAGTGATAGAATGAAGACTAGAAGATGCTTCTAGGTGCAGATGCTCAGAGGCACCAGAACCTTAGCATGGGAAGGCAAGGTTGTTTTCATAAAACCAGAGTGAGGGCAGAAGTCTGTACCTACAAAATAGAAACAGCTTCAATGCCTACCTTCAGCCTGCTTGGCCTCCCTCATTTTTGCTCCTTCCCTCACTTCTCATTTGAGGATAAAGCCTCCCTCACTAACAGGGACCCAGCTATCTCAGTTTGAGGGAAGTGTTGCAGTATTGGCACTGCCTACACAGCGCCACGCAAGGCCACAAGCAAGACCTTGTTGTCATCGGTGCGATGGCATTGAGCAAGCCCAGTCACCAAGATCTTTTCTGTCCTGAATAGGCACTGTCCTGAAAAGCAGTCCAGCAGGCTTCATTCACATCCTGCAGTTAATTCAGAGGGCCATGTGACAGTGTCAGCATTTTGAAAGCCCCCTCTACAGGGACCCCCCCTCCTTCCAATACCTGCTCTGATTTGCCTCTCTGGGCCCCATGTCTGGCAGCTATTTTGAGCCCCATCTGTCTGCAGCTTTGCATAAAGTTGTAATGAAGCCAGGTCAGATAGGCGAGGGTGTTCATGCCTACATCTGACTTGGAGTTCATCAGGGTCATGTGAGACTGGAGAGAGAAACTCTAGCCCCTTTGATGCCTTTGGTCGCACAGCAGAGGGGAAGTTAGCCACTCCAAGGATTCTTTAGATGCCTTATTCTCTACACACGTTATTTCTCTTAACTTTTCAGGGGAGGATAGAGCCGTTAACTCTTAGGCTTCCTCATAAACTGGCCAGAGCATTTCCTATGACCCTCTGTTCCTCTGACCCTTGGGTGAGGAAGGGAGAATGGCTTCTGGGCTCCAGCAAGTTGGGAGATGATGGTTTCTGTGGCTTTGAGTTTTGTGGGAGTTTTGCTTATTTGTTGTCTAAGGCCCAGTTGGGTACAGGCTTTCTAAATATGGTTGGCGAGATCCTGGGAACCTCTCAGAGAGGTGGGGCAGGGGAGATGCTGAGTTGTGGCTTTTCTGTTGGAGTCACATTCTGGGGCTTTCCCAAGGGATTGAGAGGCTGATGGTGCTTGTGCTGAGGGCTCTTGAAAAGCTCCAGGTGGGATGTGGAGCTGGGTGGACCTTTCCAAGTAGCCAAACAACCTTGCAATTTTCAGGTCCTCCAGTGGGGGAAGAGACTCACCCAGGATCATCACCTGAAGCCTTGGGGCCTCCCTCCTGAGGGCCACCTCCAGCCTGGTTCATGCCCTGTCACCATGACAAACATCTAAAACAAGGCTGTCATGATCAACATTGTCAACTGGTTTAGAACCACCTAGTCTAGTTGAGAAACTTCTAGCATGCCCGGGAGGGAGATTATAGATTGGGTTAGCTGAGGCAGGTAGACTCTCCCAAAATGTTATCAGCACCATTCCATGGGCTGAGGAACTGGACTCACTAAGAAGGAAAAACTAGCTGAGAACCAGCACTCACCTCTCCCTGCTCCCTGACTGGAGATGCGCTGCACGCTCACCTTGCCATGATAGACTGCATCCCCAAGCTGTGAACTAAACAACCGCTTCTTTCCCTAAGTTGCTCTTGTCAGCTCTTTGATCACAAAGAGAACGGGTACTGAATGAAGAGGAAGGATTTATTTAGGCCACAGTTTCAGAGGGGTGGCGTTGTGGTGGGGAAGACATGGCAGGCCACAGCAGTTCATATCATAGCAACCAGGAAGCAGAAACAGGGGAATAGGAAGGGGTCAGAGTAAGACACACCTCTCCCCAGTGATCTCTTCCTCCTCCTCCTCCACCACCACTACTACCACCACCACCTCCTCCTCCTCCACCATTACCTCCTCCTCCTCCTCTTCCTCCTCCACCACCACCTCCTCCTCCTCCTCCTCCTCTTCCTCTTCCTTTTTCGAAATAGGGTTTCTCTGTGTAGCCCTGTCTGTCCTGGAACTCACTTTGTAGACAGGCTGGCCTCAAAGTTGGATCTGCGTGCCTCTGCCTCCCAAGTTCTGAGATTAAAGGAGCTTGCCACCTCCTCCCAGCTCAGTGATATACTTCTAATACCCAACTCAACTCTCAGTGATGCTGAGATGCTATCCTTCTGTGACTGTAGCCAGGCCTTCATCCTCTGATTGGGTCAGAGCCCTCATGACCACAAACCCTAAGGGTTTGTAATCCAATAAAGTTGACAGTTAAGATTAATTATCACAGCATGGTGTTATAGGACTGTAATCTCAGCTTTTCAGGGGAGCTGAGATGAGAGGATTGAAAATTAAAAGCAATTGAATGATTTGAAGGCCAGAGTAGACAACTTAGTGAAAATAAATGGAGAAAAGGAAAGTTGAGGTGTGGGGTAGTGATAGGGTATTTGCCTAGTTGCATGAAGCGCTGGGTTTAATTCTCAGTGTGCAGGGGTAGAGGTTGCAGTAAATTAATGATCATGTCTTCCAAAAGAGGTGGACGGAGGGCCAAAGCAGTAGAAACCCACTCAGCTAGTCAAGAATCCTGTCCATGCAGGAGACAGTTATGGAAAGGCATCACCCTCCTCACTTGAGACCTTGTGATAGTGTTGAATGAGGGCACGAGCCAGGCACTGCAGAGGTGGGCAGCCAGACAGTTGAGGGCTCAACTGGACCAAGTCCTGCTGTTCTGACCCCAGGAGACTGTGTCAAGGCTAGTCCCCAAGGATATCATAGCTTCAGAAGGAGATGTGTCCCTCGAACTTGGGACTGATGATGAGGGGTCAGTGCCCAATAGTGAGAAACGCTTGGGAATGTCTTAGAAGTCAGCCATCAGCCTCAGCAAGGGACTCCTCTGCATCTCATTGCTCTTAAGTTCTCTAGTCTTTAGCTTTGTGGCTGTGAGGGCCCTGTCGTGGGCTCTCCCAACATTGATCTGTGAGGGTTTTCTGTAGCTGAAGCAATGGAAGCTACAGGTGGCCAGTTCCCTAACCCCATTTATGAAACACGAGGTGTGTGGGAGATTTTATGCAGCCTACAATGTGCTTGGGGACTGAGGACATGGGGAACCCAGGCTGTTTGACCCATTTCATCCTTGGAGGTTGGAAGAGCACCCCCGGGGCTGTCTGGCTTATGGCCTGGCCTCTAGCTGACTTTCGTAAGTGCATGATAAGTGAGAAAGGAAAAGGAGTAAGTAAAATCTAGGCTTTAGGCTCCTGATTGACTTGACCCATTGTCTGGAGCCAGGCTCTGGGCAGAGGGATGGAGGCAGGAAGGTTGTTTCCTTCCACCTGCTCAAGCATGGCACAAGTCAAACTTGCCATCCCACCATGGGCACGAATAGAAGGAAACTTCAGCCGACTCCATGTGTTGGCTTTCTCCTGGTTCTTTAGTGTGCAGTGAAAAACATCTCTGCCTGGAGACATGGAGGCTTTCCTGTCATACCTGAGAGTGTGCTAGCCACCTCCTAAGTATAGGGTCCAGGCTCCGTGGGAGTTTGAGGTAACAAGCAAGAGACGCTTTGTTTAGACATGATGCGTGGAAGGAGACGGGACCCTCCCCCCTCAAATCAGAAGGGAGAAACACCCCAGAAAGCAGGGCTGCTACAGGGTCGGGGACATGGAGGGGTAACTGATACCTAAGGCAGAACAGAGCCACCTGGAACAGGGCAGCCCCACAATGCCCTTTGAGCTTGTGTCCCTTCATTAAGAACCTTGGAAGAGAGACAGGGTGGAGGGATGAGAAAAACGGGAGACTGGATTCAAGAAGGCAGGAACCTCTGACACTGGCCTCAGGCTCCGGATGGATAAGCCTCTACTAGCTGTCTTCGACAGTGGGGAATCCTATCACCAAGACTGCCACCCCCTCCCATGCATTTGTACATAGCAGGCATCTAATTGATGCTTGTTGACTTGAAGGGTTACTTTCTGGCACATCTGTATTTTGTCACATGGAAGAGAACACGGTTCTAACTGGCTAATGTTTCAGAGCTAGTAAGCAACATGGCAGACACCACCTTCCTTGCCTGAAGAACTAAGCTTAAGATGATGGCCCAGTGGTGCCATCTAAGGAAGGCTTTCATGGACTCTGGAATCAAGCCATGGCGAGACAGCATGCCAGGGTCTCAGAGCTGTTTGTCTGCAGGCTGATGAGAGGGTGTATCCAGTGATGGCTGACACCTCTGGACTACCTACTAGCTAGTGGGAGCCATGTTTCTCCTGTCTTAGCCAGCGTGGTCCCCAGAGCTCGGTGAAGTGCATGCTGGGCTGCCCCGAGGTCTTTGCTTGCCTGCTGCAGAAGGAAAAACATGACTAAGTACAGGGCAGATCATGAACTTGACACACGTTCTGAGGTAAAAATGAACATTCCCAATCCTGGGGAGACATTCAGCCAGCACTTTAGCCTTTTCCCTTAAAACAACAGCTGTGTGTATAAAGAAAGACAGTAAGAGGTACGAATGTTGTCAGTGTTTCCCTCTGCCTGGCTGGCTTCGCATTACTGAGTCCCAGGAGCTGTAAACTTGGGTGCTCCTCATAGCCAGATCCGTAACAACCCGGCAGAAAGTAGCAGGCACAGAACTATTCCAAGTACTGGAGCCTTGGAGATGGGTGGAGAGCTCTCTTGCAGCCAGCTCGAGGCCAGCACTGCTAACCTGTCCGTGAACCCTTGCTTCGTGTGCAGGATGTCCTGTCCACTTCATGGTGTCTGCCTAGACCCTTCTCCAGCAAGTGTTGCTAAATGCCATTCAGTGGGGGAGATGAGGGGTGATCTCTCTTTCAGTTTGATCCATTCTCCCAGTGGTTTAGAACTCCACAAGTGAAGGCCTTCGCCTGATTCGAAGCCGGGCCCTTGTCCTATCCATGCCTACCTTTGAAATGCCACTGGCAGCTGCATGGTTAGAAAGGCGGAACTCTCTCTCTCTCTCTCTCTCTCTCTCTCTCTCTCTCTCTCTCTCTCTCTCTCTCTCTCTCTCTCTCTCTC
>OU015742.1:60320982-60340317 GCA_907169655.1 Acomys percivali | reverse complement strand
GCTTTGGAGTTTAATATTTAATAACATTTATATATGACATTTGGGGGAAAACTTGAAAAATAAAGACGCTATGATAAATAAGATTCTGGCATCCTCGTCGCTGATTAAATAATGAGTGTTCTTGGTACATAAGTTGAGAGGTAATTTATCATACAAACACACAGCACACCAGACACTGCATATGTAGGTGTGATGGAGAGGGTTTTGTTTATCCATCTCTTCATCTGCTTCCCTTGTGTGGGGCTAACTGGTATAATTGACATCAACAGATGGGGAGACCGCCTGCCTCTACAAAGAACTCTCTTATCTAAACCCTACCGCTCCACAGCAGGCAGTCACAGTCGGGTTGAATGTGCTGGGCCCAAGGTTCTCAGCCAATTCAATTCCATTTTCATGGTTCCACTATGAAGTACGTGTTGCCCACTCAGGGAATGGTGACAAAGGGCAGCAACGCAAATGAAGTACAGGCTCTCATGTGATGGGCGGTGGCCTGCCTGCCAGAAAGAGGGAGGGGCAGGGAACAGCCTTGTTGTGGTCCTTTATTGCTTAGTCACACATCACAAACAGCATGCCTGATGAGTGGAGTTTCTCTTCTGATGAAACGACTTCTCAAACCAATTAAATAATCGAGGGACCTAATTTTCATTCACCGCTAACTCTTTGCTGAGTGTGTCCCCATGCAGCATCTCGTTCCATCAAATGCCTGGCAATCTTGTTTTGTACCCTTGAGAGGGTGGAGTGCTGGTCACATAAGCGCTTTACAAGGTAATGGTGGAATTACCAGGTGATCTTCCTGTACTCTGTGTACCTTTTCTAGGCCTGCACATACAGGCTTGACGTTTCTCCTTTCTCAGGTTTTCATCTCCCAGGAGTATGTGTATTCTTGGATGTAGGCTTGGATGTATCTCCATCTCACACTTGAGATAATCCTAGCTACAAGGTGGATGCTTAAGAGTCCGAGAGTTCTTTGTAATGATGCTTTCCACGCTTGAGATCAGTAAGCTGCAGAGAATCAGGCCTTGTCAAGCCGGGATTACATCACAATTAGCAGCCATAGGCTCAATCAAGTTTTCTTTCTTTCTTTTGTTTTTGTTTTTGTTTTTTTTTTTTAGTGTTTTTTTTTATTATTATTATGGTTTGTTGTTTTCTTGCTACAAGGTCTCATTCTGTAGTCTGGCACTCACTGTGTAGCTGAGGCTAACGTCTAGCTGTAAGTGATCCTCCTGTCTCAATTCTTACTCTATTCTCTGTAGCCCATGGGTGGTACAAAAGAAGTAAAGGCCCAGCTCTCTGCTGATTTTGCTTGTGGTTTTGCTTTTGCTTTTCAGACAGTCTTATAGCCTAAGTTGGCCTCAAACTCATTATGTAACCAAGATTCCCTTTGGCTGCTCAGTCCTCAGATGGCCACCTCCCAAGTGCTGGGATGATAGGTGTGAACTCCCATACCCAGCTCTGCTGTCTGCTCTTGGGGAGCAGGTATTCAGCAGTCAGATGTGGGCAGGGAACACCCAGGCCTGGCTCTGAGTTAGAGACCCACCGGTGGCCTACCTTGGGCTATGCCGAGACGCTCCAAAACAAAAGCACCTTTCCCTAGAGAGTGTCCCTAGTATTCTGAGTCCTGGATCCCCTACCTGAATGTCCCCGAGCCCAGGAATATATTTTTCTAGTGTCTGACACTTAAAGGCACAGCAGGGCTTGGGTAACCCTCAACCTGCGGGGTAGGTGGTTGTAGGTTGGTGCATAGATAGATCATGGAAATAGCCTGGGAATAGACGAGGCCGCCCTGGGGTGGGATGAAGCAGGCGGGAAGGGAAGGAAGCCGCCGGTGTCGTTTGGTTGCCAGATTTCATCGGAGAACTCCAAGGAATAGCTGGGCTCTAACGTAAGGCTGCTTCTCTGAGCGGTTATAGTGTCCCTTTTCCGGGTTGAGAGACAGACTCTCTTAGAATATTATCTAATCGATCAATAATCTTTTAATATTTAGACCTGGAGTAGGTGGGCCTCCATGCTGAGCTGATGTTCCAAACCCTATACATGTTCACTGGGGCAGGACATACCAAGGAGATCTGACCAGCTCCTAAGAGCCTTCCATCCCTTGGGGAGGGGGCTCTGCTCCATAAACACTCTTTGAAGCTGTCGGGGGCGTTTGTACATGGCGTTTTTTTGCTCAAGGCTGCTAGGGAAGTGCTAACACGTCTCTATTAACAAACACCCAGTCTTTTTTCCTTACTTAAAACACTTTAGGCAGAACGTTTTGCTTCAGCTGAGTGGCTCTACACCCACCGATGTGGAATCAGCTGACAGCAGTTTCAAAATTGCGGGTCTCAATGTTGATGGAGAAATGGGAGCGTCCGTGTTCCTCGTGGGTAATTTTCACCAAGAAACAGAGGGACTGGCTTTAATGTCAACACTTGGAGATTTACTGTAACCCTGTTACTGGAAAAACATACCTTCAGCCAAATCTGGACCCAGAACAGTGGCCACATTATTCTTCTCCCCGCCCCCACCCACTGGTCCTGAGAAAAGATCCAGCTCCCAATAGGGCTTGACCCATCATCTCCCTCCACTTGCTCAGAAGCTGGGCCTGTCTGGGTTAGCAGGGAATCTTGCTCTGTTGCCTCTTACGATGCTCCTCGGTAGGGAGGAATTGGGGCAAGAAGACCATGGGGCTGAGCAGGGTGTTCCTTCTCTGGTCTCCAACCCAGCATGGAAGGCTGCTGTTCCAAGCATCTGGTCCTGCAGGCACAGCGTTTGACTCTCCTCAACACCCCACAACCCCCACCACCACCACGAAAAGACTTCATGGCTGTGTGGTTCTAAGGAAAAGAAATTCAATTTGATTTTATTTTGAAAACAGAGAGGATGGCGAGGCCACCCTTTGAGGTGGAAAATTGCCGATACTCTGTGGGACTCTAGAAACATGGATGAGCAAGAAGGCCCAGAGTTACTGGAAAGGGGCCTTTGGCCCCATAAGTTCCCTCAAGTTCTTAGTAATTTGTCTCCTAGATCATGTTCAGTTACATTAATGAATTAAGCATGTGGTTTTAACTTCTTCTCACTCAGCTCTAGAAGCCTTTTCTCCTTGGAGAATGGGTCATGGTTGGGCATGGTTGGGATGTGCTTTCTCTTAAAAGCAGACTCAAACATTTATTGTTCTAGATGACACGCCTCCTAATGCCACCATAACCACCATAAGTGGTTGCTCACTTCAGACAGCTTTTGCTGCACAATAGGACCGTCCCAGGATGAATCCCATGCTTAGCCGCCCCACTGAGGTGGTGGCGACGGCTCCTGGGGAGCACCAAGCTTACCCGCTGATGCTTGTCTCTTTGAGGACACGGCATCCAGGGGCTCGGGTGGGTCTCTAATAATTGTAATTGCATCTGCCCCATTTCCCCTAGTGCCAGCTGTGAGGCCTGCTGTGTGCTCTGCCATGAAGTTCAGTTAGCACTGAAGTTGTCAGGGACAGCCTCAGGCATGGTAAGCATGATAGGCACCAGGTCAGGCCCCAGATAAGGAAGATCATATGCATCAGGTAAGGTCTTCTTGTCAGGAGCTTTGGGTAACCGAAGGACAGGTTCCTGGTGTGTTCACATGTGTGAACCTCTGTTCATATGTGCATGAGGGCCAGCGATCAACCTCAGGTGCCACTCCTTACCAGCCGTCCACCTTTTTTATGAGACAGGCTGTTTTTCACTGGCTTAAGGCTGGCTGGCCACCAAGCCTCAAGGACCCTGGTGTCTCTACCTCCCCAGCACTGGGCTTCTAAGCACAAGCTACCACACACAGCATCTTCATGTGCAGTCTCGGGGTTTAACTAGGCTTCTCCTGCTTGCAAGGATTTCATTAACCAAGACAGGCTGGGGATTAG
Source organism: Acomys percivali (assembly GCA_907169655.1). Taxonomy (NCBI): domain Eukaryota; kingdom Metazoa; phylum Chordata; class Mammalia; order Rodentia; family Muridae; genus Acomys; species Acomys percivali. The sequence goes on along the minus strand of OU015742.1, from coordinate 60,336,446 downwards.
CTAGAGGCTCAGGCTGGCTTCTCAGGGCCTCCTCTGGAAGAGGTAAGGCTGCATGATTTGAGCTGGAAAAGAGAGAAAGCCAACTGCGTACTGGAGGAGCTTGGAGCCTGGAACATGTGGCACACTTGTGGCTTGAGACACCCCAGGGAGGCTGAGGCCTGGCCTTCACCCCCACTCCCACCCCCACCCCCTGAGTGCTCAGACTTGCCCCAGCTCTGCAAGGCTGCTGGAGCAGTCAGTCAGCTCTTCCCTAGGCCTCCTGTTAGTCTTTCTAATCTCAGCAGCCCAGTTCACTCTGGATAGTTCTCAGCTAGCATGCTACAGTGGGGTGCCTCACCTTGGAGTGGCTAAATAGACGCCCCCCCCCATGTTTCTTTGTGCTCTGCAGACAGACTGTGCCCTATGGACTGTCCAACTACAGAGGAAGTCTCCGGGGAAAGAGGTCCTCTGGGCCCTTTCCAGAAAGCTCCCAGCCTTCTCCACGGACACACTCACGCTGTGCTTGCATGGAAACAGGTGACAAGGCCTGTGCACACTTCTGTGCACGTCCCGCAGATGTCACCAGGTACGGCACACCTCCTAGTCCCACTCATACTTAGGTACAAGTCACTGGTGGAAAAAGCTAAGCCAAGGCCTTCACCAAGGTGGGTGGAGGGAGCTCAGCCAGGTCCCCAACCTTCCTTGCCTTTCAGAGCACAGGCCATAGCACAAACCAAAAGTTGGGAACATTTAAAGAGTGAAGACCCCATCCATCTCCATGTGTATTTTTAGCTTCTTTTCAAACAGCAATCAGGAGTTCGTCATCTCACCAAGTGGTGAAAGCCACCATGCTTGCCCTAGGGTGGCCACCTGGACCCCTGTTCCCTAGACAGGTGCCATGAAACTCTTGGCTCCTCTTTCCCTTCACGTTGGGCTTATCAAACCAGGCAAGCGGAGCAGCTAGCACCAGATTGAAGGAAGGGCTGAGTGGTGTGTGGATGGGACTCCCGTGGTCTCCCTTATGGGCTTAATGATCTACCTGGCGGGTGAGCCCAAAGCAAAGCAGGTGTGGTGGGCTCGAGGCTCGGCTCCGCCATCTGGGGAACCTGGTGCTTGCTGCACTGTTGTTCTCAGCTGGGGCTCTCAGCATCCGGTGAGAAACCAAGCAGTGCATTCAGCACTTAGACATCTACCCACTGAGCCTTCCTTCGATCCAGTATTCGGTGCCTGGGGCTTGGTCCTTGGAGAACACATGAATGGGCTTGTTGGTGGGGAAGAGGAAGTCATAATTTGACAGCCCCAAGCTAGCCACATGGAAACTCTAATTCCTGAAACCTGATGTGTGCCCACAGTGATTCCAGAGGAGTGGAAAGACCGGCTGCAGAAGAGAAGGGGGAAACTGGAGGCCCACGTCAAAGGTGAAGATGGGGGTATATTCGCTCAGGGGCATAGGGTGGGTGGAGAGGTGGCATCTGGTCTCAATAAGAGGCCAGTGGGACTCCAGAGCTCACAAGGGTCCTTTTGGTCTGTCACTTCTGGGTATATATGCTTATTGTCACTCCCCTGGTCCTGAGTAAGCCTTCCTGTTTCCAGAGCACATCCACCCCGTGTCCCTCTTAAGTCGAAAGTAATGACAGCTGGCTTGGCTTTCACCGGAATGGCAAAGCAGTTGCCTGCCACTTTCCCAGCTCCCCAGTCTGAGCCATCGAGCCCACCTTGGCCTCTACTTCTGTAACCCAGCGATCCCTATTAAGTCATTTCTCCTTGGTAGACATGGGAGTGCCACATGTACAATAGGCGACCACCCCACCACTCCTTCCCAGACCATTTCTAATACCTGCTTTGTTTTATGTTTGGGGTGTGTGTATGTGTATGTATGTGTGTATGTGGTTTTTGTTTTTGTTTTTGTTTTGTTCTTGATGTGAGCAATCCTGAGGGCTTCCTGCAACCAAGCTGGGCTTATCTGTCACTCTCTCAATCTGAAGTCACTATTATTGACTCGCTCAGCTGCATGTCTGTCATGGGGTGGTAGTTTATGTTCATAATGATAGCCTGGAGGTGGCTTCAGCTCCTGCAGAGGATGATCAGGGGAGATTCACCCAAGCCCTACACATAGGCGTTTCCTAAACCCATAAGATGGCTTCCAGTGCTCTAGAGGAAAGGGAAGGAAGCAGAGAGGCCAAGGTGCCTGCAGACCCTAAAGAGTGTGTGCCAGACCCCAGCTCATCCTTACTCAACCTCCTTTTCTTCCTCTCCCTCTTTATCTCTTTTACTACCCCCAACTTCCGTTGCAGAGCAGGGTGTGACTAACTCTATCCATCACTTGTATCATTTGTTGATTTACTCAAGCCAAGATCTGTTACTCACCTGGCACGTGCTGCATCCTCACTACTCTACACATGGAGCGCACAAGGCCCTGGGTCTTCCTTAGCAGACAGCGGACAGACACACATGTGCAGTACAAAGTGAGGGGAACAAAGGAAAACAGTAGATCCAGGCTAGAAAGTGCTGGGGTGGCGGCGGTTTACGATCAGGTAGACAGGAGCCATCTCACCAGCCAGGCAAACCTTGGCACAGAGGCCTGAAGGATGGGTGGAGTGAGCTACATGGATGAAGGAGGGAGAGTTGTGTCAGGCAGGGGGAACTAGAGAGTGTGGATGTCCCATGCTCACACCACTCAAGAGTTATGAACGTTATCTGAGGAGCAGCCACCAAAGAAGCGATGTGCATAGGAAGCATTCAGGGCCCGCCTCCCGTGCTGCTGCCGCTCTTCGGATGAGACTGAGATGCTGGAGAGAAGATGCTACCATCAAGTGTTTGGCTCTGCGAGCGCGAGAGTGAGTGTGATCCCAGCACCCGCATACAAAGCTGGCTGTGGTGGTCGGGTCTGTGCCTGGGACTCTGGTGGTGGCTGGGGTGCAGAAAAAAAAACAGCTCTCTGGGGCGCAGTAGACAGCTAGCCCTCTGAAACAAACTACCCCAGTGAAAGACACGATTTAAAAAAATAAGAAAAGAAAAACTAAATAAAAAGGTGAGTAGTCCTGAGGAATAGCACCTGAAGTTGCCTTCTGACCTTCACAGGCATGTGTGCACACATGCATGTCTACCACTCTCCTCCCCCATCCACACACCCAGTAAAAATGACATTGAATTTGGCAGCAGCTGTCCCACTGAAGATAGCCTTCCAGAACCTTCTGATTCATGTGAAGTTCTTAGAAGACACTTTCTGCCGAGGAAAGTCTTTAATTCTACCAGCGCCCCTCCCTGCTTAGATGTGAATTAGTAATGGCCAGAGTCACACTTGGAGTGGCAGCTCAGCTCCTGTCATCCTTAGCTTGTGGTTAAAAAGAGTAAGGGATTGAAGGCCACACCCATGCTGCTGTTCTGCTTTTCTCGCCTCTGCACTTAGCCTCTGAAACTGCTGAGCTCTTCAGAGAGGGGCAGCTTCCAGGTCGGAGGCAGCTAAAGGTGTGGCCAGGGTCAATTCTTCAAGTTGGAAGAGCCAGGGTGCTGACTTAACGTCCTTCTTTTTCTTTTGTCCTCTTTCCTTAAAATAGGTTGACATCAAGGAGAGATAAAGGCCACCGCCAGCCTTAGCGGGCCCTAGCAGGCCACAGCCAATGCTTCTTGCTTCCTGCAGTGGACTTTACCCTCGCTCTCCCTGCCTGCCAACTGCCTTCCAAGACAGAGCCACTGTGCTTGTGCTTTCACAGTTCAAGTTTCCACCTCTTTAGGGACAAAGGGGGAATTAGTCCAAGGCCAAAAAAAAAAAAAAAAAAAAAAAAAAGAGAGAGAGAGAGAGAAGACCCACCCAAAGAGCCCCCACTTACTACTGGTACACCCCTACTCCAAGAATGCCTAGGTCCAAAAGACCCCAGCTTCCCTAATGGGTAAAATGATCCCACATGTGCCCTAGGGGCCAGATGCCTGCGGCTCCAGTTTCACAAGGAAATTGTTGGTGAGGTATGTTAAGTCAGAAAGCTACTTACTGGCTTTTGACATGACGCCTCTTGGAAGTAAGTGGACACCAGGCTGGCTCTTTACAAGAGTAAACACGCATCCATCTCCTAGAAGATGCACGACACCCTGCTGGCCTGCAGGGTGGGAGCAGGCCTGCTTCTGCAGCCCGCGTGGCCTGTGAATGTTTAAGCCAGGCTGCGAGTAATCTGTCTGCTTGAGACCTGGGTCCCAGCCGTCCTGTAGTCTATGACTTTGCACTTCATAGGATTGACAGACTTTTCAGCTGTGCTTAGTGCTCATCAAAAGAGTGGACCTCGGAAATAAGAAGAAAAACAAAACAAGGAGAGAGACGGGGGGAGGAGAGAAACACTTTTGATGGTTCTGAACACTCGGGGCACGCAGCAAAGAGCTGTGGGTTCTGCAACGACCTCAGGAGCTTCCGAGGCTGCCTTGCAGTAAGCTGCCCTGAGGACAGCTCTGGCTCAAGGCTATTAGGTTAGATATCTGCTTTCATGAATATCTGTGGATCTTTGGGGAGTGGCTTCAAAATAAGCTGAAAACACAAACTCTTTGTGCATTATGTAAATTCCTGTTTATCTATATAATTGGCAACAACTGGGAGTTGTAATTCCTGATGGTTCAAAAATCGCTTTCAGCTGAGCTCTTCCGCTGTGTTCGTGGTGAGTGTGGGGGCAGAAGGGGGCAGGGCAGACTGTGAGTTCCCTTGAAGACTCTGCTTTGCAGGCCCATCTGGGATAGTCTGCCCACCTCCCCACTGGGCCCCCACAGCAATGAGAACCTGTCTTTGGGCATGTGCCAAGGGCACCATGCGGAGACACTTGAGTGTGAAGTGGGGCTTTAACCAGATGGTAGACTTCAGAGGATTGTCTCCTAAGTTATTACAGGTGTGAACGTGCCTGCCTGTTGGGGGGGAGGGAGAGGGAGAGTGATGGTTTGCTGGGGGAGGGGTGTACAGCTTAGAGAAGTAATTATTTATTGGGGAACTATTTTCTACTTAACTCCTTTATGGGCTCTATTAAAAGTAAATGCACTGTAGATAGGTAGACAGACAGACAGACAGACAGACAGACAGATTTTAAATTGTGTTCAAGATCCAAGCTCATATCCCTTAACACATGTTCAAAGTGCATACACACTGTTTGACACAGTGGCCAGACAACCCCACCCACTGTGAGAGCACTCAGAAGATACGGCCAATGCATAATAAAAAAAAATCTAAACATTTGCTCTGGTTTGTGGGCTTTTCCTTGCATTCACTCTCCGTAGGCCTCTGGAGAAGGCAGGAGGGAGCTAGAATTCTGGAAGTAGAATTCGTCTACAGAGAAAAGTATAGAGTGAGGCGCGGGCAGCTGTGGGGATACTAAGGAAGGAGAGGAGTTTGGGGCCATCTGAGAAGATAAACATCAAGGCATCTGGGAAGAAGAAGGTTAGGACGGAGTTGGCAACTTCCTTGGCACCCCTGCCCTTTCCCCTGGCACCTACACAGTCTTTGCAGGGAGACAATCGTGGGCCTGTTGCTTAGAGCACTTCAGAATTATCTCTAGAAGTGACTCCAGCAGCAAGGCCACACAGGACATAAAATAAAAGGGAGACTGTTTGATAAAAAGGAGGCAGGAGGAAGGGCAGGAGTGAGCAAGGGGATGAAGGTTGTCGAAGCATCTTAGCGCAAATGCCATTATAAAAGTGCCACTATGTGTGAGCCATGCTAATAAACTTTTTAAAAGGATTCAAAAGCATCTATAGCAGCGGTTCTCAATCTGTGGGTCACAATCCCTTTGTGGGGGTGTCACAGATCACATACCCTGCATATCAGATATTTACATTACTGTTCATAACAGCAACAGAATTACAATTGTAGTTTATGGGTAGGGTGGTCACCACAATATGAGGAAGTTGAGGAAAGTTGAGGACTCTGGTCTTTACAGTCTGGGATCAATGGACTCTCTTCCCTGACTCTGTGCCCCACTTTTTAATCCAAACCCTCACTCTTAGAGACAACCAGGGAAGGGAGGTGGACCAAGACCAAGACCCAGAAACACCCCATCCCTCACCCCCATCCGAACAACCCACCACCACCCCCATTCCCCCAATCCATTCCCCCCCCCAAGAAATCCTGTGTTTGGAGTAGCCCGGATCACTATCTAATCTGAGAAAACCCAAGAGCCTCTTGTTTTAATTAAACCCACTTTGGAGAGTTTTGACTCTGGTGAGTTGAGAGAGTTGAGCACTGATTTACCCTGCGGGGTGTGCAGCAGCGCACAGCGGGGACTATGGCATGTCTGGGTGGCACTTCAGCCCTTGGGGAGGCTGCAGGACTCAGGAACAAACAGGTCAGGAGGTCTAGAAGCTTCCTGTGAGCAGCCTGGTCCAGGCGGGGCTTTCTGGCATGGTGAGGAGCAGTGGAGGGGCCATGCACAAGGAGGGCGCTCAGGGCTGGCTACAGAAAGCGTGGCACCCTAGTTCATAAGGGGGAAGGATTTCAAGATGGCCACAGCAGAGAGCCAAACCAGTTAGCTGTTGTTTTTGAAGGGCTGCCCGGGTGGCCTTGAGTCTGGAGAGTGGGTTTGGCCGTAAGCTTCCAAGTCGGACTGGTCTTAACCAACTGTAGCCTCAGTTCCTTTATTTCTAGAATGGACGTGGTGCTTCCTCTGCCTAACTCACAGATTTCTCAAGATGTCAATCAAGGATTTATGTGGTCTGTTGATGTTAATTTATGAGTATAGTCTAATAATGTTTATCATCAGGCCTATAATTATTATTACTGCAGTATTTTCTAACCTGCTAGCAATCAATCAAGACACAGAAACCTGTTGTATTTTAAAATAGCCTTAGTTAGCCTGGGGCAGGGGAGACATTAATTCTCTAAACTACTTCCCATAATGGGGTAGGTATGGGATACCTGCCCCAATCCCATGCCATCTGCTTCTAATAATTTCTATCAAGCTACTTCCCATCCATGATCCCAAATAGTTGCTAATGTTCTTCACCTGGGCCAAGTCTCCATCCACGCTGACCATGCGCTTCTCCTCTACCTAACCCACGATGACGCAGCTTGCTTCTCTCCTCTGGTCTCTCTTCTTCCCAAGATTCTGTCTCCCCAAGCCTGGGAACCTTAGTCACACCTATCTCATTTGCCCTGCCCAGGTGTAACAGCCTTTTATTAATTAGCATCAAAATACATCAGACCAACAGTCGACACCACCAGCTCCCCCCTCTTTGTGTGTGTGCGCGCGTGTGTATGTGGTGTGTGTGTGTGTGTGTGTGTGTGTGTGTGTGTGTGTGTGTGTTGTATGAACAGCTGGGTGTGCTCACAAGTACCTGAGGCTGGAGATTGATGGCAGGTGTCTTTCTCAGTCACTGCCATTTTATTTTTTGAGGCAAGGTCTCTCACTGAGCCTGAAGCTCACTAATTGTGCTAGCTGGCCAGCGCCCCCCTGGGATCCTGCTGCCTACCCCCAGGTACTGGGTTGCATGAGTGCAGCACTATATCTGCCCTTTTATATGAGAACTGGGGATCTGAACTCAGGCCCTGTGCTTGCTTGGCGACCACTTCATTCACCAAGCTCTCCCCAGCCCCTCCTGAGTTTTGTTTTGTTTTGTTTTAAATGAAAAGTTTCTCACAGAACCATATGTTTTAGTTTAGAATGTACCTTAAAGTAATGGAATTACTTTTGGTATTGTCCGAACCATCACCCACCATCCCCACCACCACCACCACTCCTGGAAGATATGAGTTATCCAAATCCTTGAACTAGTTGATGAGAAATCTTTTTTATATAAGGCTTTTGTGTTTCAAGCTATCTGTCCTTGGAACTTTGTAAGCCCACCCAGCCTCTCCCTCATGGGACATCTGGTTCTCTTCCTAGCAGGAAGGCTGGGAAATCATATGACTTAGTGACTTTGAACACAAGGACCCTTCTGCTTGGTGTGCCTCCAGAAGAAGATGCCAAGGTACGAGAAGAGCTGTTGGCCCATGAACCAGAATTTGTCACTTCTCCCGTCTACCTTTGTTTTCCATCCTCCTCTCCCTTCTGCCATCTTTACTGGAGTGGATTCATCACAAGATGCCATATGCAAGTACCTGCTTGCTTACATCATTGATAGGAAACATCAGGGTCTGGTTTGCTCTCGGTGATGAGTATTCAGTATGACACACAGGGACTGACAATCTCTGTGGGGCCACCATGTCTCTTTCCCACCTTTCTCTTGTGTCAGTTCCTGCTCATCCTCATGGTGAATGCTCCTTTGGCTATTTGTTTGCCTTTTTAGTGTGTGCATATGGAGGCCAGAGGGTAACCAAGGGTGTTGTTCCTCAGAACTCATCACCCCCAGCCCCACCCAATACTCTCCCCTGCCCTTTTTTTTTTTTAGCTGGGTCTCTCACTGGCCCCTGATTAGGCTTGGCTGGTTGGCCAGAGAACTCTGGGGAATCTGTCCATCTCTGCTGTCATAGTTAGGGTCTCTGCTGCTGTGAAGAGACACCATGACCATCTCACTCTGGGAAAGGAAAACATTTAATTGGGTCTTAGAGTTCAGAAGTTTAGTCCCTTGTCATCATGGTGGGAAGCATGGTGGCATACAGACAGACATGGGTTCTATATCGGGATCCAAAAACAGCAGGAAGAGAGAGAGAGAGAGAGAGAGAGAGAGAGAGAGAGAGAGAGAGAGAGAGAGAGAGAGAGAGAGAGAGAGCAGGCCTGGCTTGTGCATCTGAGACCTCAAAGCCTGCTCCCAGTGACACTCTTCCTCCAACAAGACCCCACCTACTCCAGCAAGGCCTCACCTCCTAATAGTGCCCCTCCCAGTAAGCATATGGGGCCATTTTCAATCAAACCACCACACTTGTCTTCCCAGCCCTGGGATCACAAGTACACACCACCACACAGGCTCTGGGAGACGGAAACCCTTTAACTACTGAGCCCTCTCACCAGCCGCTGATAAGTATGCACCAATGAATCCAGTACTTCACACATTGCTTGTGACTGAGAATATAGTAAGCTGAGATAGAGTCATGGCAAGAGAAGGGGTCTTAGCCCAGTGTGCGGGTGGGGAATCTCTTAGGATTTATCAATAATAGCCTATGTAAACATTTGGAGAAAAATAGGGCTCTGGGTCCTTCAGGGGCCAGTGAGAGGCAGGCTGAGACAGCAAGAGCAGGAGTGAGTCTGTGAACCTGGGGAGTGAGGTGGGAACCTAAGCTGACCCGGTGACCTTTGTAGGTGTGCCCCAAAGGGGAAGAGTTCAAACTGCTCACTGTGTGAAAGACATAAGCTCATGGGGAGACACACCTGGCTTGTGTTGAGGTGGGCTGTCTGTAGGACTGTCTCTAGACACACCCATCCTCCCAGGAGGGGGCCTCCTGCCCTCTTCCTGGCAGTACCTTTTAAGAAAAACAATGGCCGTCCAGGCCAACCTTCTGGGTTGCTGACCTTTGATGGAAGCTCTGGTCTTCTAGGACCCAGCTGTCCAGGGCCCTGTGCATGTCACTGTCCCTTACAGGGATGCTAGTCAATGAATGGCTGTGATCTATTATATAGAGACCAAGCTCTAATATATAATTATATATTATATTCTATTAAACTCTGTCTTTGTGGGACTGGTGTGGTACCCCCATAAACCCATGTGTTTGAATTACTGGTGCGCAATTGGTGACGCTGTTTAGGGAGGTAGCAGATCCCCAAGAAGGTGGAGGCCTGTTGGAAAAAGTGAGTCACTAGGGCGGGAATCCTTGAGGCGCCACAGCCCAGCTTCCTGTCCGGTGGATCTCTATTTCTCTGTCCAAGGCTATGTGAGAAGACTCAAACACCCCTACCACTATGAACTCAGCTCACTTTCTCAGTCCTTTAAGGCACATTCCCTTAAGCCACGAGCCATGAGCCACAAGCCACATGTCCTCTCTTAAGTTGCTTCCTAGCAAGCTTTCTGGCACAACTGTGGTTAATAAATCCTTTATTGCTTTTGCCCATGGCAAATAACTCTTGGCACTGGGTCTACATGGTGCCCATTGCAACCTGTCTGCTGTAGACACTCATGGCAGCCATAGGCAGTACGTGAGTTGCTGGGCCTGCTCAGATTCTGTTTTTCTGACTTTACCCAGTGAAGCAAGTGGCTGGTGAGCTAGGACAACACTCTGGGTCATGAACTTCTACGTCTTCATCTGCCTGCATACATAATACTTCTTCATCTAGAGCAGTGTGTGAGCGAGCACAGCAGATGTCACCCTGTTGTTAAAAGACACCATCCCGCTCTTTCGTGGCATCACTTACAAATAATGCCCATATGTGGGTGTTTCTTTTCTCTGTGTGTCTCTAAACATGTTTCTTCTTATCCTTGATGCCCTGCCCGAGAAGTGGCTAGGCAGGGCTTATGTGTTGTACCATCTATGCCAGGCAGCACTTGGGATGACTTTCCAATCTCTGGGAGAGTTTTGGCTCTGCCACCCAACACTGGTACTCCACCACTCTCTCAGTACCCATTGGTTAAATTTCACCTAAGTGTTTGCTTTCTTTCCCTTGAGTTTGAATTTAGTATTAAAAATCCAATGATGGGACTGGAGAGATGGTTCAACAGTTTCAAACACTTGCTGCTCCTGCAGAGGACCTGTGGAATGGCTGACAACTGCTTATAACTCCAGCTAGAGGGAATCTGACACCCTTTTCTGACCTCTACAGGCACCCATATGTATGTGTGCCTATACACACACACACACACACACTGCAAACAACCCTTTAAAAATGCAAGGCTTGCTTAAGCAGGCATTTATCTGGGACAGTGTTTTGTATCAGAACTGCCCATCATCCAATCCACAGATGTTCTTGAAGGGCTCATCATGTGCTGTGTGTGGGAGGAGCCGGCCACACATGAAGTCTTTTATTTATTCAAAGAGTGCATCATCTGATCAATAGCCCCTGAGTATAATTCCATGATCAAAGGGTTGCATGGTCTTCTTCTTAGGAATAATAAAAGCTGGGGGCTGGGAGGTTGGCTCTTCCATGGGCAAACAGCTCCCACCACGGACCCTGTCTTTACGTGCACACATAGACACAGTGCTCTCTTGTTCTGTGAAATATAATTAGCTAGTGCAAGTGACCATGAGGAATTAGGGCTGCTGCTGCTGCTGCTTCTTCTATAAAGATGTTGCCAACCAAAAAAAAGCTAAGTAAAAGCTCTTACATGAGCCATACATTGAAACTACTCTATAACTCTACATACAGAAGCTGTAGTCCCAACCCTGTCTCTGCTACACCATCTCACTCTTGCCTGTAGATATCATTTTGTGGCTCTTTGGACCACCTGTCTCCATCTTATCGTCGAAGGATGAGACAAGTATCAATGCTAAGAGAAGTCTGCCTTCCAGCATGACACAGCCATAGTCATCTTGAAACTCAAGCAGCTGTCATCACCCACAGACATGAGACCCTTGCAAGACCAGCCCTGTTAATAGACCCTCATCAGAGAGCTTTACCACAGGTCATAGAAGGTGGAAGAGGTATGCCATGCATACAGCTTCCGGGAGGTCATCTCCAGTTCTGGGATGGGACGTTGGACCAATGCAGCTGTTCGTGGGTCACCCATGGTCCTATAAGTAACTCCTCACCCATGTCCCAGTAATGGTCCTTGGGCTAGATTTGGATAGATTGGCATCTGTGGTCTGTCACTGGTTCCCTATCTAGGGTGAAAATGCATTTGCTCATGCCTCCCTAGTAGGAGTAATGCAACACCTCGTCCCACTTTTCACTTCAGAAAAGTTAACAAAATGACATTGTTTTCTTCTGCCACCGAACACATTTTTTTTTCTCCCCTGACATCAGCCACACGCTGTTTTTCTTCACCAATTCTCCAACACCACTGGGTGTCCAGCAACTCAATTCAATTCTGATGTTATCTGCCTGGAAATGGCACCTGATCCCACAAGATAACATCTCAAACCAAGGCAACTCCCGCTGCAGACTTCAGGCACAAGTGGGGTCTCCTTGTGATCCATGTTTCTACTTAGCTCCCCGAGGGACACACCCATGTCTGATAAGTCACTCAAGCAATTGTGAGAACAGAAAGCTCTCTGCATATGATCTTAGTTTTGTTGGGCAAGATGGGGCACATTCAGGGTGGTATAGCTCTGGACGGAGCCGTATTAGAAAGGAGACACCTTGGAAATATATACAGGCAAGAGTTCTATGAGACAAGATCTATAGCAAGATGGCATGGGACTTTCTGACATACCCTGATATGTTCACCAAAATGGCAGCCCTTTGAACACAATGTTTAAGGGTTTCACCGAAGTTCACCACTGACACTGGTTGCTGAAGTCAACCTCAGAGGTCAGTGCAAGGGAACAGAAAGTTACAACCCTCTAGCTAAGGTCTTTCTGAGGACCTGTTCCACTGAAAACCTACACCCTGCTCCATTAGTCACTTTGTTAGGAAACAAAGCACTGAAAATTTTCAGGGCTTCAGGAACCCTTGCTAGGAACCAGGGAACAAAGATTATATTTGTATTGTAAGACATATTTTTTCTTTTATGTGTATATGTGCTGTGCCTGTGTGTGTTGTGTGTACCATATGTGTGCAGGTGTCCACAGAGTCTAGCGGAGGATGTTGGGTACCCTAAGAACTGTAGTTACAAGCAGTTGTGAAATGCCAGGTATTGGTGCTGTGAACTGAACTCAGGTTCCTCTGCAAGAAGTGCCTTCAGCACTCAAAGAAAGAATAAGCAGGCTACCAAGATTAGACTTGATAGCCTATAACCATATAGTAGGGGAGGAGGTCCCCCTCGGTCATAGACCTAGGGGAGGGGAATAGGGTGAAAGCGGAAGGGAGGGAGGAATGGGAGGATACAAGTGATGGGATGGCAATTGAGTTGTAATCTGAATAAATTAATAAAATTTTAAAAAATTAAAAAAGAAGTGCCTTCAGTACTTAAAATATGTAATATATACATATGTATATATATATATGTGTGTGTGTATATATACATAGATGTATATAATACACACACACACACACACACACACACACACACACACACCATAAGACTTTTATGGTTTTACTCAATTGTTTTGCACTGGGTGGATAGGACTTAGTTTATTCAACTGGTATCCAGAGGTAGCCAATGGGCTGTTCCCACTATTTTGTTATAGCAATTAGTACAACACCTAAACCTGGAACACTATTTCTGCATGTGTGGATCTATCTGAAAGCTGCATTCCCTGCAACGAGACTGAAATATCAAAAGGTAACTACATCTGTACTTTCAGCAGACTTCATCAGGTTCACAAATGCATGCCTGTCATCTTTATCTGTAGATAAGTTATCTGCCTGAGGCTCAAAAGGTGAAATATTTTTCCCAACATGATTTCACTAAAGGGAAGTTGAAATAGACAAATCATTAGGAAGTGAGAAGAGTGGGAAATACTTTGGAGTGCAAGAAAGATGAAAGTTTTTTTGTTTGTTTAAATTCTATGTATTATTTCGGGGGGGGGGGAGTTCTACACACCACACCACACCACACATGCCACTGTGCCTGCATGACAGTCAGAGGACAACACGGTGGAGTCATTTATTTCCTTCCAACTTTGTGTGGGCTCAGGGATCATTCTCATGTCACTGGGCCTGTATGACAAGCATCTTTACCCATTGAGCAATCCTGTCAGCTCCTGGGACTAGATTTTATGAACAGTAGCCATGCTATAGTGGATACTCCACACCCAAGAGTATACAAGCAGCAACTATTGAATTTGGTTTTTCTTTTTTTTAAGAGGAAAGCACAATGTTGGGAAGGGTAGGGGGGTGGGATATGATCAAATTATATTATACGAAATTCTTCAAGGTTAATAAATTTATTTTTAAATAGCAAGAAGAGAAAGAGGTAGAGTCCCATGAAGTCTGCTGAGAATCTCTCCCTAACCCACAGCGTCCTGGAAGTCATCCTTTTGAGTGCTTTTGATAATGTGGGACAGGGCAATTGAACCACTGAACCAGGAAGTGTTTGCTCCTTCCCATCATTGAACCAGGAAGTGTTTGTTCCTTCCCGCCATTAAACCAGGAAGTGTTTACTCCTTCCCACCACTGAACCAGGAAGTGTTTGTTCCTTCCCACAACTGAACCAGGAAGCAGTTATTCTTTCCTGCAACTGAACCAGAAGTGTTTCCAAGGGGTGGGGAGATGTGTGTGTGTGTGTTGCAGTGGAGTGGGCCTCACTATGCACCTTTTTAAAGTGGACTAGCCAATTTGGACAGCAGCAAATTTCAAAAGCGCCAGATTCCTGTTCTAGTTAAGTTTCTACTGCTGTAACTGACAAACACCATGACCAATTGCAACTTGGGGAAGAAAGTGCTTATTTTACCTTACACTCCCAGGTCATGATCCATCACTGAGTGACAGTGAAGAACTCTAGACAGGAGCCGGGAGGCAGGAACTGAAACAGAAGCCATGGCGGAGAGATGGTTCCTAGTTTGCTCCCTGTGGCTTTGCTCAGCCTGCTCTCTTATACAGCCCAGGACCATCTGCCCAGGAGTGGCACCTCCATAGTGAGCTGGGCCCTCTCATGTCAGTCAGTCATCAAGAGAGTGCTCTATAGACTTTCCTATAGGCCAATCTGATGGAGCAATTTCTCCAATTGCATTCCTCTTCCTATATGATTCTAGCCTATGTCAGCCTGAAAAAAGTTTTTTTTGTTTTTGTTTTTCAAGACAGAGTTTCTCTGTGTAGCCTTGGTTGTCCTGAACTCACTTTGTAGACCAGGCTGGCCTCGAACTCACAGTGATCCACCTGCCTCTGCCTCCCGAGTGCTGGGATTAAAGGTGTGTGCCACCACCACCTGGCCAGGTTGAAAAAAGTTAATTAGCTCAATCCACATCTTAGGTGGAGCAGCATCTGTGCCTCGTGTGGCATCTGGGAGCTAGGGAGGCTCAGGCAAGAAGATCCTGTGCTCAAGGCCAGCCTTGACTATGTAGCATATTGAAGGCCAGTCTCATGTTTGGGGAGACACCTGAACTGGTAAAGTGCCACACGAGCATGGGATTCTGATTTGGATTTCCAACACCTGGGGAGAAGCTGAGCATGGTGACATGGGTCTATAATCACAGCACCAGTGAGGCAGAGACAGGGGGTCCCTGGGGCTTGCTGAAGAACCTGTCTATCTGAATTGGTGAGCTCCAGGCTCAGTGAGAGACCCTGTCACAAAAAATAAAGTGGGCTTGCAACTAGGCTCAGCAGGTAAAGGGGGTTGCCGTGTAAATCTAAGTGTGATCCTTTGCATGTAAGCTAAAGGAAAGAACTGTCTCCACAGAGCTGCCCTCTGACCTCTATGTGTGTGCCATGGTACATGTATCCCACACACACACCACACATACACACATGCAGATGCACACACATGCACATCACACAAATAAAACAATTTGAAATTCTAAGAATAAGATTGAGGAAGGCACCTGATATATATAATCTCTGTTCTCTCTCTCTCTCTCTCTCTCTCTCTCTCTCTCTCTCTCTCTCTCTCTCTCTCTC
>OU015742.1:60310261-60320972 GCA_907169655.1 Acomys percivali | reverse complement strand
CTCTCTCTCTCTCTCTCTCTCTCTCTCTCTCTCTCTCTCTCTCTCTCATTTTCACCAAGAATATCTATTTCTGATCAAAAATACAAAAGACCAGTTCATATCCAAGGACATCATACATTTTAAGTGCTATCTATAACGTCTCTTTTTAAAAACATTTCCCTCCTCCTCTCCACACACACCCCATCCGTAGGTTGAATCTCTGCGACTGACAAGATGGCAAAGGATGCACTACATGATGTCATTGCTCTGGCCTGATTGGACCGAATTGGGTACCTCAAAAATCTGTCTTCTTGGAGTTTAGAGGATGATTTGTGAGTTAGCTGGTTCCCGTCTGCATTGTACACAGAGTGGAAGGAGCTTCAGAGACTGGGAGGGACGAGGAATCCATAGACGTTGAAGAAACAGGACAGCACAGCAGGCATTGTGGGGGAGAAGAAAGGGACCCTCTTTGGTCCTTGGTGGCCCTTCATCTCTGGCTCATCTCCCTGAAAGACTGGTTCTGCTTTACACTTTGGTTTAATGCAACAAGACGCTTTGCTCTCAGCAAGGCCCTCGAAGGCCCTCTGCTCCTGTAAATGGTTAACAGCCTCAGAGTGGGCACCCTCATCTAGTTCACCAGAGAACCCACTAATGGCTAGCTTTTATTGCTCTGATTCCAAGGCAAAAAGAAAAGTCGTCCTCAGTCGTTCCCAGACAATCCTGGCTCCACTGTAATTGGGCCAAACTGGGTCATATGTCCATCTTTAAACTATTTGCTGGGTTAGAAAGCCACAGGGGAGGAGTGGGTGCAGGGCTGATATTCAGTCTTCAAATCCAAAAGATGTTTTTCCCAGAGAAGGAAATGAGTGACAGCCAGAAAAGACCACCAAGAGCCCACTGAAGGTGCCTAGCAACACAAGAGCCTTGATTAAGACATCATTCCTGTCTTGAATTAAGTGGAGTGCTTCTACAAAAATAAAAAATAAAAAAATAAAACCCATGGTTTTCATCCATTTCCAGACTACCAATAGGAAATGTATTCAGACTCTTCGTTTAAGCACACATCTTTCCAAGGTTTCTAAAGATCCAAAATATCTTCTTTATTTCTCTCCCCATCCCATGGTACATGAAATAGGAGCGGGGAGGGATGAGTGGGGGTGGGGGAAACTCACACTGTGGTGGGGAGGGGCAGCCCCTCCCTGAGTCACAGAACAATCCTAAGTCAGGGGCCAATGACATTGTTGCCCCAAACCCATTTGTTTACAGCTGGGTTCCAGTCACCCCTGGGATCAGAGTATCTTGGGTTTCAAAACTGACTTTTCATTATCCTAAGTATTTGTTTAATCAAAATCCAAACACCAGGGGAAATATTTTCCAAATCAATTAATGATTTACTTTGGAACCTAAGACCCAGGAGCCCAATTCCTAATTGTAGACAGGATCTGGAAACACCCTAGTCTTGCCACTGAATGTTGTCCGAAGCTACCTGGCGGTGACAGAGATCATCCCGTTGGGTCTTTTGATGAGACCTAGGGTGGGTGACATTGGAGTGGCTTCTTTTTGTCACTTGATATCAAGTCAGTATTTAAACTCAAAGGCCACTCTTAGGTTCTTTCTTAGATGCTTTTGAGCTGACGAGTGTATATACCCCCCAGGTGGCTACAAGGCCCAACATGGTCCATCCTCCAGCCTGGCGGTACTTCAGAATCCCTTCCTTACAGTTTCTTGAATCCCAACCCATCTCCCGACCTTCACCTACATGGTTTCATTTTCAGAATGCTCTCCTCTTTCCCCCAGTGCCATTCTGCCCAGGCTATGTCTATTCCATTCCTACCCAACCAGGCTTCATGTGGCTTCATGCCCCAACACCATTTGTGTGGCACCGTCACTTATGCAGTCAGAGCAAAGCTGTATCTGGAACAGTTCAGCAATCAAAGGCAGCTTGGACAACCAGTCATGATTTCCCAAAGGCCTAGCAGAGAGGTTCATGGGTCAGCCATGGATGGAATTCTCCCGTTCTCTCCCAGGGCCACTCAGTACACCCTGCAGCTGCTTGTACCACCTCTGCAGCAAGCTTGCTTCCTCATCTCTGACACACCCTATATCCCCGCAGCCTCTCCACGGAGATACCCATCTTCAGCTGGTGCCCTGGATCTGCTGCAGGTGGCCTACACGGCATAGGCATGGTGGAGGTTACCCCTGGAGGGGAGAACAAGGTTTCGGTTGAGGACAGAGACCCCATTACTAATTCACCAATAACGCCCACCCACCCTGCAAGCTTACCTGGACATTCTGATTTCTTTCTCCTCATCCCTGTTTGCAGAAGGTGCTCTGTTTGCTGCTTAGACAAGCACCTGGTACTTGGTTGAGCCTTGTGAACATCCATTGAATGAATGAAGACACAGAGATGAGTCCAACATGGCCCTTTTCTTGAGGGACTTGTCTAGTGGAAAAGGAAGTAAGCAAAAAAGAGCATTGCCCAGGGGCTAGGTGATTGCTTACTACACAGCCAAGATGGAGGAAGGCCTTCTGCTAATAGATGCACAGGAGGCACCTGTGCCCCAATGAGGTACTCCTCACTGGCCTTGGCTAGTTACCATCAATGTTCATGAAGCATTTGTCTTTTCGTTCTATCTATAGCAATATCGTGCACACATGCACACACACATGGGTGTGCAATCCTGTGATTAAATATGTGTGAGGGATGAGGAGGTACATATGTTTGTATGTGCTCATGGAGAGGGTCACGCTCAATTGTTCCTCAAGACCCATTCACCTTGTTTGTTGAAATGGTGTCTCTCACTGACTCCCTTGGCTGATTATCCAATCCCAGGGGCCCTCCAGTTTCCATGCCCTAAACTGGAATCGCTAGTGTGAGCCACCATACCTAGTGTCTTTACCTAGTTTCTGGGGGTGGGGGGCAAGGTTAAGGTCCTGGTGCCTTCAAGGCAAACTGTCTTCCCTCAGCCCATGTTTGTAGTGTTTCTAACTGAAGATGGAGGAAGTTTCCCTAGGACATCTTCTAAGATGCCCACAGGCCCTGGGGACTGACATCTGTAGGGCTGCCTGCTGTCAGAAGCCAAGGCACACTGAGTAGATGAAAAGACGCACAGCCCACGCTGAGCAGCTAATGAGAAGGGCCATACAATTCTCTGAAAAGCAGATTATTTTCTTTGTAACTGTGTGTGGAGTTGGGCACAGTACAAGTGGCAAAGACAATAATTTGAATTTCCTCATGATTTCCTTTAATTTTGGATTTTATTAGGGAGGAATTATTCATTTGGCTTGTACGCATTAAGTTTTATTCAGCTCGTATGATTGCATGTTAATAGGGTTACAGGCTGCTTGCTGCCTTAATGCTATGTTTTCAAGGGACTTGATGAAGAATTTCTCAATTTTGTTATGCAAGGTTGTTTTTTATTTTTTATTTTTATTTTTTTGCTATCCTTTGCTTTGGGTGCCAGAGCCAATAGACTTGATTTATTTCAGCCCCCAAAAGGCTCCTAGGCCATGGTGACTTACCTTCAAGGACATGTCTCGAGGGTGCAGTGGCTCTGAGTGGCCAGTATTGTTCGTTATTGTCCACATGTTGCCTACATTCACTTGGTCAGATTTGAGAGATCAAGTAAGATGCTTAATGTTTAGGCTATTTCTAGGTGAGTTACACATTGATTCACTCTAGGTCAGCCCATACTTTAGCGGTGTAGTTTGCATTGTCACGTGACTTTTCCTTGTTTGACTTAGGGCTAAGGAGATGGTTCAGCAGTTAAGAGTACTGGCTGCTCTTGTAGAAGACCCAGGTTCAACTCCCAGTGCCCACATGATAGCTCACAACCATCTATAACTTCAACTCCAGAGGATCCACTATTCTTTGCCGATCTCCGTGGTGACCAAACGTGTATATGGTACACATATACACTGCAGCCAAAACATTCACTTATGGTATAAAATAAAATGAATAAATCTATTTTTTTAAAAAAAGCATTCCCCAACTTAAAAACAAACAAACAAACAACAACAACAAAACACAACAACCAAGTTTCTCCCTAAATTCTTGGGTAACATAACAAAATGTCTGTTTATTCCAACACAGATGAGACTCCATCCAAGTCCAGCCTGGCGAACCAATGAGCTTATTGGGCTGGCTTACATAAGTGTGGTGACTTATGATGACCTGTGAGTCCCACCCCACCACAGGAACGACAACTGAGGACAAGCTACATCACTGACGAATCCTTCTTGGCCAGTTGTTTGCTTCTTATAGAAGCTCAGGGAGAGGCGTGGCCTTGTGAAGGTCTTTTGGTTATTGGCATGCCTGTGAGCTTCTCTCCTCCCTCAGCGGCAGAATACTAATAGCGCCACGTCTGGTGAAGATCACCTCTTAGTGATCAGTAATTCTGACTCAAGGTGTTGATGATCATAGGCGACCTGGAAGGCACAGCTACACATTTTACAAAAGTAACGATCTTCTCCCTACAGCCTATAACCCTGAAATGGTTCTGGTCAGCTGAGCCATGCTCTGGGGATCTCTGTCGGATTTGCTGGGTATCTACAGAGTAGCTTGACTGGATGATCCAGTGTGGCCTTGGCTCGGGTGACTTAGCTTCATGGAGTCACTCCAGGAGGCTTCCCTGGACTTTTCCGTGAGGTTGAGACAGGAGGCATTGGAGAGAATAAGAGCAAATGGGCTGCGGATCCAATCTTCTTCCTCTTTGAGTTATTCAAAGTAAGTGCCCAGGTATCCCTAATCAAGAGACATGGGAGAAAACTACTTCCTTATGGCAGGAGCCACTCAATCAGGTTACAAAAGGCACCGGCATGGGAGAAGAGAGAGTTGGTAATTAAACATGCTTGTGTTTGTCCCAGCCCTGTAGGCAACATAGCATCATCGT
Organism: Acomys percivali; assembly: GCA_907169655.1. Taxonomy (NCBI): domain Eukaryota; kingdom Metazoa; phylum Chordata; class Mammalia; order Rodentia; family Muridae; genus Acomys; species Acomys percivali. The sequence continues at coordinate 60,316,101 of OU015742.1, read as the reverse complement.
GTGTCCTATTTCAAGGGGGGTGTTTAGCCCCTCTGAGAACTATGACCCCACTCTACTCAAATTCTGTATGCTCCTTATATAACATAGTCAATGGATGTGATGTGTAAACCAAATGGAATGGCTTCTCCCAGCCCAGGGCTGTGTGGGATCTGTATGCAGCCGCCGCCGCTGGTGTTCTGGAAGTCCTGACTATCAGGGAATAGTGGCCTGTGCCGCCATGGTTTAGTGTTTCTTTAGCCAGCTGTTCTTTGGGCATATGAGCCAGCCTCTCTGCGGGCTCCAGCATCTTTGGGAACACACTCGGGAAATGGCAGCCGTTCTGCTGCTTGTTGGTGCCCAGGGCCCAGAACCAAGTGTGTCTTCAGGGGAAATGTGTCTAATAAGTGAATTAATGATGCAAGCCCAGTTCTTTCTTTCTTTCTTTCTTTCTTTCTTTCTTTCTTTCTTTCTTTCTTTCTTTTTTAAATTGAGGCAGGAAAAGGGTGTGAGGGAAAGAAGAAAGGGAGATCTGGCTGGCTGTTGGGGTCTTCTCAGGAATAAAGGTACCATGTAATCCCCTTTCTGGTGTCAAATGCCCAGGCTGCTACATTGCTAACAAATGAGTAACCCAAGACAATGGAAGGACAAGGGAATAGATTTTTCTCAGAACTTTAAAATACCCCCCTCCTTTTCCTGTTAGAGCAATTAAGCCATGTAGACCCCAAGGGGCTAAAGGTACCTGGCGGGGGGGGGGGGTCGTCCCACGGTCATTCTAAGCAGTGCTCTAAAGGGGGTTGCGCAGAAGCCGCTCTCACTGATGGAACCTAAGAGCCGGAGAAGGCAAGGCTCCATGGGAGAGGATTAAAACGTCTCTGAGACTAGAGTGTCTGGGAGTGGGTTCTCTGTGGGACACTGGAGGATTTGAAATAGGACACTTTGGCCCAGGAAGGGGCATGGGACATGGGAGTTCCCAGGCCCAGATGGTGGGAAGAATCCTCAGAAGACCTTGTGGTTTGGGTCTTCACAGCTGAGCAGCAGCTGTGGAGCTGGAATTGGAGCCGCCGGCCACAGGTGGCGCCACCTGTTTCGCTTAGCAAGTTTCTCCCTCCCTTGCTAACCGAGGCCTAGTCTTTTACCCCCATGCCAGAGCTGGGGAGCGTGGGAGAAGAGTGGGAAAAGGCCGTTTGCGGAAAGGGTTAGAAAGGTGGGCATTTGGCCTGGAAGCCTTCCAGGGCTCAGACCGGAACAGCAGGATGTGCCCTGTTTCCAGCAGTGGCTGATGGAGCTGTCCTGTGATGTCATTCTGCACCTGCAGTGGTGTGTGGTCAACAGTGTGATGTGGGCTCCATAAATTCAGAGTCTACAATTGTTCTGACAGGGTGTGGACTGGATCATCTTTTCGAATTATCTATGAAAAAGCAAATTAAGAGCCTAATCCTGCTTGCACGGGACATGCCCACTTACTGGAACAAACTCCCTCCCTGCCATCCAGAGCATCTGTTGCTCTGTCATAAATTAATAAGGTAATTGCCAGTGAAAAAAATCTTCTGGTGGGTGGCATTCTCCTTTTTCTAGTTTTAAAGCCATACATAGGGTTGGGAAGACAGTTCAGCTGGTAAAATGCCCATGGCACAAGCACTGAGGACCTGAGTAACCATGTCCATTGGCCACATAAAAGCCAGGCAGGGTGCTGGGGTGCGGTAAAGCCCACCATTGACAGGGTTGGTGGCAAGCAGATGCCTGAAGCTCATTGGTTAACCAGCCTCGGTGACTCAGGTTTGGTGAGAGACCCTGTCTCAAAAAGTAAATGAGGACTAACCAAGGACGATGGCAGACATCAACCTCTGGCCCCCATAAGCATGTCCGTGTGTATGGACCCTCATGGATATGGATATACACCACATTTAAGTGGCACCAGCAAAAACAATGATGATGAGGCCACAAGTAAGGTCCCAGGCAGGAGCTACGCAGAGGCCTTCCTGCACCACAAGATCTTCTTCACCTATAGACAGGCTGTGCAGATGGGCTGAGCAGGGGCTAAGGGCTTCTCTCTCCATCTGTGGATGTGCAAAATGAGTGTGGCTATGAAATCATAGGCCTCTTGACAACAGGTAGCCCCAAAATGAAGGTTCATAGAGACCGTGAGACGATGAAGGACTCCATGCTAGATCCACCTTGCTAAATGACTTCTGTTTTCATCAGAGATAATCCAATGTTTGATGAAATGGATACATCTACCTTGATTTATACATTGCAAAATAATATATATTATTATATATATTACATATATGCATTAAAATTATATGGGGGGGGGAAGATTCTGGAAAAGATGGCTTAGAGGACCCATTGCTCTTCCAGAGGACCTAAGTTCAATTCTCAGCACCCACATGGCACTCAAAATGGACTCTGTAACTCCAATTCTAGTTGATGCACTCATACACATAAAATAATTTTTAAAATTAACCAAAAAGTCACATGGTAACTCATTAATATGAACAATATTATGCCTTCTCTGTTGGCTAAAAATTAGTTTAAAAAAAAAAAACCAATGCTGGGTAGTGGTGGTGCACCCTTAACCACAGTACTTGAGAGGCAGAGGCGGGCAGATCTCTGAGTTTGAGGCCAGCATGGTCTACAGAATGAGCTCCAGGACAGCCAGGGCTACACAGAGAAACCCTGTCTTGAACTTCTGGCCCCCCAAAAGAAAAGCATGCTAACCCATCCCTGCTGGACCTTAAACTTTAGAACTGTGGGAAAATTAATTCCTGTTTGTTTTTGTTTTATTTTTAAATGCAAACACACATTCACAAAGGGGTTCCAGACTTAACCCATAAAATTAGAACAAACCCAGTAAAATTTAAATTTCAGATGAAAAATAAGTAAAATTTAGGAGTAAGTATGTTTCATGCACTAATTGGAACATGTACTGAGAAAACACTCACTGCTTGTCTGAAATTCAAATTGAATAGGGGCCTGTGTTTTTAGCTGGCAATTCCAAATTGAAAGGACTTTATCCCCAATAGCATGAGAGACATCTGTCTCCTGTGTGCCTTATCCTTTCTTCCTTAATGAAAAACATACCTTTTTTAAAAAAAGTATTAAAAACTATTTTGGCATTTTTAACCCCGGCATCAGCATGGAGAGAGCTGTTATTCTCACACGAGCAGAAGCACAGACTGAAGTGGTCCATATGGAAACAGTTTGCCAAAATGATTGACGAGCTCACAGCTATTCAAACTCCAGCTTTTGATTACAGAGATAACCACCATGTTAGTTGATGTCAGAAAACACCTAGGAGCAAACAGGGCTTAAAGACAGCAGCAATATGGCACATCCCCTCTAAGTTCTCCAGCTAGAACCAAGGCAGCCTGGGATGATTGTCTAGACATGAAAAATAATAATAATAATAAAAGCATCATCTTCTTGTGTGGCCATTGGGTGCCCTTAGCTGGCCATTCCAGAAGTGAGTGTTGCAGGAAGATTCTATCCCTGCCATGAGACCTCTCTGTAGTTCAAGACATCTGGGGACTGTGCGTGCCCCAGGCAGGGTCTCAGGGTTCTTTCATCACTCTCTGACTTGGTTTCCTTACCTGTGATGTGAGATATGACAGTGGCCCTTTGCATGGGCTGGTGGTGCTGTCTAGGTTAAATAAGGTATATGATTTCTCAGAGTGGTACCCAGGAAGTGGGAGCCAAGAAAAATAAGAAAAGCAGGTCTGGCTGTGGAGGTGCCCTCTGAGCTAGGGGAATGCACCAGGCAAGACCAGGCTCCGGAAGCAGGGGAATGTGGGCTGTGAACCTGTGCTGACCAGCTTCTGATTGGGGTACATCTGCCGGGAGGGCTTTGCCGCCAGCACAGCACATCTGCACTCAGCCTGGCAGGCCAGGGTGTCTGCCAGGGAGTGGTTGGAGAGATGGATGCTGATGAAAAGAAAATCTCTCAGCCAATCCTTTGTCTGCACAGGACCCTGGGGCCAAAAGGACTTCCTGTCCACAATTATGTAAAACACAGTGGCTGCCAGACCTAGGGCTTGGCCGGGGCTCTGAAGATGGCCCTCCTTCGAGAATCTGGCTCTATGGATGGAAGTGTCTAGAAAGGCACTATAAGGCAACAAAGCTCTGAGAGACATCAGGGCATGAAGAGCACCCTAGGATGGCAAGCTAATCTGGAGACTGTAATATCTTGTGCTAGGACCTACTGGCCCAAGAAAGCATGACTAGCTAGACACAATCCATGGTTCCACATTGAAGCCCTAACCCTAACCTCCCACAGCTGTTTTCCTTGTGTATGGATTTTCTGAGACAATTCAGCAACTGCGTCCTTGGTACCATTATTCAGCCTTGGTGTTTAGGCAGCGGTGGGAAAGCTTCTTGGAAGATGGCGATCTTGACTGAAAATTTAAAGTAGGGGAGGGTGTTTCACACAGAGGGAATGCAGAGTGTGAGAGAAGAGCAAGTGGGCCAATGTTCCTAGAATTTGAGGTTTGAGGATTGAGGTGTCTGTGTGTGTGTGTGTGTGTGTGTGTGTGTGTGTGTGTGTGTGTGTTGTAAGTGTGTGAGTGTGTGTGAGAGTGTGTGTGTATGTGTGTGAGAAAGAGTATGCATGTGAGTGTGTGTGTGAGTGTGTATAAGAGTGTGTGAGTATGTGTTAAAGAGTTTGTGTGTGTGTGTGAGTGTGTGTGTGTATATATGTGTGTATGGATACAAAAGGAACAGGAAACAGTGACCACATGTGGTCCAGTGAGAAGGGTTTTGGGCTCTTCTGAAAGGTCTTGGGGGACTGGAGAGATGGCTTAGCAGCTAAGAGCACTGCTCTTCCAGAGGTCCTGAGTTCAATTCCCAGCACCCACATGGCAGCTCACAACTGTCTGTAACTCCAGTTCCAGAGGATTCAACACACTCTCAACAGACATACATGCAAACAAATCAGCAATGCAAATAAAATAAATTATTAAAAAAAGAAAGAAAGGTCTTAGAAAATCAAGCCTGGTAGTTCAAAGCAAAGGGCATGTAGATGGAAGGCGACAATTAGAAAGAGACCTTAATCCACATTAGGGGTATGAGTGGGGTCATACAGAGTCCCCAGAGTTGTAGGACAATAGCACAGACTGTAAGCAGGAGGAGGCTCCTCCAGCCAGGCCTCCAGGCTGTTTGGCATGGCATGCTGGTAGGGAAAGCCTTCTCAGGAGAGATTTATGGCTGGTGTCAATTCCCCTGTCTCTGCAGGGGGCTCTTGGCTGCCACTGAGCTTGGGTGTATTCAGGGTACAGTCTGTCCAAGAAGATGCTAGAGCCTCTCCAAGCAGAGCCCCACGTTCTTTTGTCATCTAAAGTGCCACTAGGGCATTCTTGGAGACAATGAGCCTACCATCCAACGGTTGCTCTAACTTAGAGGAAGTGGCAGACATCCCTACAGATGGCCCTGGGTTCTGTCCCGCGGCCAATCCCACCCCTAGCAGATGGATGTGCTGTGGAGAAAGAAAAATGAGGACAAGGGGCTTTGGGAGTGTCATCAGGGTGGCAGTGGCGGTGGCATCGGCATCTGCTTTGTGTTGGCCAGTTGTCATCCCTGGCAAGAGCTGGCCTTGCATGTGGGGAACAGACTCTGGGGTGTGGCCTTGGAGAGAGTTCTGCAGAATAGGCCTCCAGTTGTTTAGATGCTAATGGTTTGAATGGCTCTCATCCTACTGACAAGCCATGGAGACCTGTGTTCTCTGCACACTGCAGAGGAAGAAACCCAGGACAGGAGAGAGATCCTGGAGGACATTTCAGCTTGCCTTTGACCTTGAGACTTTAGACTTCATTTTCCCTTCATTTTTCAGAGTTGTAGCCTATGCAGCCATGACAAGTCAGTCTCAACCA
>OU015742.1:60285509-60310251 GCA_907169655.1 Acomys percivali | reverse complement strand
TTGGGAATGTCTATCTGCAGCTGTTTTCCCAGCCATGGGGAGAAATGAAACCAAGAGCTGGGCAGACTGCAACTCTGTCATGGTGCGGGTCACTGTTGAAGACAAGAGGCAGCCAATTCCACTGAAGGATGCTGTGTTCTTAGCAGACAAGGGAGGACCACAAAAAGACACAGAGTTGGAGACTGACTACTGGAGTAACTCTGCCTCCATTGGGAGGGTGTGGGTTGCCAGCTGCCACATCCCTGAGAAGAGAGAGAGACTTGGTTGAGAAGACAGCCTTTTCCTTGTTTTTTTTTTTTGTTTGTTTGTTTTTGTTTTTGTTTTTCGAGACAGGGTTTCTCTGTGTAGCCTTGGCTGTCCTAGACTCACTTTGTAGACCAGGCTGGCCTCGAACTCACAGTGATCCACCTGCCTCTGCCTCCCGAGTGCTGGGATTAAAGGCGTGTGCCACCACGCCCAGCTCGACAGCCTATTCCTAAGAGCCCACAGGAAAAAGCAGCCCCACTTGCCCCTTGGCTCCAGATTCCTACCCTACTTCCTGAATGTCAAGAATCTGATGTCTGTGTTACATCACCCAACTGTGTTAAAAACAGCACAGTTTGTGACTCATTCATGCAGGGTCTCATGTAGCCCAGGCTGGCCTTGAACTCCCTATGTCGCCAAAGATGATCTTGAACTTTTGATGTGTCTGCCTCCACTTTCTAAGTGCTGTGGTTACAGGTACGTACCATCACATCCTGTTTGTGCAGTGCTGGGAATGGAGCCCAATACCTTGCACATGCTATTACAGTATTCTCCCAGCAGAGCCACATCTCTAGCCACTAACGGTGTCTTTGTCATAAAAATAAACATACACAATGCTGAAAAGTATGAATTATTGAATATTCTCAAAGAATGAATGAAGATACTCCATGTCTTAGTTTCTTTGCTATTTCTGTGAAGAGACACCATGGATTATAAAGAATTATGGCCTTTCTTACAATTCAGAGGGTGAATCCATGACCATCATGGCAAGGAGCATGGCAGCAAGTAGGCACGGCACTGTAGCAGTAGCTGAGAACTCACATCATATCCACAAGTTAGAGGCAGAAGGAGAGAGACTGGGCCTGGTGTGGGGCTTTTAAAGCCCATCTCCAGTGACACACCTCTTCCAACAAGTCCATTCCTGCTAATCTTTCCCAAAACAGTTCCACCAACTTCAAACCAAAGCATTCAAATATATAAACCTATGTAGGCCATTCTCAATCATATCACCACAGATATCATCAGGACATTAACCAAGAGCCATTCCCACTGCTGTTCATGAGGACAGGGCTGCCTGCCCCTGCCTTTAAGGCACAAAAATTAATGTAACCATAAATACATTTTTTCTATTTTACTTCTTTTTGTTTTTCAGGGCCTTGTACGTGCTAGATAGACAAGCATTCTACCACTGACCCAGAGCCCCAGACATGAATACATTTCCCCGCCCCCAACCCACCCCCCTCTCTCGCTTTGCTTTTTTGAGACAGGGTTTCTCTTTGTAGCCTTGGCTGTCCTGGAACTCATTCTACAGACCAGGCTGGCCTCGAACTCACAGAGATCCAGCTGCCTCTGCATCCCGATTACTGAGATTAAAGGTGTGCTCTACCATGAATACATTTCTTTAAAATATTACAGGTTCTAGAAAACATTTTGAAAGAGAAAGCACAAGGTGTAAGCCACAGGTGGCAGTAGAGGAGTCTGGGAAAGGTACTTCGTTTTTGTCTGTTTCACCTTGAGATAGAATCTCATGCATCCTGGACCAGCTTCAAGCTTACTGTCTAGATGAGTAACCCCTTGAACCTCAGTCCCCCTGCTGCCTCCTCCCAAGTGCTAGGATTCAGGGCTTTAGGATGTCTGTGTGTAGTATCTTGGCTTCTCCAGGCTGTTCTGACCTGGAGAGCTGCTGTCTGGACATCTTCTGGGAATAGATACTCACCCAGGCAGACTACTAACAACAGACCAAAGAAACTTCCACCCAAGTCTAGCTGTGTAAACTAGTAAGCAAGGACTATGTGATGAGAGTTGCTACAGAAATGAGAGACTCCTTGGGCCCAGCTACTGCAAGGCTCTCTTACGTTGCCCTCAGTTTGTCATTTGTGGTCATGGGCCAGCTTCCAGGCCAGGGATCCTCAGGATCCTAGTGGAACTATTTAATGGCATTTTGAAATGAGAAAGGGAATTTGCCAGTAAGACAACAAGGAAAATCAAAGTCCCTGCACCATATTTTCTTGGGAATAGATGTCAGCAAACATCTATTCACTTCAGCACCAATGACAGAACAAACCCACACTATTCTGCTAAAGTTCAACATGGTGAGACATGATGTTTATTAGACTTGTTTAGAAAGTATGAGTGTGGGGTTATTTACTGGAGTGTGGGTGACCCCTAACAGCTGCGTCACTGCAAAGTACCCATCATAGATGGCACCTCATGGAAGTTGTATCGTGGATCTCCACTTGTTATTCTTCAGCTTACTATACACTCCATCATCTCCTAAGATCACTTGCATGGGAGGAGGGAGGAGGGTGAGGTGGAGGAATGGGGCAAGAAGGACTAATAGCTAGAATTTAAGATGAGAGGCTTCTGCCTTCTCTTCCTTTTTTCTGCCAGAGAGTGCAGATAGCTCTGTTACTTTGTCAATGCCAGAGACCACTGTAGTGTTTTTTAATTAACACCGTGGTTACCCGGTCAAAGAATTTTCTACCCCAAGATGGAAATGATGCAAACATATTATTCTAGAGGATAACTCCACCCTATAACATCTGTATGCCTTTTCCTGGTCCAACAACTAGCAACTTGACTGTGTGGTTTCTCCCAACTTTTCTTCTCCCTGGAGTGTGAACCGGCCTATGACTGTGGTCAGTGGAAGGAGACAGAATGCACTACTGCTCATCTTGGCATCCCAGGAATCAAGAGGCCTTCCTCATTGCTATGAGAACTATCCTGGTCTCACCTACAGAGGTCAAAGAGCCTCATGAGGAACACAGAGGTCCCAGCAAGGCTACCACAGCCAGCTGACAGCTGTTCAACAGCCAGCCAAATCCCACACAAGTAAGAAAGCCTGGCAAAGTCCCCCAGGGTCATCCTTCCAAACTGTAGCTAACCAGATCTAGAGTTCTGAAAACTGATGACCTATATAGCCTTGTAGACAATAGGTGATTGCTGTAGAAGCCATGTGGACCAATTTGTTATACAGCGAAAGCTGACAGATACCCAGCAAGTGGGCTCAGAGAGAGGCAGCATAGAAAGACAGAAAAATGTATGAGGAATCAAGGGGAAAACCATGACAAAGGGGAGTCTGACTCATCTGTCCTACTGACAGAATCAAAAGCCTTCAGACACCACTGTGGAGTCCACAGTCGCCGTGGAGATGAGAGACATCTTGCTAATGATGGTAACCAAACTACTTATGTGGGACCAAAATGATGCAACTGAGTTTCTAGTATGTCTCTCTCATCCCTGAACCTCAACAATCCCTCCATAAATCCATCTCACAACTCCACTGAGAAATGAATTCCTTAGCTTTTAAAACCTTGTTGCAGTGTATAGTCTGAGTAATGTCAGAAGGAGGCTGGGAGCAGGGAGGGGTATTTGCAGCTCCTAGAAGATAGAACTTGAGAGCTACCAAAGATTCCACATATACCCATTATAAAGAAATGTCCCATGTGACTTCTCCCCCTCAAGAGCTCACCCCCACACATGGGCATGCCATCTTCTTTGCCTGAGGATCTTTCTCCACCTTCCCCTGTGTGACTTCATTTTGCCAGTGTAATATCTGAATGTGGACCCTAACCCTTATGGACTCAATTCCCAAGATCCTGCAGCCAGAGTAAGTAACCTTAAAATATGACAGAAAGGAGTATCCAGTGCTGATTGTTTGGCCAGAGCCTCCTTAGGGAGTTCTGAGTTCCCAAGCTTAGCAGCAAGAGAGCATCGAAGCATGTCTGTCACACAGACTGTGTCTTAGCACCTCACAGGAGCTCCTGGCTCATGGCAACAAACAGATTGGGCTTCAGCAATGTGAGAGAACATGAGAGAGAAAGTGAGTCCAAAGGCAGCTCTGACAGATGAATCAGCAAAGCCTGCTTGGTGGGGCACATCTTTGCATGGATCCCAAGGCCTGGGAAACCTCCATTACAGGATAATCACACAAGTTGCCACCCCAGGAGATTAGATTCCTTACATAGTGTTGTAGTTTGAATAAGAATGTCCCCCATAGGCTCATATACTTAAATGCTTAGTCACCAGGGAGTGGCTCTTTCTTTTAAAGGACTAGAAGCATTAGGAGGTGTGGCCTTGATGGAGGAAGTGTGTCACTGGGGGGTGGGTGATGAGGCTTCAGAAGTCCATGCCAGGCCCAGTCTCTCTCCCTCAGTCTCCAACTTGCTGATAAGATTCAAGCTCTCAGCTTCTACTCCAGTACAGTGCCTACCTGTTTGCTACCACACCCCTGGCCATGATGGTCATAGACTCAGCCTCTGAAACTGGAAACAGAGCCCCAATTAAATGCTTTCTTCTTTAAGTTGCCTTGGTCATGGTGTCTCTTCACAATAGTACAACAGTGACTAAGACACACAGTGAAGTGAGATGTGTCGGATTGATTGGCTTATATGATGTGGTCCTTGTAGTCCAACCATGGCTGCCTCACACCTGCGGAGGCTGAGAAGTTAGTTGTTCAGGCCGTGAGGCTGGATATCTTAGCAATCCAAATCTGGCGCTGGAGGCCTGGAACATTCCTAGAGAGCTTCTAGTCTTCAGTCTACTTTGGAATCTTCACAAAGTTAGTTCTAATATCAGCTAAAGGAGTGCCACAGCAACAACAGAGTAGATGAATTTGCCAATGGGAGTGAGGGCAAGCAGGCAAAAAGCAGTTTGCTTCTTCCATGTCCTTTTATCTGGGCTGCCACAAGAGGCGCAGTCTCACTTTTAGGGTGGGCCTTCTTACTTCACATACTATTATCAAGAAAGCCCCTCCCAGCAGTGCCCAGGGGTTGTGTTTTAGTTGATTCCAGATGCAGTGGCATACATACCCAGGATCAGCCATTACAGGGGGTGTGAGCATCGTCTGGTCTCACCCTGAGCCATTCACACTGTACAGAGGTCAGAAGCATGGGTGCAAGAGGTCTGAAATGTGAGAAGGAAGGGCTGACACCAGACACTGTCTGTTCTGACTGTGAAGACAAAGACCGTCTAGATATGAATTGTGGGTAGCCTGCAGGAACCAAGCAGGTCCCCAAGGGACTGCCAGCAAACACTCCAGCATCAGTCTTCTGACCCAAACAAATTGAATATTCTCAGATCCCCATTCCTCTCGGCAGCCCCCAGGCGAGTCCTTGCAGGGTTGGAGCCTTGAGTCTGAAGAGATTCTGACTCAGGACACAGTGACCTTCGCAGTGTGAACAGACCCTTGATTGTTGTCTCAAGCCACCAATGGTTGGACAGTGTGCTGGGCTACACAGGGAGATGTTGATGTCACAAGACTTAACTCACAGGTAAGATTTCGGACCCCAAGGGGGTTCCATAGGCATGGGTGGCCCATGAATTCACACAGCAACCTGCTCCTTGAGTGTCCTCATACTAGGCTGGTGCTCTGTCATACTGTCTACTGCTCCATAATTTCTAGCAAAAGATCGCTACACTTTGATTTCATACTAGGACCTGCAAATGCAGCGGCCTGGCTTGCTTTCAAGAGAGGACATATGCATCCCTATGTGCTCCAGCTCTGTGCTCAACAGAAAGAGAACGGTTTCCTACCAGATAACCATTATGATGAGGCGTGCACTTGGAGATATGTAATACCATAAGGGTCTAGAGGCGGGGAGACAGTAAAACTGATGTCCTTGTCTTTGTGGTTGTAAAGGGAACCAAGAGAGTAGGAGGTACCAAGAGGCAGCAATGGCTGGTGCAAAGGCCCTGTGGCCAGGAGATGCTGAGTGCTGGCTGGTGCTAAGAAGAGTGTCTGGGAATGTGGTCAGGCAGTCAGTAGCATGTGATACAGGGGTCCGAGAGGCAGAAGTATGAGTGCTGTTGGAGGCTTCTGCATCTGGTCTGATGGTTACAGAAGATGGGGAGTGAGCCAGGCAACAGAAGGGGGACAGGGCGCAGCCACGGGATGCAGGAGCAGCCATACGGGAGAGATTTTAATAGAACTCACCGGTGTGGAAGAGTGAAATGGTAGACATGTGGCCAGGATGAGGGTCCTATTCTAGGGACTATGGTTCTTTCTGTGGAGTGATGGCTGAATCTAAGATATAGGTTCAAAAGAAAGACATGTTGACATCATTGACAATCACCTGTCCACTCTGTGAAGAATGCTATCCCTTCAAAGGGGCCTTGACTTTGATAACAGTGTGTTCTGTGACTGACAATGCCTGGGGCAGGCTTCCTGGCCCAAGGAAGCTGTGGGTCTCTCTTGCCTTAGCCCTTGTCTGACTTTTCTTATAGTACATCCTCTGGTGGTCAGAAAGGCTGTGCCTTTGAGAATTAACTTCCAGTGTAACCCTTCCTGGGACAGATGGCCTCCCCTGCCTTGTTGTTTCAAGATTATTGAGATCAGATTGGGGGTGGGTCAGGCATAGGGTGACAGCTTCCAGATGTGAGGTCAGAGCCTTCTGGATTCCAGAGCAAATGGTGTTCCATCCCAAGCCTTTCCTAATGGAACAGGGTCAAGTGGCCAAATGACAGGCCAGCAGCCCAGGCTCCCTGCCAGATGATACAGTCCAAAGCCGAGAGTCCCCGCACTGAGCCGGAGCCTCCTCTGCTGCGGTTACCTGGGTTGTAGTATGTGGTCCTCCGAGCACAGGGGCATCCTCCCTCATCACAGCACTTGTCCTTGTTTGCAAGAGTCTATTGTGATTGACTGGACGGGTTGACTGTTGAGTTTCCTCTCAGGAGGGGTTGGGGGTCATTGGATTCTCACCTGAGACTGCAGCCAGGCCTCTTAGCCTTTTGTTCGAAACTCTGCCCTAATATGCAGTGGCCTGAGGGTCTCTGGAGATGCCAGTGTATATAGTCAGGGCAAGGTCATCTGAAGAGGGCTTCCTTCCATGTTGGATGAAGACAGCACTTTAGGTTCCCCCATGCTCCTGTAGGCAACTTCTCACTCATGTAAGCCCTATAAACTCACTGGTTGCAAGGATAAACTTTATTTGACAAATGCCGGCTTGTCGTTGGAAACTCACCAGGAGGAGGAGACATGACTTACATCCTCACAGTTCTAGAAAGTCCAAAGAGATGATCTGCGCCAGAGTTTCCAGTATTCAGGCAACATTAGAGCCAGAGAGGCAGGTGACTGAGGCCTGGTGGGTTTGCTGACCCCCAAATCCTACTTCAGGCTCCTGATGGACTTCAGGATAAAAGACCAGCTATTTGATGAGCCACTGATGTCGAAGCATAAATAAAAAAGACACCTCACTGTCTGAAAGTGAAGGCTTATGGGAGCCCGTGTGTGGCCCTGCACTGAGGCCAAGTGTTGACGTCTCTCAGGAGAGCTACTGGGTGCTAAATAGCTACCTTCTTCAGTTCCTCCAAGGGAAGTTTAGGACCCTTTCCCATTTATCCACAGAGCCTGGCTATCTGGGGGTTCCAGAGCCATACCTCAGAGCAATGCACAGATGTGTCCCCACTGATGGCTTTCTCCCATTGTCCCACTTACTCTTGCTGATTTGAGTCACGTTCCTAGTCCTCTGGCCACTGCTTCTACACACCGCTCTTCCCCTGCCTCAGTCCTAGCCCACTCAGTTCCCTTAGCCTATGGCATCCTTCTCTCTGTTCTGGTCACACACAGCCAGATAAGGCCTTCACCTCAGATCTGACCTCTGAGAAGAAGGTAGTCCTGAGACCCCAAGAGGGAAACCAAGCAACCACTCTCCATGCATGTCCTCAGGGTCAGAGTGTCTGCGCACACTGCTGAGAACATAAGGGACTGTGCGTCTTCTCCCGGTACACTTATGTACTCAATTGCTGCATGCCACAGCCTCCAAATGTTTGCTGTTATTTGGGAGAATGATCCAACAGTACCCTCTGCATTTTCTTGCTGTTTAGTGGCTTTCTCACCACTCTGCCCAACGCAGCCTGGCTAGAAGCAACTTAAGGGGTAGAGGTTTTCTTTGGCTCACATTGTGAGAGGGTGCAGTCTGTCACGGTGGGGAAAACATGGTGGAGTTAATAGAGGCACCGATGTGGCTGAGACTGTTCACATCTTGAAGATGAGGAGGCAGGGTGAGGAGAACACCTGTGTTCGACTGGTATTCTAATTATACTCAATTTAGGACCCCAGGCCATTGGGTGATGTGTCCCACTTTCAGGTAGATTTTCCTTCTCCAATTTAACCCCCTCAGGAAAAGTACCCCCATAGACACACCCAGCAGTGAGCTTCACTAATCAAAACTGGCCATTACAATAGGTCAAGATTGTCTTTCATAGTCCCTGTCTATTCAGTCTCATATATAGAAAGCTGGAGAGCTGGGTCCTGTCTGCTGTGCTCCCCTCTGAGATGAGGCTTATTTTGTGAACTCACATGCTCAGAAGCTGGCTTCCTGGGGAGGTTAGGGTGGGGTCTGCATAGGATGCTTAGCCTGTGAACCACACAGCAACTCCCTCTTGCATGCCTTGATGATCCCCCCTGACCTGATGCTGCAACTAGGACAGTGTGAGAGAGTGAAGGGCACAAGGGATGATGGTAGCAATGATTCTCTGAAACTCCGGCTCAAACAGCCCTGTTTTGGGGTCTAAGTGACAAAGCACTTCTGGGTGTGGGATAGGGGAAGAATCTAGCTTCTCTCTTCTCCTTAAAGAAGGATGGAACTCAGGTGTCATCAGGACCAGCCTTAGGCAGTCCTCGGGAAGGGGCACTGGCCATTCAAGATGGGGCTGAGGCAGGAGGTCAGAGTGGGAAAGATGCTCTGGGGAGGTGTGATGGTCCAAAAATGCTCAGGAACTCAGGAAGTGGTGGCTGGGCCCAGTATGAGAACTCAGGTCTATAGTGGGCAGGAGATTACACACAGTGATCATCTGGCTCTGGACCCATGGCTATCTGTAGGCCGGCAAGGACAGCACAATGAAGGGTCAGAGCACTAGTCTTCCAGTGTGGTACTATAGGACCTGGGCCTGGAATCAGTGCAGCTTTCCACAGCTCTCTAGAGTACTAATTGCAGCACCAACCACAATAGAGTCCTGTGAGGATTAATAAGACAGTACTTGTTACACAGCAAAGAGGTTATAAAACCTCAGCAATGACGATGGTGATGATGGTGTCAATGACGGTGATAATGACGATGGTGATGATGGTGTCAATGATGGTGATAATGACGATGGTGATGATGGTGTCGATGACGGTGATAATGATGATGGTGATGATGGTGTCAATGGCGGTGAAAATGATGATGGTGATGATGGTGTCAATGATGGTGATAATGACGATGGTGATGATGGTGTCAATGAAGGTGATAATGATGATGGTGATGATGGTGTCAATGATGAAGGTGATGACAATGAATGTGGCGATGATGGTGATGATGATGGTCTTTTATGATGGTGATGATAGTTGTGAATGGTGGTGGTGATAATGATAATTGTTATGAGTAAAAATAAGATGTCAGACAATAGATATGATATGGAGAAGTTTATTTCAGACACGTGGGAGATCAGGGAAGAGGGAGGAGCATGAGAGAGAGAGAAAGAGAGAGAGAGACAGACAGACAGAGACAAAGACAGAGACAGAGACAGAGACAGAGACAGAGACAGAGACAGCGAGCACAATGAGGTGGGTCTGCCCTTTTATATCCTGGGCACCTTGTACACCTAGTGGCTGGTAGGTGATGGCTGGTAGGTGATGACATCATAGGTTGTTAGGCAGCCCTGGTGGGGGTGAGGACAATGATGTGATTATAATGGTGATGATGATGGTGGTGATGATGGTGGTGATAATGATGATGATGGTGATGATGATGATAGTGATGATGGTGATGGTGGTGTTAATGATGGTGATGGTGATAGTGGTGGTGGTGATGATGGTGATAGTGGTGGTGATGATGGTGATAGTGGTGGTGGTGATGATGGTGGTGGTGCTGCTATCGATGATGGTAGTGATGATGGTGATGATGATAATGGTGATGATGATGGCGATGGTGATGATGATGGTGATGATGGTAGTAATGGTGGTAAATCTAGCAGTGATTGTGCAGATGATGGTAGGGATGCTATCAACCATAGTGAAACCCACCCATGCCTTCTTCATCTATTTACCCACCTACATATCACTAAATATCTACAGAATGCAGGGATGGACATTCTGTGGAGTTCAGTACATGGCCTGTGAGGAGAAATGACAATCAAAAAATTCCTACACTTCTACTTCATCTGAACAAGGGAGGTGGCAGGAGATTTGACTGCAGAGGAGGGGGAGCCCATGGTCCTGAGAGCAGGTGGGTGACAGGATGACAACATAGCAGGTAGAACGTTACACTAGGGAAGTTCATAAGCCAATTTGTGGAGTCTGGATCCATTTTACCAGCAAGAAACTTTAGTGCAGGTCATAGCAGGTGAGAAAGAAACAAACAGGAAGAAAGGCTTTGTCTCTGTCTGCCACTGCGGCAGGATCACAGTCCCGAGGGCTCTGAGCAGTTTAGACTCTCTTTACCTAATGGAGCGTGGCGAGAACTACGTGGGTGCCTATCTGGAAATCTTCCGTCTGAAGGATGCAGACAGTGTCTTCCTCTCCAGGCGGGAGCTGTTTATCCACTGTGTCTTGGCATCAGCGTGGGAGCGGCAGAGGGACTGGGGCTGGCATCACCCGAATGAATCTGAGTCATTAATAATTCGCTCCCAGGAGAAGATGGTGGAGCCGATAAACTCCCTTGATGGTGAGACATTTCTTCCGGCTCTCTGCAGTAGCTAAAGCCTTCCTCCAGTCTGGGTGACGCAAGAGTTTGTCCAAGGACGGACTGAAGGCTCTGTGACCTTTTGTTCCAGCCCTGATGTGTCCCTTTGTCTCCTTTAGTCTCTGAAAGTGTGGCAGGTCATTTATTTAAATGGTCTCCTGAGAGGCTGAGGAGCTGGCTCAGTGAGTAAAATACTTGCTGTGCAAGCCTGAGGACCCTAGTGCAGACCCCCAGCATCCACACAGGAAGTGGAGCACAGCAGTTCTCACACTGAGAGGGGACGCGCAGGAGGGCTCTGGGCCTTGTTAACACCTGTGTAGCTGCATCAGCGACTGCAGGCTTAGTGCGAGATCCTGATTCAAGGAGAGATAAATTGAAGAGTGACTAAGGAAGACCCCAGCATTGATTTGTAGTCTTCACACACACACATGCACACTTGTGTGTGTGTGCACCAGTACATGCACATATGCACACACATGCACACTTGTGTGTGTGCACCAGCACATACACTTATGCACACACACACATGCACACACGTAGGAATACATGTACACGTACCCCACAGAGTCATAAGCTACTTTTCCTTATTTCTCTCCTTTCAGGGTCCTTTGTTCTCCAGATGTGTTAAAGATGAGGCAGGGATATCAGCTTCCATATTCTCTCCCTGCCTGTCCAAGCAAACCTACTGTGAGCTGGCCAGGGGTGACCCTGTGGTGACAGTGGACACCTAAATGTCAGCTGCACCTTCAGATAACATCTCCTTGCCCACCCACCACATCCCACACTTACAGGGAACAATTACAGAGCTAAGGCTAGGCATCTTAGGGGGGCTGGAAAGAAGGAGAAGAGGTAATTTATCAGCGAGACAGGGTGGCCGGAGTGTGGAAAACCATGTAGTGCTCATCAGGGACAGATGGGCCAGAGAGGAACAAGCAGAAAACTATAGGAGCTGAAGTCCAATCTTGTGGCCAGAGACAATAGCACTTCTATAGTGGCCAGTACGGGCAAATGAAGCCAGCTAGTAAAGTCACTCATACCAGCGGACTCCTGCCCACACCTCGACAGCCATGGGCAGCCTCGGGGTGCATTGATCGGCAGATGGACATTTGGGAGTGGAGCGTGAATCACATCCCATTACTCTATCCCTCTGGGTGTGGCCAGACATTTCTGGCTATAAGAGACTCTTGACCATGGGAGCAGAAGGAAGGACTCTCAAGCATCGTTTGGGGCCAAGGCCTGATAGTCCCAGCTGACTTGCCAGTTGTTGTGTTGCCTTTTCTGAGAAGATGGAAACAAAAAGTTTATTCAGCCTAAATAAGGCACCAGCGTCAGAGCAACGGAACAATCAATCCTGCTCATGCTAGCTAGGTTGGTGAACAAGTGACTGCACTGCTTCCAACAGCACGGGTGACTCAGAAGCAGCTGAGAAGCCCACCTGGGAAGGAGTGACTCAGGAAAGCTGTAGCCACAGAGCTCCCTGAATGACTGGCAGGCAGCTCGGCCACTAGGCTAAAGTCTCCTCTCTTCAGGAATTATTACTGCTTGTATAATCCTGGGGGCGGGGCCTTGTGGGTCTTGTAAGTTTCAGGAACTACCTTTAGCTTTTAAGTTTCATTTCTTTCTTGCAACTTAAGGAACCTCCTTCCTTCCTCGGGGGGGGGGGTTAATTTGACAGAAAGGGATACACAATGCCAGCCAGGAAGGCAGCCATCTTCTCTCCTCATGGCCTCATGCTGTGCACAGGGCTGGCCCACACAAGTCCTCTGGCCTGTTGTTAGTGGTGTAATATGGTTGGAGTCGGATAAGTCAGAGTGTAGGAACCCAAAGCTTTTCTTTCTCCACCCCACTCACATCCCTGTGCCGTCCTAAACACCTCGGGGCGCCCTTGAGTTTCCTGCCTGATGCATGAGGACACAGGGCTGCAATTCGGACCCTGGACCTGTTGGCCCTACCTGTAAGGGTACACTTGGACCTGTGTGGAGACGAGGCTGAGACAGTGGTCCTTGTCTTTCTGCCTGCTCAAGGAGGATATGGTCGCATCTCTGACGATGTCCCGGCACATAGGATGATGTCCCCTCTGCTCCAGGACCCACACTACCTACTACAGTGTTTGTTTCTGTCTCCACTTGAATATCCCACCTCTCGGGCAAATGGAATTGTTTAAATTAACAAGTGACATCAGATCAATACCTTCAACAATCAAACGCCGATTTTGTTCTTCGCTCTGCAGCACTGTGCACAGATAACCGTTAACTGGTGGCACCGAGAATATGGACAGTCCCCTCTCCCAAACAGGCTAGCCAATCATGGCCTGGGAGTTGTGGGAAGGAAGGCCTTTTCTCTCAATTCTGCTTCTCTGAGTCCCATAAGCATGTGTTCCCATGTCTGCAGGCACCACTGGGGCCCTGAAGTAGGTAGTCACTCTGAAAGCAGAGGCACTGGCACAGGCCTGTGTGCAAGAGTGCTCCTCAGAGAACACAAGAGAGAACAGTGGGCATCAGGCCTGTAAGACTCTAGCTCTGTCGCCTCCCAGCGGGAGCCGTGGGCAGTGTTTTACCTCTCAACATTAGTCTGACCGCGCAACCACCCCATGGAAGGCTGATGTGAGCTGTAGTTAATAACTTAGTATTATTGTTGTTAGAACATGTGCGCAGAAAGGAAGACACCACCCCCAGGCTCCCCCATTGTCACAGGTGTTATCTGCAGACTGCAGGACAGCCAGGCGGATGAGAGGCCCAGGAACATTTACCAGGTAACTACTGGGATCCAGGAAGGCAAAGAGGAAATGCTGCAGCAGCCCCCTGACCCTCCATCCCCCCAACCCCTTGGCTGGCTCGGCTACTGTGGAAGTGGGGGGGTTGGGGGCCAGGGCCCAGGCTTCCTGGCCATTGTCTGTACAGCGGATGCAGCCCTCTCCCCACCTCGCAGCCTCATGGGGGTCCTCTTCTGCTTGTGTTTCGTGCTTTCTCTCCATTTTGTCTCTGCTTGTGCCCAGCTACTAGGACCAGCCTCTGAGATGCTGAGGATTTGTAAAGAAACACCAGGGTGTTCCCTGCAGCTGGGGGGGGAGCATCCTGTGGGTGCTAGGTGGGGCCTCTGAGGTGGGTTTGGTTGAAGCTGCTTTCTGAAGAACTTGAGGTCACAGTGCTGGAACTCAAGACAGGACCCCTTTGGGTGCTTCCCCCAAGGCCATATCCCAGACATGGCTGGAGTGATGGAAGGAGATCACCAGCTTCGTGCTGACTAGAGCCAGGCAGGCCTGTGCCCTGGCCAGCAGCCCATGCAGAAGGAAAGAAGCTGCTATCGAGCCTCCCCAAGAGAAGCTCTGACCTTGCCTCATGGTGTTCCAGGAAAGCCTTGTCCCATCTGGACAAGCAATGTGCTCTCCTCTGCCTTCATGCTTTGCTACAAACCAAACCTAAGCTCTCCCACCTGGCGGCTGTGTAGTGAGGCTGTCCCTGTGAGTCTTGGCTCTTTGTGTCATTCAGGCAAACTGAGGCCACTGTGATAGTGTCAACATGGATGCCAGGACCAGAGCACACACAGTGCTCTGACATATGGGCACACAGCCATGCTCAGACACGTGGGCACACGCCGCGCTCAAAGACAGTAGCTATTTCCAGCCTTTCAGACAAGTAAGGAAGTGGAGGCCAGCCCAAGGAGGTTATAGAGAGTGAACTTGGCCTAATTCCAGAGGAATGGCGCCAGGAGACACATCCTTGATGTAGCAGCATGCGATAAGTGCAGAGGAAGGCTTTGCTTCACCGTTGCTGCACCGTTTATGGCCCAGGAAGTCACATGCTGACAAGCTCTCACAAGCCCTCTCTATTTTCAGAGTCCTGGCTCAGGTGTGCCCTTGGGCACCATCTTGTTTCCAACCCCTAAGACCAAGGTCCCATCTGGCTTCATTTGGTCCAGCTGCTTCATTTTGTTGCTCCGTTGGTGAGCTTAGCTTTTTTTCTGGGTTCTGTGATACCCAGCAGTTAACTGACATAGGTTGGCACATGGATGGATAGATGCATGGATGCGTGGGTGGATGATAAATAGATGGATACAGGGGTGCGTGGATGGATGGGTGAGTGGGCGAAAATGAATGAATGAATTTCTTATCTTGGATGTCAGCAGCAATCATGTGCTGTGCCTTAGAGGACACAAGCTTGCAGAGCCCCATGGAGATAGACTCAACTGAGTTTCCTAATGGGCATTCATTCACTGAGGGCTAGCACGAGATGTGAAAGGCCCTGGTGGCCAGCACAAGTGAGCTAGGGTGGCAAGCCCCTGGTCACCTGTACGCGCTTCGGGCATTTCTAAGGGTAGAGGGGATGTTTCTACTAGAGCCATGCAATAGGAACAATCAAGGTTATCACTGGGAGTCAGCAAGACACCAGAATGTGTCTGCTCATCACTTCAGATTCATAGCAACGTGGCCTTTGAATAGCAACGTCCTCTGGGAGTGCGTTGCTGCCCCGTATGCATCAGGGTCCCCAGAGAGGGAGCAAGCAGGAAGCCTTCAAGCCTGGGAAAGCAACAGCCCTCTCATTCTTTTGCTGAAGCATCATTTAAAAAAAAAAGAGGTGTTAAAAATTAATGAGCAAAATATTGACCTCCCAGCCTTGGCAGCAGCAGGATAAACACAGGTGCACTTTGTCATGGTGACAGATGCAATGGCGTTCATCTCTAACAAGGCGGACATCGTTGGAAGGGGGACAGCAGCCATCAGTTAAGTAAATAGCTGTGCTGTGGTGGGCTCGATAGCCAGCCAGCCTCGGAGTTGCTTGGGATGGGCGTTTGGCGGCTTCTAAACTTTGTGGCATGTGGCTCACTAAGAGCCCTAAAGTAGAAGGGAGAAATCCTGCTGCTCCAGGAGCAAACAGGAATTGCATCTCATCCAGCAAGGATGGAGCTAGCTGTGGGACTTTGAAACTTAGACTTTCCCCAGCTACGTAGAAAGAAACTCCACATGCTCATGATAGTACATCTGCAAACTAATCAAAGAAAGGAAATACAATAAAAAGAAAAATGTATCCATTATGTTCACCCTAAAGTTACATTTCCCAGAAACTTCCATATATGTCTCCACACACTGGTTTGTGTATCTTATATTTAATGACCGCACCGGGATCCTCTCCTGCGTTCTGAGATCTGTGCGCTCTTCCTGCCGGGGTTAATGCACAGGACATCTCTCCATCGCACCTCCTGGAGTGTGGAGATGGAGTGGCACCAGCACCTCATCACCATGGTTTCTTTTCAGATGGGATAATACAGCACACAGCTTACAGGGGCCTGTGGTCCCTCTTCCACCAGAGCATCAAGGTAAAGGATGCTCCCACCCCCGCTCCAGAATCAAGCAGTTTTACCATTCATCTGTTCACTGCATCCGACTTATGGACTAAATGGTGTTGACCGTGTCTATTTTTTAACGAATACGCTGGACTGAATATACTTAGCTGGACACACTGCCCGGCCCATCCAATTACCTCGCCTCATTATGCAACTCAAGTGCATTTTCCCTTACGTAGGGACTTTGCTGAGTGGGCGTCCATGCGACAGCCCACACCGATATTGATGAGAGGCACCCGTTTGATAGACAGCAGAAGTTGTTCCTGGCGCTGCTTATCTCGTGCTGTGTGCCTCCTCCTTCTTCCCTGCTTCTCCACAGCAGCGTCCAGGTGGAGGGCGGAGTTGTCTTCACATCAGACATCTACTACGTCCTGCCTTTTGCTTAATTGAATTGCCTTCTCTCTGCCAATCCTGCCCCCCAAAACATGGTCAAGGGTCTATCCTGCCTTGATGGCTGGAAACTAAGGTGCATGCCTCCTGCCACCTTTCCCCTAGCTTTATAACGGCACAAAGCAGTGACCGGCAAGACGGGGTCCAGACACAGGAGAAGGGGACAAGCCCACCTGTTCTTGCTGGTTTAGGGATGTGACTTCTGACCAAAGCCACCTCCTCTCACTTTGTTGTAGCCTCCAGCCCTCAGTGGGATAGAGAAGCAGCATGGGTTAGCCAGCTGTCCCCCTGGCTTGTTCCTAAGGATGTGATTACAGTTCCGGGAAAGACGGGTTCCTCCCTCTCAGTGTCAAGGGCATTGGTTCAAGCATGTGGGTCTTCAGTTCCTAATAGCCCATCAGCACCGTGTCCATCGGCTTCCCTACTCTAGACACGCAGCAAAGGAGACAGAAGGTAAAGAAGAAAGGATAGAGTAATGGTCCAGCTGTGGGCCTCCACTGCATAAAAGCCAAGGACCACACTAGACACTGTACACTGGTCCCCTCCTGTCCTCGGCCACACTTGAAAGTATGTGTTTGGGTTAATTCTTTTAAAACTTTTCTCGGACCCTCCCCCCACACTCAGCTTCCTCTAATGAAGTAAGTGTTTTCATTAGCCGCCTGTGGGAGAAAAGGCTGAGGTTCAGGCCACACAGTAGAGGTGAGCTCTGAGCCTGGATCATCGGGCTTGAGTTTTGCTTTTGACACTCAGCCAGCATGAAACCCTGTCTTCCAAAAGGCTTTGAAAGAGGAAGCAGGTGCTTGCTATGCACCATGAACTTGGGAGCCAAACGGCCTGTTCCTCCGATGCCAGAGAGTCCGGTTGTCAAGTAAGTTCACGAGAAACAAAGGCGCTGGAGAGATTTGACATCCTGAGGGGTTGGAGGGAAAACGAGACTTTGAGCACTACAGCCTGCAAAGCATCCTTCCCCTCTCATTTAGCCTTCATTAGTCTTGTCTCGTGAGCCACGTTCTGCTTACAGGGTCTGCCTCCAGCCCACCTCCCCCCGCCGGTCAACAGCCAGCACCTCTAATTTGGGTTTACGTTGATACTCTCATGGGCAATCTAGCAGTGAAATTAGCAGCAATTAACCTTGAGACTAAACAAACCAACCCAAAGCAGAAGTCTCATGTTTGCCAAGCTCAGCAGACAGTCTTTCAACAAACCCCATTTGGGAGTACTGGGTGCTTCTAACAAGAAAAGAAACCACCGGTGGCTTAAGTAAATAGACTTAAGGGTCAAAAATAAATCCCATTTATTAAGTACACATGGATGCTGGGCTAGGTACTCAGTGTTGAACGTTGACTCAGCTCTCTGAAAATCCCTTTTAAAATTTGTGAAATGAGTCCTGTCATCATGCCCTTTAACAGAAACCCCCCCCCACCCCCGCGTGTGGGCCCCCCCATCCCCCCCCCCACACACACACACACAGACACACACACACACTGGAGCTGCGGAAATGGCTCAGTGGGGAAAGTGCTCTGGCAAAAGCACCCACATAATAGCTAGGTATTAGGGTACACCTGTGAGCAAAGGCAAGGGGACTCCTGGCCTGCTCAGTGAGTTCTGAGACCCTGTCTCACAAGCATGGTGACAAAGCAACTAAGGAGGATGGTAAACATCAACCTCTCAAGCACCCACACACATGAACACACATGACCAACACTCGATAGATTTTTTTCAAGAAATTGTAGAAATAGTAGAGGTCAGCACGTGCCTTCTCACGATTTCCCCTAATGGTAACCTCTGACAGAACCAAGGTGCATCAGGTGTGTGGCCCTGACGTGGCTCCACTCTCCACTCTTTAGATCTCACCATTTTTATGTATCATCTATGTTTGCATGTGATTTTGTATGCAGCTTGGTCATCATTGTCTCTCTTTCACAGGTGAGAAACCCCAGATTGCGGAAAGCCTTGGGACTAGCCACATCCGTGCAGCGAATAAGCGGCCAACCTGAGTCCATTTGTTAATTTTGTGTGACTAAAACACCCAATAGGCATGATGTGAAAGGTGGGTGGATTTGTTTTGGCTTATGACTTTCAGAGGGTTTCAGACCATCATGGCTGATGTGATGGCTAATCTCCATCGTCAGCTGGACACAGAGAAACCCTGTCTCAAAAAAACCATAAACAAACAAACAAATAAATAC
This sequence comes from Acomys percivali, assembly GCA_907169655.1. NCBI lineage: Eukaryota > Metazoa > Chordata > Mammalia > Rodentia > Muridae > Acomys > Acomys percivali. The sequence goes on along the minus strand of OU015742.1, from coordinate 60,291,428 downwards.
AGTCATCTGCAAGGCAAATCTCTGGGTGTGTCTGTGGTGATCTTCCTGAGGGGGCAGTGACTCACTTCAGAACACATGGTGCCTTCCAACAGTCAGCCCACGTATGAAGCAGTGTAAAGAAGGCCAGTGTCACTGGCCTACACCGGATTGTTCTTCCCTAAGGACATCTGTTGCTGTAGCAGCCACCATCCATGGCCACCAGGCTCCAGCTTCTTTGGCCCTCCAGTGTAGACTGAACACCAGTGGCTCTCCAGGGAACTTACGACCTTCTAAGGCACAGAGTCTGGTGGGCAGAGGACCTTTACCAAATGTCCCAGCCCCTACTGTATAATGCAATCTAATGTAAGTGTGAAGTCTCATCTGATAATGTGTTCAGCTTCTGTTGACCCTAGGGAATTCTGACTAATGCGGAGGGTGGGTGATGGAACTTGGGAGCACCCTGCAGAGGCTAATCACATGAAAGCCAACCAGGAAGCCGAGAGCAAGGCGGCCAGCAGATGACATAACCTTCAAAGCCCTGCCCATAGTTGCTGATTTCTCTCAGTTCAACCCCAGCTTCCAAAGGCCTCTCAAAATAATGCTACCACCTGGAGAACAATATTTTTGAAACATGAGCCTATGGTGGGGGGCCACTTCAGACTCAAAGTGTGGTGCAGACTACATGTGAGGTCAGACCCCTCTTCTCTAGGCTCCCTGTAAACCCCCACTTGTCCCCTAGAGCAGACTTAATATGAAAAGACAACTTGTAGCACTTGGAAAATGTAGCCCTTGGAAAAACCACACCTGCAGCTGGCAGTAAAAGTGCCTTCTTATAATTTATTTCTCTGAACATGATACTCACAAAATGCTTCCCAGCTAGAACTAGCCCTTCCTGGAGTCAGGTGACTGGTGAGCCCTGGAGAAGGGCCATGGGCTTCATTCAGCCTTTGAGTGTGTGGGGGTGCCTGGTGGGGATAGCCAGAGGTCCAGGAAGACTCATTTGCAGGTGAAACCCACCTCACCATGAGGTACAGATGCTGTGGCTAGATCAGCATGCCACAGGAAACATTGCAGACACCTGATGGTTGCAAGTTATAGGTAACCAAACTAGCGCGGGGCCCTGGGGTTGCTCGCCAAGCTGAGAGTTTGAATGCCCATAGAGCCACAGTAAGTAATAAAAGAAGGTACCCTTTCAGAGACTTAGGAGATGGGAGAAGGGGTATTTCAAGGGTTCTGGGTTGGGTGAATGCAATCAACGTCTTCCTTCTGAGCGGGAGTGGAAACTTCCAGCAAGTTAAATTAAAAAAAAAAAAAATCAATAGCATTTCAGGTGATTGTGAGTTAGGGGCTATTTGCTGAAGCTTAGAAAAATTAAGGGTGAACTCTGAAGAGGATCAATGAGCAATTACTCCAGCAGTGGAGGGGCCTCTGTTGAGGGGGGAGAGGCAGAGGGGAAGGGGGCAGCCTGGCCCACCGGCTCCTTTAAACATCTAAAGTACACACACACAGTACACCAAACTCCCAGAAGCATGGCTCTGATGCACTAGGGCCCTTCTGCCAAATTTCCATCTCACTCCTACCACCCACCACTGTCACCTCTCGCAGAAGGGACAGGTTCACTCTCCATTGAGAGTACCAGCAGACAAAGACAGAGGTGTGGACCTTCAGCTACCTCCATGCCAATCAATTGTGGGACGGAATATCTACAATTTTCTGATTTGAAAGCAAAACCAAATAAGCCAGAGGCATAATTCAGGCCTCACGCAGCCTTCTTCCTCGGAAAGAGTACAAATTGATTCTGCCTTTTGTAAGCCCAATTTTAGGCTGCTCATCGACTCTCCTCCGTCATTTTTTGAGCTCTTTTCTCCCCACCTGCCAAGGCATAATTAAGACAGGCCCAGAAAGTGTTTTTCCCCCACCTTTGAGTGTTCACCTCTGTTGGATGCACTCAATTTGTTTTGTGCCTGGCAAATGCCAAGATCTCAGAAGCCCCCACCCTCTTTTCCAAAATGAAAGCTGAAGGCTTGAAGTTGCAACTCTAGTCCCCTTTGCCTAACATTCAGTCCCTCAGGTGCATCTCAGCCCAGCTCTGCCAAGGCCTCTGGCTCAGGCTCTCTTGACTTGCCTCTCTTGGCCCTAGCCTCTCCCCTTTCTGTTCGTTGACTTGCTTGGGAGCCCTGTGGGACCCTTGCTGACATGTGTGGCTGGGTAAGTGAAAACAAATGGATTCTGGCCAAGCAAGAGTTGGGAACGCTGGAGAAGAGCCGCATCCTCCTTGAAGACCTGTCTTGGTAATGACAGTTTCACTCCTCTGGACTCAGTCTCATTTTGCCAAGAAGAGGCCCAGGGCTCAACAGGTAGGTCTAGGTATAACTTAAGTGCATCCTCAAGAGCTGTTAGAACACCCCCAGCCCCTGGTAACTCCAGGCTGCCGTCAGGAAACCTCAGTTCAGCCTGAGGATGCTCGGGGCCTGTGGAGACACTTGGTTCGATCCATGCTAATTCTTACCGTCACAAACAAGAGCTAGGCTGGTGCCAGGAGCTCAGGTCCTGCAGAAGTTGTGCACATGTCCTGCAGGTGGCCACAGAGGTCAGAGGCTAAGGAGCTTTTCTGCAGCCAAGGAAGTGGGCCTGGCCTTTTTCCTAAGAGCTGTCCATTTCTGCATTTAAACTACTTTGCAGTCTATCCTCCTGCCTGGGGGCCTCACTTGGGAGGGCTTTGTAAGGAAGCTATAGGCCAACTTCCCCTTCCCCTGTGAACTGTTCTAGATGCCGTAAGATCAGCTGTGGCTTCCCAGGGCTGCTGGCAAGGTGTTTCAGGGCCAAGCTACCCTGTCCTGACACCCTTTCCCCATCTGGGTAACCTGTTACAGTGTCCATAAGCCTCATCCCATTCAGTGTGTGTGTGCCTCATACAGGTCCTTTTGTTCAGCCGTTAGGACAACAGCTGGATGGATGTTTTTCCTTTGTCCAGAAACCCCTTCTGGAAGCTTCCAGTCAGCTGTAGGTGAATCACCTCAACCTACATAGGGGCAGCTTCTTGTCACAGGGTGACCAGGGCAAGGCCAAAGACCATTGTGAGCTGTGGGCTAGCATGTGGCAGGGGCAGCTGATGTCTTGGGGCCCTGCACCTGCTCCATCAACTGCCACTGTGCAAGGAGATGGCAAGCAGGAACCACTTGAGCCCCTTTGCCCGGTGCTGATGCAAATCTAAGAGCAGGAGGGGACTCAGGCCAGGGCGGAAGCACACTGGTCTCCCATTAGTTGTTATGGAAACTCATTACCCCGAAAGGTCATTCATCTGAAAATATAAACAATTTCCGAAAAGGTTTTCAGAGAAGTTCATGGGTGGTTGCCATAATGGTGTGATTACAGAGGAGCGGAGGCTGTGCTCTTAAAGCTGGGGCCCACTGCTGCCAGGTGGGGCCCAGCTCCCTGCCCATCCCTGCAGACTTCTCTCTAATGGCATGGGACTAGGACTTGGCTGGTTCTCCAGAGCCTTGTGAGTCCTGCACTCTTCTCTCAAATACTGTCTTAGGGGAAAAGAGGCATCAAAAGGCGATGTGCCCTGCCAGCCCCTGAACAAACTTCTCCCTTCAAAGTTGAATACAGACAATTGCCACATGCAGTGCCGTCGACTTGCAGTGATGATGAAGTTATGTGCTAATTTGCCATCGATGGCTACTCTCATCATACTTTGTTGTATATGTTATAAATGGTTAGCTGATACTGTTTATTAGTAGTAGCATCTGTATGTCATGTGACCAGGCTCTACTTCCTCAAGAGCCGGATTCTGGTCACAACCCTGCGAGGAAGGTATCACTTCTCCGCTTTGCAGAGCAGCACATTGTTGTCTTCAAACATCCTTTGGTTTGGCTGGAAACATGGCTGGCACCCTGAGCCATGCCCATCTCTTTCTCCTTCTCCCTCTGTCACCCTGCAAGTAGTCACAGCATGTCAGTGCTTGTGTGGGCAGTTCATCGGTGCACTCACCTGTGCTCATACTAGATCTGTGTCTGGGTTCAGAATCTAGACATCATTTCTCACAGGAAGGCTTTCCTGAACTAGACAGGAAGAGTCCTGGGCTTCAGTGTTTCTCTGTCTCTGTTTCTATGCCTCTCTCTCTCTCTCTCTCTCTCTCTCTCTCTCTCTCTCTCTCTCTCTCTGTCTCTCTCTCTCTCTCTCCCCTTGCTTCTGTGTGTAAATGTACTTCTTCGTGTGTGTATGTATGTATGTATGTATGTACACACACATATATAGATACATGTATTACTTTATGTGTTTGTGTGTGTGACCCTGGGTGTATGTATGTGTACTACATGTGTGCAGGGACCCATAGAAGTCAGAGAGGAAACAGGCTCCCCCTTCCCCACCGCCCAAATGGAGTTGCAGCCAGTTTTGAGCTGCTCCGGGGCTACTGGAATAGAACCTGGTTCTCTGCAAAAGTGCCAAGTGCTTTAACTGCTGAGACATCCATCCATAACTTTCTGAGACACAGTCTCTCACTGACCTTTAGAGCTCGCTGATCAGGCAAGGCTGGCCAGACAGTCTTTGCTAAGGTCTTTCTGCATCCCCAGCACTGGGGTTACATATGTCTGTCTGCTATGCCTGGAGTATGTGATCGGGGGTCCAAACTCAGGCCCCCATTCTTAAGCAGCAAACACTAATGGTAAAAACTCAAATTCTATAGATGTTAATTCTAGGGAATTTTTAGGCCCCGATTTCCATCTGTCTCCCCTTCTGGGCTAGGAATCCTTTGCAGTGCAGGCTCAAATTATTTTTGCTTTTTTTATGCTTCCAGAGATTGGCACCAAAATGCGCACCAAATAATTGTTTAATTTATTACTAGGAAAAAATGTTTCCAAAGGGCCCGGTCTCTCCTGTCCACCACTACATAAAACAATGTCCAATCCACAGTTTGTATAAAATTCACATGTGTATGGTGGCTGGCTGGATGATTATAGGGCAGTGTCTGGATAGTTGACCAGATGTTTGTGGGTGGGTAAGTACATGGATGGATTGGAAAAGGCAAAACAAAAAAGTGGGTGGTCAGTTGGGTAAATTGATGAGTAATGTATGCATAGCCAAGTATACATAAAGTGCTTGTTATTGCAATAGATGGGACAATTTATTAGCTAGTTGGATTCTGGGTTAGTTAGGTGGGCTGGCAGATGGACATGGCCACGTGGACAAATTGAAGGTTGTCAGTAAAGAGGCTTGAATGGGCTGGATCGGTGGGTGATTAGACACTGAATTGATAAACAAATTACAGACAGCTAGGGTCCACATTGGTCTCCCTGGGCAGGCTGCGTCTTTCAATCTCCTGTCCCTAGTTCCCTCTGCCCTTCCTTCTCGCCCTGCTCCCTGACTCTCATGCAGGCTTCCAACCTCTGAGCTGAAGATCCAAACCACAAATCACATCCTAGGGGTGGAGCAGGCCCTCCTGAGTGCCGGCAGCTGAACAACCAAATGTTGACCTGGACCTCCTCAGCTGGATGGAGACAATCTTGTATCCAGAGCGATGAAACCCAACGTCCTTTATCGTAAGATATTCAGCTCCTGAGGTGGGCTTGGCCAAAACAAACCATCTTTGTTTAATCTTTGACGTTGTTTCCCATGAAAGAGGCAGCTGCCTGCGGCTATTCCGGGGGCCTGGGACCGGCAGCACTGGAGCCCGACACCACAACCCCCTCTGCTTGCCCTGATAGGAAATGTCTATGCATTTGGAAAATGGAACTATACAGTGATGACAGGCTGGATGACCAAGAATCGGGGACACTGGGGAGCCATTCCAAAGCTTATGACCCCCTCAGCTGCAGCGGCCAGCATTGGCCTCATAGCTGCCTTTACAACAAGTTCTGGAAGCTTGTTCCTTTTATATGTCTTCTTGGTAAACACCAACAAAAAGGTTGGGTCCCCCAACATGACTGGTGATGGTTG
>OU015742.1:60268506-60278514 GCA_907169655.1 Acomys percivali | reverse complement strand
GTGTGTGTGTGTGTGTGTGTGTGTGTGTGTGTGTGTGTGTGTGTGTTTTCTTGTGAATGGAGGATCCCCATATGCACCATTTTTAAATATATATATAATCTGATGTTGGCCTGGAGGCTCCCAGATTCTGTTAGGCTAGCCAAACAGTGAGCCCCAGAGACCTTCCTGCATCAGGTTCCCACCACAGGGTGATCACCATTATGCCTCGTGTTTTACTGGGTTCTGGGGACTATCCTCAGGGTGGCATGCTTCTACAGCAAGAACTTCAAGAGCCACCTCCCCAGCCTCCAGCGGTTTTGTGGGCTCTAGGCCCAGTGAGCCAGAACACAGGGTCCTCTGGTCCTGCAGTGAAGATGCCTCTTTGCACTCAGGGGTGCAGGTATAAGGTGGGGAATGACTTCCTAGGGTGCTGTACTTTGAAGTGTTTGTCAACTCATCCCACCAGGGTGCCCAGGGTCTCATCTCTTCTCTGATACCTGATGCCTACCCCTCCCATGGAAAGCCAGCCTGCTAATAGCCATGTTCAATAAAAGAGTCTAGGTCTGATGGCATGGCCACCCACGCTCCCTCTTCTTAGCAGGCGCCTGCTGAGCTTGGTCAGACCCATTACAGAACCATTTGGTTTGCAACCTTTTCCATGGTCAAGGGTTTACTTTAGTGAGGAAAACATTGAGTACTTCTATAAATCTATAAAGAGTGGTTACAATGGGGAGTAGTGGATGGTCAGGTGGTGGTACCGCACAGACACCTGTGACCCAAGCTCACTTCCTCTTGTAAAACCAAACGTCATCCTGCAGCTCTTTAGAGAAAGAAACAAATTGTTCCCGGAAGACTTCTCCGTGATTTATTGATCAGTGTTTTGGAAACCAAATTAATTGCAAAATGTTCTATTGAGTAGCCCGCCTCCAGCACTGAAGATTCTGGCACAGGGAGATTGGGAGAATGCGACAGGGGCATCTCTCAGAAGTGGTCTCTTCCGGAAAGAAATGAAGCCCACACATTGGGGGCTGGCTGGTGGGCTGACGGGTCACACGCCTGTCTGCACAAACCATCTGTCTGAGTTTCCAAGGGATAAGAGTAGGAACCAGGCTGTAGCCATGCTGTGTGTGAGTGTGTGTATGTGTGTGTGTGTGAATATGTGTGTGAGTGTATGTGTGTGTGAGTGTGTATGTGTGTGAGCGTGTGTATGTGTTGTGTGTGTGCGTGTGTGCAGGCATCTGTCTGTCTTCACAAGTCCTCTAGGCATTAGGAAAGGGGGTTCTCTCTTTGCCCACAGCTGGAATCCAGCATCTGACCAGGGTGGATGTGGGACATGGCTCAACCACTGCTCCTATGTGGGTAGGCTCTTCCTAGGCTAATGATAGGGAACCATTTTTAACAAGTTTGAGTCCCTATGTCAGATTTGTGTAGATGCTCCCAGCATCTCCCTACACTGCCCTCTGTCCAGCCTTCGGTTCTCTTTCTCTGGCAGTGCCTACCACAAAGGATGCCCTTCTCACTGACTTCAAAGGCCTGTTTCTTAGGACTGTTTCCAGCCCTTCATATGAAAACCCTCCATGTGTCAGTGCTCAGCTGAGGCTAAGACCTCAAACCAGGACATTGTCCTGGCTCTTGGCCTACACCTCCATGAGATGTTGACCCAAACTCCATTCATGTACACACATCTCCTGTCACACTGACCCCAGGGGAAGAGGTAAAACAAGTTCCCAGGTACCCTGAAGTGGATTCTTGCTTAAGCAAGGATTGGAATATTTAGCATCACTTCAAAGCCCAGACCAAACTTAGGGGATCCAGGAAAGAGCCTCCTGGGAGAACACTGCACGCGCATGCCTGGTTGGCTGCAGACCTACACTGTGGCAGTGTCACCTAGTAGTAGCCCATTCTGAGGCTCCTGGCCCCCACAGGCTCTCTGGAAGACTTCTCTGGTGAGCCAATGAGTTCACTGGGGTCTTTCACATGAAGAGAAGCATCTCACAGGCAGATGCACTCAGAAGCCCCTCCTGGTCAGCTACTTACCTTTTACATAGCCTTGGAAAGAGAAGGGACCTTGTAAGGGCCTCCTGTTGGTGGTCATCACAGCCCCTCTGCTTCAGGACAGACGTGGTCACATCCAAGCTGGAGGGAATAGTCACACTGCCAAGGAAAAGGATGCAGGCAGGCCTGGAGAGAGGGCACCGATGGCAAGGCGTTGCTGATGTGGTAGCCATGTGGTCATCAGCCCTTTTTCTTTCTGTAAGAGGCACTGGGCTTGGCAAGGAACATGCATGTCCTAACTCCCAGCACACCCTCACAAAAATACAGAACACAGGAAACCCCACTCCTGGGCTGAATTACTAAAGAAGAACCGGATTCAGGCTGAGTATATGCCTCAGTGGCCACAAGAAGCTCCACACACCACACCACAAAGGACTTTGGTATAGTCAGGACAAATGAACTGTCCTCTCTGAGAAGGACAGTGACAATTGTCCGTGGAGGGAAGCTCATAGAGCTGGGCTTTGGCTTATCATGTCCGAATGAGGGGAGCATCCCGAGGACTTCGCTTCTGTGTCATCCTCCGGGAGCACTGTGGCCTTGGAGAAAAGAGACCTCAACTGCATTCCGGTGAGCTTTCTGGAAAGTTGTGTGTTAAGTCCTTTAACACAGTACGTAGCTGCAGGTCATCGCCACTGTTGGAGTCACCCAGAGAGTTCGGTGGCCACAGTATGTTCTCATAGACCACAGTCTTGGGAAACATTAAGGAAAGGGCAGTGTGGCGCACTCAGGGTAGGCACACTAGCCGGCCACAGGAAAGGCAGTACACTTTCTTCTCCCACTTGGCCTGCCTTCCTTAACTTGGTCTCCTTCCTTAACTTGCTCAACACTCAAGATTTTGGCTCCATATTTGAAATTATGACAACATGAATTGTCATCAAAACCATACAAATCTCATCACACCAAACTATAAGGCCACTTCTCGCCCTACATGGAGCAATTAGGGTGGGCAGGTCGGAGCAGGTGCTTCTGTTCTTGGTTGTAGTGGTGGTGGTGGTGGGTTTTTTTTCCCAAGATTTATTTTTATTTTTTACTGTTTTAATTGCATGTATGTGGGGGTGTACACATGAGTCCCGGGGCCCTGGAATCCAGAAAGAGGTATCTAACTCCCCTGAGCTGAAGCTACAGGCAGTTCCGAGCTGTCCAGAGTACACACTAGGAACAGCAAGTACTTTTAACCACTGAGCCATCTCCAGCCCCCGACAGTTTCTTTTTTGCTTTTTAAATGTTAATTAGCTATCAAGTCCCCCAAATCTGACAGGCTTCCAAGAGTTGATAGTCAAGTCTTGCTGAGGCCCACAGAAAGAAAAACCGAGCTGGCTTAAGTCCACACTGGATGTTACTGGATCATGGATGTGAAATTCCAAGGGATAGACCTTCTTAAGGCATGGACTACCTAGCTCCTGTGCTATTTATAGGACTATGGCGGGGTGGGGGAGAGAGAGAACAGAATTAGCTCTGATAGCTCTGGTCACATGCCCATCCCTCAACCAATCAGGTGGTCAAGATCATGCAAACTGATCCAGAGATGGGTTACAAGGGCCATCTGTGTCCTACTCAAAGCTCTGGGACCAGTAAGAGAAATAATTCCCAATAAACATCAGAACGTAGCTACCAGAGAAAGGGATGTGCACGCGGAGCCAATTGTGATGACTCCCTTTGGTACATCTGCAGATGAGTAAGTAAGGCACAGAATCACTGAAGTCACATGCCCAAAGGCACACTTAAATAAAAATAAAAAATAAAAAAAAAGGTAAGGTGACTCCAGCCCTGACAGAGAGCTCTTTGAATGTTTTTCCCTTTTACTGTGTTCTTGCTTTCTTTGTGTGAGGGCCTCCCCAAAGCTAGCACACAGCCACACACAGTAGGTCTGAAAATACTTCCCATTCCAGTGCTTGAGTTCTCTTGCCACTGATCGGATGACTATTTTTCAGGGTTTGCCAGACCTGTGGAGAAAGTCCGATGGAAAAACACATCAATTTTTCCTGCAAATTATTTTTGTTAATAAATGATATATAAGTTTATGCATCCTAATTAACCAAAAATTATGTATTACAGCAATTAAAGTGAAGCCATGCAAATGACTGCAATTTTAAGTTCTTGACAACGTGATGAAGTCTGTTCATGTGTATCTGCCTTGCTGATGCTCCTTGAAACCCAGCCAGCAACTTGGCTACCCAGTCTCCCTCAGAGCCTGCAGAGGGTGGTCAGAGGGTCTGGGCATGGTCCCCAGGGGATGAACTCAGGCTGAGGGCCACCCCAGACCCTCCTAAGGAGGAAATGACCATTTTCTGATGCAGGCACACAAGGGAGGGAATCATAAACCACTAGACCCACAGCCTACCCAGAAGAATAGAGTAGGGACCGAAGGCCCTATGCCGTGGACACCCCAGAAGGGCTGGGATCTTGCTGTCTCTAGCACTCACCGCCCATGTTTCACCCTTTGACTTGTGAGGACAATTTTAAATTGTCTTCTCTTTGCACATCAATGTTTATTCATTTACCTCTGCAATCATCCATCCATCCAGTCATCCATCTTCCTCCCAGCTGGCTGTCCACCCATCATTCACTGCCCATTCATCTATCCATCCAGTCATTTATCCATTATCTATACATGCATGCATACATACACACACATGCATGCATACATACACACATACATGCACGCATACATATATACATACATGCATATCTACACACATACATGTATGCATATCTACCTGCCCATTAACCACCCATCTATACGTGTATTCCATATATCCTTGCATTCACTTATCCAATCTTCCATGCATTCATCCACCCATCTACCCATCCTCTCTTCCACCCATCATTCACCCACCCATGCATCATCAACCCATGTAACCATGTCTACATCCAGCCTCTCATCTACCCATTTACACACCCACCTGCCCACCCACCCATCCATCCATCCACCCATCTATCCTTTCATCCTTACCTCCATACATATAAGTCCCACCAACACACCCACCCACCACCCACCCATCCGTACTCCTACGCCAGCATTCTTGAGAGCATAATGGCTATTGGCAAACTGCCAAGAGACTCAACAAGTTCTATAGTCAGCCAAGAACTAGGGGAAGGATTAGGACAAAATCCCCTGGAGAGCAGTGGCCTTGCCTGTGCCTAGGCCCATAAGGATTTCCATGGCAAAGGAGAAGAGCCTTGGTTCCTTTCCCTCTGTGAAAAAAATGAAGGCAGGGGAATGCAATGGAAGAAAGACACAGAGAGAAATGAAGGGTCTTTTAAAGAAATGGGGCCATGAATCAAGGGACTGAACTTGGGCGAAGTCACGTGGTCCCTGTGGGTAGAAGCTGGAGTATGTAGCAGAGGTGGATAAATGTTAAATTATAATTTCTAGAAGACAGCGATAATTTTTTAGCAAAGTATTGCATAGGGTATACTTTTAAAAATTCATTGCTCATTTAAAATTCAAACTTAATTAAAGTCCCTGTTTTCTCTCTTTCTTTTCCTCCCCTCCATCTTTCTCTCCCTCCCTCCCTTCCTACTTCAGCTCTACGGTTGCAGACAAACCTGGGTTCTCTCTTTTATGACTAGAGTGGCCTCAGGTGGGTGGCTTGACCTCTCCGGGGCTCACCTTTGACCTGTGTACACTGTGAATAATGTCAGAGTCTCAGAATATGACACACGTGACAGGACTTATCAGACTTACAAGGGACAACAAGGGACTTGAAGGACAAGGGACTGCAAGGCCCAGGCTTCAGCAGGGAACAGGCAGTACTCAACTTCCATATGTCTGCGTGCAATTCAGAGCCCGGGACACATCACAAGCTCTCCTCTGCCCAGGGCTGTCCATGGGGTGAAATGGGAAACACTTATGCGTGTGGTCTTATGCGGTGCAGGTGCTGTGCGGAGAGCCCATATGCGGACTCTGCGGTAGATAATCCCTTGGTTTCCAGACCATTCTGATTCCAGTTCTTTCTTCTCAGGCCTGACTCATTCCATTGCACCCCTGAAGAGACTCTGCATCTGCCAATGGCCCGCTGACCCCTTCCCAGTCTCAGTGACCATTGTTGATGGAAAAAAAAAGAGACTTGCAGTTTTTTAAATGGCAGCTCAAACAGCCATGTTGAAACTGGGGTGTAAGATAAGACAGATTTGAACTTGAACTTGACAAGTGACTTTTTCAGAAGTATGTGTATGCCTGTGGGTAGCTCACCGATGTCCTTGAAGCCTTCGTCTACTGCTATGACATAAGTAGCTATGGCCTAAAGTTCAACAGAACAGTTGCCATGAAGAAAGTCACCTTAGCCACAAAAAGGTCCGTCAGAGGCATGAGCACTACCACTGCCTGGAGCGACTGCTCAGCATTGTGACCCCACACCACCTGCAGTATCCAAGGGGAGGCTCAGTAATGTGTGACAGGTACATCCACTAGGATTCTATGACATAGTCAGCTCTGAGTGTCTCTGAGAGCCGGGGCTGAGGAATCACATACAAGCAGAGTTGGGAAGTGACTCAGAGAGACAAGCCCCATTCATCCAGGCCTTGTGCATTGCTAAACTCCTAGGCACAAGAGGGCTGCCACAGCGCCAAGGGTCACATCCTTATACAAGCTTTCTCCTCACAAAGTTACTGTTATAGGGAGAGATGATCTCTTCCAGAAGCCACCGCAACTTTTCCTCTTCATGTTCATGTTAGGGAGAAGGTGGCATGTCTACCCTACCCTACCCTTCCCATCACAAAGGGAGTAGGATTGCAGTGACTAGAGAGGGTGTTATGGTCATGGTCCGTGTTAGTCATCAAGTGGACAGATTTTAGAGTCATCTGGAATGTCTGTGGAGGATTAGCCTGACTGAGTTCATTGATTAGGGAAGATCAGTCCACTGTGGGTGGCGCCACGCCCTAGATGGGATCCTGCACTATGCAAAAAAAAAAGAAAGAGCTGCTCCTCCAAGACATACTCAGGAGTACAGCCAATCTGCGCAGCATCTGCGCCCCGCCGTAGGATCCAGGAAAGCAACTTCCCTTTAAGAACGTTTAAAAAAAAGTCATTTGTTGTCATTGTTATTTGTGGTGCATGTGTGGAGGTCAGGGGGCAACCCTGTGTGGTGGGTTATCTCCTTCCTCCTTCACGTGGGTTACAGAAATCAAACTCAGGTTTGTGCAGCAGTTTCTTCTAACCACTGAACCATCTCACCAGTCACAGCAGACACTTGTATTTCTACCTCTCCGGAAGACAAGGCCCTGTGGTTTGGTGCTGGCTGCCTATCGGCACCTCCTGGGCTCTGTAGAGTGTGCCCTACCTATCAGTCAAGGCTGAACTGGGAACTGTGAGGCCCACCATTAACCCTCCCACTCCCACTCTACACCTCAAATTCCACAAATCATCAGATCTTTTGGGAGAAGCAGAGAACGGCCATGGCCAGTTGAAGAGGCTACCCTCTGCCCTTTGCCCTCTGCCCTTTGCTCCCTCTCTTGCACATTTTGATGATGATGTAATATTCTAGGCCAAAACCACAATTTTCAGTCACCACCAGGCTCTCTAAGAAACAAGCCTAGTTCCTCCCTCTCACTCTGTTTCTTTGTGTCTGACACTATTTCTCTCCCTGTCTGTCTGTCTGTCTGTCTCTGTCTCTGTCTCTGTCTCTGTCTCTGTCTCTGTGTCTCTCTGTCTCTCTGTCTCTGTCTCTCTCTCTCTCTCTCTCTCTGTCCTTTTCTCTGTATGTATGTGTCTTTCTTTGTCTCTATCTCTCTGTCTCTGTCTCTTTCCCCTCTGCATTGGTGTCTCTGTCTCTGTCTGTCTGTCTCTGTGTGTTTCTCCACCTCTCTCTGTCTTTCCCATCTTTCTCCTTGTGTCTCTCTGTCTCTCTGACTCTGTGTGTCTCTTTCCTTCTCTGTTAGAAATTCTTCTTTCTATTGTGTGTGTGAAAAATTATCCACTCACTGAGAATTTCTTTAATATCTCATCACTGGGCAGAAACACTAGCTCCCTTGAGAAAATCTGTACCAGACCGAAAACATACATAAATCTGTCTATATAAGAGGAGGGAGGGAGGGAGAGAGAGAGAGAGAGAGACAGAGACAGAGACACAGACACAGACAGAGACAGAGAGACAGAGAGACAGAGACAGAGAGAGAGAGAGAGACAGACAGCAAGACAGAGATAGAGACACAGAGAGACATAGAGACAGAAAGAGGGAGAGAGACGTGGGGGGGGGAGAACATGTGTGCAGACACACTTCTTCCTGCTCTGGGCCTCTCCCGCCCTGTGATAAGGGAAACCATTCAGTCTCCATCTACACAGAAAAGCACCTCCCCCTGTCTGAGCTGGCAAACATGTCTGCCCTCTCCCCCTATACCACACAGGCTGAAAGAGCAGCTCTGCATAGCGCCCTGTAGAAGGTGTTACTTGAGGCAGAGCTCCCAGCTTCTCTCCTTCTCTGAAGAAAGTGTCTAGAGGTTTCCACGGCTCTGGGCAAAGGCTCTCATCTCATCAAACTCCCCTCACACATTTAAAACTCCGCACACAAGAGCAGGAAGACGGGCAAGTGCACGCAGGTGGTCTGGGTCTGTCTGTGGAGGCAGAAAACCTCTATGTCCTTCTGTCTGTCTCCATGTCTGAGTCTCGCCTGTGTCTTTCTCTGTCTCTGCCTCTTCCTGTGTCTCTCTGCCTCTCTTTGTCTCTGTCTATCTCTCTGTCTCTGTGCATCTCTCATCTCTGTGCCTCTGTATCTCTGTGTCTATTGTGTTTCTCTTGGTTTTTCATCATCTCTCACTCTTTGTCCCTCAACTCATTCTTAGACACACTCAGCAGGTCAGCCTCCCCTATCTCAGACAGACCTGTTGCCAAGGCACAGGCCTGGCTCCTGTCTGTACAGGGGTAGTACTTCTCAATCTGTGGGTCATGGTCCTTTTGGGTGGCACATCAGATATTTATCTTAGGATTCATAACAGTAGCAAAGTTACAGTTAGGAAGTAGCAATGAAAGAAGTTTATGGTTGGGGTCACCACACCGTGAGGAACTGTACTGAAAGGATGAAGCATTAGGAAGGTTGAGAACTACTGCTCGGACAGGATAGACCCCTGAAGTCAGAGACTGGCTTTGACCTCCATCCTCCCTCCTGGGAGTGTGGCCCAGCACCATCTCACACAGCTGTGTGGCTAGAGACACCCCCAACCTGGGTTATTTGTGTCTCCTGGCCTTCAGTCCTAGAACAAATTGGCCTCAAAAGCACAATCCAGCACGTACACTCAGGGAGAGTCAGGGAGAGACTTCCTCTTCACACAGGCACTTGCTTCTGCTCCAGAGCTGTGTGCTTGAATGTACAGGGAAAACATGTTTGCTTGAGTCTGTCTCCCTACTATCCTGTCACTTTGCAGTCAAGGTGAAGAGATAAAACAATGACATCCTTTCACCGTACATATGCACATGTTCATACACACACACACACACACACACACACACACACACACGTGCATGGTGTAGGAGCAGGAACCCCCCATCATGGCCCCCACCCACTATGAGCCCCTCATCAAGCCCTGGGAGTGCTTTTTATCTACCACAGAAAATTATTCTGTGTGTGTGTGTGTGTGTGTGTGTGTGTGTGTGGTGTGTGTGTGTGTCTGTGGTGTGTGTGTCTGTGTCTGTGTGTGTGCACGCACACGCGCACGCGCACATGCACACAAGTGTGCACAGTCAGGATGACAGTTCTTCCTCCCTTTGACAGGACACTTGAGAAAGCACAGGTCAGATGTCAAATGAGCATGCACACACGAGTGTGCATACCTCTCTTGGCTCCACCCTGAAAGCCTGCATCTCAGCTGATGGAAAATTTTGTGTTTGCAACAGAAAAACAACCAGTCTCTCAGGGATGTCTGTTCAGATCCTTTCAACAATCCTCATACCAGAGAAAAGCCTGCTCATCTCTCCTTCCCTTCCCAGTAGAAATGTGTGTGTGTGTGTGTGTGTGTGTGTGTGTGTGTGTGTGTGTGTGT
>OU015742.1:60212819-60234004 GCA_907169655.1 Acomys percivali | reverse complement strand
AGAGAGAGAGAGAGAGAGAGAGAGAGAGAGAGAGAGAGAGAGAGAGAAATGAGAGACAGAGAGTGAGATGCAGAGAATCAGACACAGACAATCAGACACACACAGAGAATTGTAGAATCCCAAAAGGAGCCACTCCAGTGATTTCTCTTGGGGACTGACATGTCACTGTGTTGTTAACTGCTCAACAGATGAATCTGTGTAAGGAGAGAAAAAGGGTTGAAGACTCCAGGTAGAAGGATTTTCTCCAAGACTGAGAGAAGTTCCTGCCAAGGAGAAGCTTGGAATAAAGTTAGAATGCTAAACCAGACCTGAAGGGGTACACCAAGCCATGGCTCCAAGCTGCCTGGATCATGTCTTCCTCAGCTTGGATTGCAGTTGCCAGTTCTTGAAAGCTCTGGTATACAGTTCATAGACTAGGCCTCAGAGAGGGGGCCACCTCCTTACCTCACGCCCTGCCCTGACTGAACCACCAACCTGTTGCGTGACCGCTTACGTCTCTGTCCTCTCACTCCCACCCCATGCAGCTTCCCACAGCACCTCTGAGCCCCTCCCCCTGCTGTGGCTTTGCCAATCATCTTTGTTCATGTGGGGCGAGGGCAGCGTCGCCAGCAGCAAGGTCCTTCTAGTTCTGTGAAATGCCTACTGGATAGCCAGTGTTCCTGGAGTCAAGCACATGCTGGGAGCCAACCGAATAGAAAATGACTGGTGAGTTTCCAAGGTAGGCTTAGGACTTGGTCATCCTACACAGAAAGTCAGAATTGGGTCCTCCATGGTCGGGGGCTTCACGTTGGGTGCTCTTAGGAGACAGCAGCAGGGCCAGGAGAGTGGGAGAAGGAGCCACAGAGATGAAGTCAGGGGAGTGACTGTCAACGCATCTGCCAGGGAGTCCAGACTGAACCTCCTCCAAGAGTCTGCCCTGAGCCTTAGGGACGAGAGACATCGCCCCTCAGTCCCACTCCTGACATTTGTTATGCCCAACCATTCAGAGTATGTCAGTATTCTTCACTTATGTGGGGGAGAAGATGCAGCCTCAAAGGTGTCTTCAGGCTAGGTGGCTCCCATCAGTCAACAGCAGTTACCCCACCCACGTATTCATGAGAGCCGGCAGCACCCAGACTATGGGTGCGCACAGCCACCGCTTTCCTACACAGGGAGTCCTGCCCGTTGTGTGACCCTCACCTCACTGGCAGACAAGGGGGCGGTTCAGTTTACACCTGAGCTTGTCCTGTTCTGGCTCTTTGGCCTCGTTCTCTTTTGTCAAGTAAAGATAATATTCTGAACCCTTCCCGTGTCGATTGAGGTCCCTCCAGTCCCCACAGATGTCTCCTCCCCAGGAAGAAATGAAGCCATCTGGTTTTGTCTCCTGTTAGCCGCCATGCCTTGACAAATGAGAGCTCAAAGGTCTCAGCCAGCACAGAACTCCGTGCAAAGTCGACTCATTACCGGAGCGGTCTGAAGCAGTCCATCTCAAATGGGGGCTGTGTTAATTAGAGATATTTCCACGCAGCAGCACAAGGCTGTGCGGGAACATTTGGCTACCTCAACCCCAGCAAGAGACACTCCGCTGTCTGATTGATTCATTGGTGTGCTTTGCTAACCCTTTACATCAGGGTGGCCCTGACAGGTAAAGTCCCACAACCTTTGCCTCACACAGAGTTAGTTCTCCACCAAAGATCCCACTTGAAACACTCGCCCTACATGGGCAATGCTTCTTTAATTAGATAAAATGTCCTCTTCTACCAGCAAAGGCCACCTGACTGGCTGGGAGGGGTTAGTCTCTTGCTGGCCTCTAAAGAAAGGTTGTGTTTAAGAGAGAGTTTCTCTGGGCTCTCTGGGTCTAGGAACCTTGGCTTCTGTGTTTGAGCTTCTAAGAGAAGCCTGGGCTTTGGCCTCGACGTCTTCACGGAGCTTCATAGTGGACTGGACATAGGGCTGGCTTGCCCTGCCACTGACCAAAGTGGACACATGACCACATTGAGATTGATATTGGGTAGTGAAGACTGCGGCTCAGTATCTCAGCTCTGCCTGTCATTAGTTGTAAACCTAGGGTGATTTCATTTAACTTCTGAGCCCCACTTTCCTTACCTCTAAAATGGAAATAGGAGCCACAACCTCCCAGCAGCACTGTGAGAACGGAGCAAAGTCTAGGGGGGTTGTCCTGACAGTCCTTGGCGGTAGTGTTGTTGGCCTGTGGTTCATGTCAGGGGTGGGGGTGGAGGGGGTAGGGGCAAAGGCACAGTCCCAGAGGGAGCAAGTTTCTTTCACATGTACTTTCTGGAACTTTCTCATCAGAGGCCATTGACTTTCTAGCTGCTGATGCTGACCCTGGAGCAGATCCCCCTGTGAAGCCATGGGTGGGTAGGAACCCACCTGGGACTTCCCGCTCGTGAAGGTTATGCTGCCTAAGGAGGACAACCCTGCAGACTGGGCAGCTCACGGCCACACAGGCTCCGAAGGGACCTTTGTGTCTTTTTCTGGAAGGCAGCGAGGCTAGGAATGCAAGAGTGTGGGTCAGCCAGTAACCTCAGAGCTCAGAGTTGCTGTCCAGGCCGATGGGCTTGCCGATAAGACAGGATGAACATAGCAAACATTCCTCTGGGTAAGGGGTTAAGGAAGATTCCCAGGCCGCATGCGCATTCTTTCTCAAATGCTAGGAGAGAAGGATCTAGACGATTCTATCACAGGATGCTCTTTGTCCTCCTGAGGCTATGTGTCGTTCTCCATCTTTGGCCCTGTCTCTACCCCACTTCTCGGCTCACATATGTCTGCTTGTGCTTAATGAGGATGAAGCACCCGTGATTCTCTGCGCTCTTTGCAAATGGAGAAAATGATCACAGAAGTGACGGAAGGCAGGAGGTCTTGCTCATGTGAGCGCCCCCATCATCTGCTCATTGTCAGTCTGCTCCCCTGGAGTCCCGAGGGACACAGTTCTGAAGAGCAGAGATGACTTGTGGAGCAGGGCGCTGCAGGAGGGCTCTGGAGGAGCTGTAGATCTCCCCCTGCACCCCGCACTCTGTCCTAACTGACCGCAGCGCCTTCTGGCCTGGAGGGAAAGGGGTGATTGAACCACTTCCAGGCAACTGCCTGTGTGGATCAAACAATTACACCCATCTCCTGGTCTCTCTTGCTCTGATATTATGTGAAATTTCATCTTACTGTACTCGAATTATCTTCAAGTCTACTCTAACTTGAGGAGTAGGGAAGGACAGAGCTGAGGTTTGCTGATGAGGTGGGGAGTGCCCAGGTGAGCAGAGCCTCTGGCAGGTTACATGGGACCAACCTGGCTGTATTCAGATGAGAAGGCTGGTTGGAGGGACTTTTAATGCCGGATGGTGGTTCTGACCATGCGTCCCTTTAGAGTCTCTGTTTTATTTTCCCAGCTACATGCTCTCACAAAGGCAGCAGGTGCTTAAAGGACTCTGAAATTAATTAAAAACGTGACCTTGGAAGGATATTATTCACGGGAAACATAAGCTCACTCTTTCTTGGGAGGAAGAGGGACTTCCTGCTTGCCATGTCTTGTGGAATTTGGCTTGGCAGTGCTCCCCATCCTCTGCTCTGGGGAAGTGAGTCCATGTACCTGTGTGATGCTGTGGGCGCCTGGAGGCTCAGGTTCTCAGGGGGGGACCTTTGAGGAACCTCCATTCCAGGAGAGTTGCTGCCAAGGAAGCCATCATTCAGAAGGTGAGCCAGAACTGTGGAATCACATGAGGCCTGCAGGATGAAGACATCACAAATGAGCAAATATACTCCTCTTTCTCCTCCCACCCCAAGACAGGGTTTCCCTGTGTAGCCCTGTATGTCCTGGAACTTTCTCAGTAGACCAGGCTGCCCTCAAACTCAGAGATTTGCCTGCCTCCGCCTCCGCTTCTGAAATGTTTACATTTCAAGGCATGTGCCACCACTGCCTGCTTTTGCCCCCTGAGTCAAGCACGCCCTTGGCAGCCATCCTGAGCCTCTGCTATGCAAAAGAGAGTCAGAACTTGGAATGTGCCTGATCCAAAAGTAGTGAAAGTGTGTCAACGTGAGGAACACATTCATGCCCCTACTCTGGTAGATGGGCCTCGTGGAGGATACTTGAGTCCCCACCACCTCCCTTTTCTCCCTCCCTCCCTCCCTCCCTCCCTCCCTCCCTCATCTGATCTTTACAACTTCTTCTTTCCTTGCACCTTCCTTCTTTTTCTGGCTGGAACGTCCCGGTTCGGTTGTTGATGCAGCTGAAATCAACTGGCTAATTGTCAACTCCTCTTTCTGCTTTGGAGTAATAAGCCAGGTCTTACCTGAGCTAGACAATCATTCATGCACAATAATTAGAAATCTGGAGAGCCACAGAAGCATCTACAAGACAAACAGGTTATATAATTGCCTATTAAAGACTCTGATTTGAAGTAATTTCCGGAAGGGTCTGCACTCTTTCTCTTTGCACATGCAGCTGCCCACCACCAAACAGCCTTCTCTTCACATGACAGTGGCAATGGCTCAAACGCCCTAGGAGCCTCCCTGAGAGCAGCAGGTACTTCCTCCTGAAAGGAAAGGAGGGAGGGTACATCGCAGTGTTCTGGGGGAACTTTCAGTAAGCTACAAAGAGGTCAGTGCAAAAAAAAAAAATCTTAGTTCTTTTTTCCCAAAAGCTCAGAGGAAATGGCCACTTCATACCACCTGTTGCTGACAGAGCTCACGAAGGCAGGTGAGGAGCGTGCAGGCTGGCGAACATGCAGGCGGATAAGGGGGTCTGGGGTCTGTGTACACACAAGTGCTATTCTGCATAAGCCAGAAATATGTTCAAAAGATTTCTGTAGCCAAATGGGAAGAAAAATGTGTTATTTTCATGTCATGTTAATGTGCCCTCCCTCCCTACCCCCCTCCACTAATTATGCTATTTCAAGAAAATAATTGGATTTGGCTAGGAGAAATTAAGAATAGAAACTTGCAAATTATATAACCTAATGAATCTAACTTTTGGTAATGAACCTAGTTGCTAGTTAGCACGCATCGCTGATGCCCACATTAAACAGAGGAGCCATCCTAATTCTTTTAATTCAACTGAACCATTCTTAATAATTCATAATTAAGTCTGCCTCAGAAACGATAGTCTCCCTGGCAATATTGATTTATTTTCCTTTTGTGTCTCTGCCAAATGTTGGGAACTATAGTGTTTTCTGGCTGTCAACAGAGATCACAGAATAACTGACATGGCAGAGGGCTGCACCTGAAAACCCTTCCTTAAGCTCCAGGGAAGAGGAGCTACAAAGGAGAAAATGCAAAGAGAGGGGCTCAGGCGCCCACTGCTGCCATCTCAGCATGCAGTAACAGTGAACCCGTCTGGTGGCGTGCCAGCTCGGCCCCACAAAGGCGCGTGTCTAGGATGCAAGAGCAAAGTCTCCCAAGGCTGAAGGAGCAATCCTGCCCTCTCTCACCCCATCTTCCGATTTCTTTCTGCTTGAAAGCCCACTGAAGTCGGCATTCAGAGAGAAAATGAATTGAAGAAGGACCCGTTCAAACGTGGCCCCATTTGGTCTTCATCGTCTTCTCCGTGGGGCCTTTAATTGAGTATTCTGTAGACTTGAGGAGGCGTGTCGTCACCTTGGACTTAGACAACTCCAAATTGCCCTCCAACTGCCATCACTCCTCTTCCTGCTCCCCATACAAATGCGTTCCCACTAAGCCCTGTCCTCTGAACCCTGACCTCTGACCCCAGCGGAAATGAAGTTGCCTCCAAATGCACAGAGCACAAAGCGGTTCTATTATTTTTAGAATGTGTAGTAATGAATACGGTAATGCTTATAATAAAAGTAATAGGCACAATTAAATTCTATCGTCAGAGATATAAACAGGAGCCCAGCAGTGTCTCAGCCTCGCATCTTAAAAGTTCAATTAAGAGCTGGCCTCAAGGGTGGGGGTGGAGGAGATCCAACTCTGGGCCTTGGGGGGGGGGAGGGATTTCAAATTCCTGGAGCTGGGATCCCCTTAACTCTTCAGGGGTCTGCTGCAGATTTGCCCTTTCCTTCCCATGCCTTCCAGCCAGCTGAGAAGTAACCCTTTATTGAGTGAAAGATGACGTAGAGTGAATAGCATGCCAGATGCTTTTAATTGACTGCTTGGTGTGTGCCTCTGTGTGTGTGTGCCTCTGTGTGTGTGTATGCACGCACGTGGGCACACGTGTGATGTGTATAGCTGCCTACAAAGGCCCAAGGCTGCTGGTGGTTGCCTCCTCAACGGCTCTCCAACTTACTTTTTAAAAAAAACAGGGTCTCTTCTTGAGCCTGGAGTTCCTCAATTCAGCCAGACTAGCGGGCCAAGGAGCTCCAGGAACCCCTCTGTTTGCCTCCCTGGCACTGGAATTTTTTATGTGGGTGCTAGGGATTCAAATGCAAGTCCCTGTGCTTATGAGACAAACAAACATGTTTCTTCTTCCCTAGAGACGTTTAAAATGCTTTTAAATGGTCTGAGGCCGGTGATGTCGTGCAGATGAAAGTGGTAAAGCATCAGGCAGACAGACAGACAGACAGACAGACAGGCGAACTTCTTTGGTGGTGCTGCATTTGGAGGGTTTTGGTGAATCTCACTCTGCCCTGAACCCCACCATGTCCCTGATTGCTGAGAGCTGAGAAAGACACGGAGCAGGAAGAGGCTATGATCCTGTGGAGAAGACCAAAGAAGGAAGAGAGGAAGTCCAAAGAACTGGCAGAGAAAGTGGAGAAGAGCGTACCCGTCCTTCCGGGTGGGAAGGAAATGTTGGTGCTTCCAGGACAAGAGTGACAACCATCTGGTGGTGAGTCCCAGGTCTGCCACCAACTATCCGGTGGTCCCATGCAAGGCTTGGGTCTCTCTGACCCTTGCTTCTGTCAGCTCTGCCACAGAGGGAATTGAAAGGCAAATGCCACGCTGTAAAGGAGATTGCTAACCAGCGAGCCAGGTGTGACCTAAAGCAAGGCACTTAGCCTCTCTGTGTACCTCCCCAGGAAACGAAGTGGTCACCTCAGCAGGGTTGTACTAAGAACAGGCCTGGCATGTGGTAACTGTCTTACACGAGTTTCTCATTAGAGCTGTTGATGTTGATGTTTTGTTGACAAGGAAAACTACAATTACAGCAGAAACAAATTGTCCCCTTCTTCCTAAGGGGACTTCTGTCTGTGATGTCATGGGACCTCTGTAGAACTTCCGAGGACACCCCTGAAACAAATCTTGGAGGATACCACCGTTGAAAACTGCTCGAAGTAGTTAAGAACAGTGGACTCAGGTGCCAGGACCCGGGTTCAATTCCCGGCATCCACACAGCTGTTCACAACTGTTTGTAACTCCAGTTCCAGGGGATCAGACTCCCTCTTCTGAGCTCTGAGGCCACCAGGTGTGCATGTGGTGCACATACATGCATGCTGACACCACACTCATGCACTGATGAGGGAGACAGACCAATCAGTTAGGTGCTGGCTGTACAAGTGTGAGGACCTGCGTTCACATCCCAGCACCCGTGTAAAAAGTCACATGTTGCACATGTCTGCAGTCCCGATACTGGGAATCCCAGACATGAGGGTCCCTGAAGCTTGATGCCCAGCCAGGAAGGGCAATAGGTAAATTCTTGGTTCTGTGAGAGACTGTGTCTCAAAAAATAAAAATAAAATAAAATAAAATAAAATAAAGGTGAAGAGTGACAGAGAAGACACTTAACATTGAGTTCTGGCCTCCACCAAAGGGTTGTTGCTGTTGTTTTATTTTGTTTTGTTTTTTGTTTTGGGGTGTGTGTGTGTGTGTCTGTGTGTGTGTGTGTACATGTTCATTTGCGTGTGCCCATGTGTGTGCAGATGTGGGCATGAAGGCCACAGGTAATGCCGGTGGTGTCTTTCTCAATCACCCTCCACTTTATTTTTATTTTTCTTTTTTTTAGACACTGTCCCTCACTGAACCTGTAGCTCATCGAGAGCCTGGATGACCATGCCCCAATCTGCCTGTGTCCACCCCACCATTGCTGGGGTTAGAAAGTGCACTGCCATGGCCCTGCTGTTTATTTGGACTGCTGAGAATCCACAGTCAAGTCCCTGTGACTGTGCAGTACCTTCCCTACTGATCTGGCTCCCTAACCACGCCTCATTGTTTTATCCCAAGCAAACCCCCCTTAAATCTAGAAAAAAAATAAGAACTCTCCATCTGTGTGTAAAATCCACACATTTCCATAAGGAGAAGTTGGGTGGTCTGAAAGGAAAGCCTGTTGTAGGTAACAGAGCCACCAGGCCAAGGTACTTAATCATCAGGGCTCTAAGGCTAAGGGCTGAGAGGAAGTGGCTCCCTTTTACCTGCATACTAGTCACTTGTTTCATCACAGTGACAGAACACAGGTCAGAAGCAACTTGAAGAAGAAAGAAGCTTGATACGGGTTTACAGTTCAGGGGATCTAGTCAGTCATGACCAGAAAGGCACGGCTGCTGGGGTGACATCATTTCGGGTGGTAGGAGTTTACGGTGTGGCTTCCTTACTGACTAGGAAGTTATGAGTTTGGACTGGTTTCAAGGGCCACTTATAGGGACCCACTTCTGCTATACCAGGCCATAGTCCCAAAGGTTCAGCACCCTGCCAAAACAGCGCCACCAGCTGATGACTACATGTGAAACATGTGAGCCTAAAGGGGACATTTCAGTCGAACCATCACAAACGAAGGCCTGTGGAAGGCTGGAATCTCGCCTCTCACACCTTCTTGGCTGAATAAATCAATTTTTCCTCCCCTTTCCTCTCTCCAGATTCTCTTGGCTTGGAGGCATGTGGGTCACTATACTCTCCCAGGGACACAATTGTGTTCAGACCAAATTGGAGAGCAGCACGGAGCTGGGAGGGAGAGTGGAACATTTGACTTCACCTCATACAAGCTGTGACACATTTGCATTTGGGAAATCACTGCTGACTCCTGAAACAGATTTATCTTCTAGTCCTCAAAAGGCTTCCAAGAAATGGCAGGCCCTGAAGCTCAAATGTCTGCGAACACAGATCTCTGATTTCTTGGCTTTATTTTCAGAGGTCTAGCTAAGCCTTTTTTTTTTTTTTTTTTTTAGTCCCCAGCCTCCTGGTTTACCAAGTAACTTAGCTTTGTTTATGTGTACCCTGATTACATGGAAGTGTGGTTCCCATGCAGTGTTCAGCCCAAAGCAATCTCTTCCTTCTTTGGTCACCCAGTGGTCGACTCAGCTGTTGACCCCTGCTGCACTCTTGTTTACAGCTGGGGCGTGCTGGGCGCAAAGACGTGGACAAGGACATCCCTGCCCCAATGCACAGAGCAGAGAGAGCCTTTCCAGATGGCCCTGGCCAGATGAGCAAGGCAGAGTAGTGTTTGACAGAAAGCAGGCACAAGCAGGAAGAGGCCAAGGCCAGCAGCTGCTCCAGGGAAGACGTGGCAGTGTTGCAACCATCGCTGTGCTACCAAGGTGTCTCTCGGATGACCCATTTCTGCCAGGCTCTGGGAGATTAGGCACTGGGGCAAACATCTCATGAGGTTCCGCATATATGGAGAGGAATGTCCCTAAAAGGAGCGCATCACCTGAAAGGTGACAAGACTGGGATGAGTGAGAGGCACATCAGGGCAGGCCCGCTATGTTGGGAGATGTGGACTGCTCAAGATGATCAAGGAAGGCAGGCCCAGAGTAGCAAGGGTTAAATCTGAGCCCCAAAGGCAGAGCAGGAGACAGGAGGTAGAACATGACCCACCTGTGAGACACTAGACAATTAAACACTTTTTTTTTTTAAAGAGTGGGACACTGTAGGGTAGAACAAGAAGAGGCAAAGGAGGGGGAGGGAGAGAAAGGAGAAGGGAAGAGGGCCTTTCCAGGCAGCAAGTGTGTAGGTCACACGGGCTTAGACCAGGCTGGCCCTCTCACAGATTGTTCTGGCTGGACACAGGCCCATCCAGAGCCTGGATCCACCAGGAGGGCTGGGCTGGGGAGTTGGGGGCAGAGCGGGGCTGCCTGTCACGGTTTGCCATTTGGGTGTCACTCTATATAGGCACCAGAAGAGTACAGATGTGTGCCCTGTTCTGTCTTATCACCCTGTAGCACCAACAAGGTAGATTGTCAGCAGTGTCCTCCCTTGCCAGCCTCAGGACAAACGGCTTTTGTAGCAATGTTTGCAATAGCCAAAGACTAACAGTCCTGGGGCCTGTCAGTCAGTCTAGCACTGGGGCTTGTCCCTGGTGTCATTGTCATTTCAGCATGGTAGGCTGTCCTCAGCACTGGGCAGCATTTCACAGCATCCATAGCCTATACCTGCTAGCTGTCAGGAGCAACCTCACCCACTGCCTACTACTACAGCAACCCAGATTGCCTCTGGGTGTTACAGAATCACCATAGTTTTGAACCCTTAGGTTAGTGTTCTTACGTGCTTGTCTTACGGTCTTATTGCTGTGAATACATACCAGGACCTCAGCAACCCTTTTAAAGAGAAACATTAACTGGGGCTGGCTTATAGTTGAGAAGCTTAGTCCATTGTCATCATGGTGGGAACATGGCGGCATGCAGGCAGACATGGTACTGGAGAGGGAGCTGAGAGATCCACATCTGGATCAGCCCACAGCAGGAAGAATGAAACCTCAAAGCCCACCTCCATGATGACACACTTCCTCCAACAAGACCACAGCTCCAGTAATGCCACTCCCTATGGGTGTATGGGAGTCTGGGGGGGGGAGGGGGCATTTTCATTCAAACCGCAATGCTCAACTGTATTTGACTGCGCCCCATCCCCCTGGGCCAGAAAAGCAGGAACATGCTGATTACACTGTAGGGTTTCCAAGCTGACCCAGGAAAGCACTTATTCTTATCATCTGTGGCTCAGCATGAAGTCCCAGGCAGCCCTTGCTGGGGCCGGTGGGAGGTGTGTGCCTACCTGAGCCACTGCCAAAGGGGAGGAATAGGGACCACCTGTGCACCTTCCCCGCTGACTCACTTTCAGCAGCTACACAAGGAGCCACCAAGAAGAGCTGCTGCAGGTTAAAAAGGGACATGGGGCAGCCTTTGCCTCACTGGAGCATGCTGGGCCGAGCCCTCTGGAAGCTTGGAATGCCCTCTGCGATGGTGAAAAGGTCTCTACTGCCATTTCGCCTTCTCAGGCCCTAGGATGCTGGTCGTGGGCTTCCTGAAAACCAGACAGTTTTACGTTGAGTGAACGCCACTGATTAGATACTGGGCGATTCAGAAAAAAAATCTTTATCCCAGGGTTATTTTCTGCCTTCTGTGACCTCAGCGTGCCTAGCTTATTCTAGTTGGTGTCCATCCAATTAGCACAGTTTGCTTAGTAATGTTCTTTTTTATTTTCTCTGTGTGTGTGTGTGTGTGTGTGTGTGTGTGTGTGTGTGTGTCCGTGCGCGCGCATGCGTTCACGCACGCCAGCGCCCATGTTCACGTATGTAGAGGATATAGAAGAATGTCCAGTGTCCTCTTTTATCGCTCTCCACCTTTTCCCTTTGGGGTCGGGTCCAGGTCATGAGCACTGACGTGGCTGTGCTATTTGCTGTAAGGAGGGCAGATCCCTCCTGTGCAGAGCTGTGAAAAGAGAACGTGTCTCTTCAGGCCTGTACCCCGCCTGACTTAAGGCCTTCGACATTGCTGGCTCAGCTGAAGCTGACGAGGGACCCTGGCCTTGGCCTCCTCTGCACATTACAGTGTAAAGCAGGCAGGCAAAGCCCAGGCTTCCCTCTCCTGTGACTTCTTCCCTTCATTAAAAACGAGGAAAGGGCCCTGCTTGGGTCGTAAAAAATATGGCTCAAAAACCAAGAACATCTGGCCAGAGCTCATTGCTGAACAGGATCTTCTCCAAGGGTTTGCTGGCTGCCAGATACATCCAACGGAGCTCGGAGGCCTGAGGGCCCTGCAGCAGGGCCAGAAGGAACCGGAAATGCCTTACAGGCGTGTGTTCCCCTGAACACAAGAGGGGTCAGCTGAGATCTAGGGTCACAAATGATTCACAGTGCCGACCCAGGCCCTGTTGCTCTCTAGACACTGGGACCCCATGCACATATCCAGATGCTATAAGGCCCTGTAGCATAGGGACAGAATATCTGCTCCCAGAACAGAAGATGTCAGAGGAAAGGTATGTAGCCCACAGAGCAGAGGGCCAGGCTGTGATGCGTGGTGACATACATACTCTGACACACTGCAACAGACGGCAGACACAGTGATGATCCAGTGTCCCGGCTCTGACAGGTCTTGCTCTTTGCTCTAGGCACGGGTTTTGCAAAGACTTCCTCTGGAGGAATGGGGACCAGCCACAGAACCCTGGAAGATTCTCTGTGCATGGAAACTTCTAGACACCTTTGCTCTGCAGAGGGAAGGCAGCTCATTTGTGAGGCAATAGCACCCTCTGGCCCCAGACAGAGGAACTGCATCTAGAACATTCTTTGGGTCTTCAGGGTTCCTAAATCTAGTATAAATATATTAAATACAGTATAGTAAGTGAGGCTACCTAGAGCAGGGCTGTATGAAGAGGTCAACACAGCCTTAGGCCCCTTGTGTTTGTGGGTCTTAGTGTCTGGTCCCTCCACTTCTGGCCCCAGCTGCCATTCCTTGGGAATTTTGAGTAGTGGAGTCAAATATGTCACAGCTGAGGTTGACCTCTGGGCCCTTCTCAGGCTTTGGCGTGAGAACTCCCTTCCCTCAAATGCCCAGTTCTCCCGCAAAGTGTGTTTACTTACTGAAACCTTGATTTTGTGCTCAGTGGCCATCTGCAGCTCTGGGAGCTGCAGTAGGACCCCAGCGTTGCTACCCCCCATCTCCTTGGACATTTGGGTGATGCATGCTTTGGAAAACTGCCAAAAGCCAGGCTTTCTTGGAATTTGTTTCTTTCTTGGTTCCTGGGTGCAGGGGTAACTGAAGAAAGAAGAAAACTGACTGACTCTTCCTGGGACCAGCTGACCCTTTGCAGAGGTCCCCATACCCCCGTATGACCATAGATGGGACATTGGAGTGGCCTCATAGTGGGTGGACTGATCGCTTGAGATTTTGTGGACTCGCAGAAATTGATGTTCCAGCCAGTGTGGCACCAGCAAGCCTATTGCCAGTGTCTGCTCCCAAGACACTTCCGTTGGGTTTTGAGTGTCTCTTTGACAGGTCACCCCTAGTGTGACCTAAGCATTGTTCATTGCGCCCCACAGCATTTCCCATTGCTGTTCTGGAGAGAAGGGTCTCAGCCCAGCCAGCAGAGTTCCCACTGCTGTTACTACCACGGCAATCCCTGCCCTCCAGGTCAACAGCAGGAGTCAGGCCTCCCATTCCTGTGTCATCCCCAGGCTCTGAGGAGGCCGGAAGTTAGCAGGGTGAAAGAGTGAGTGCCCTGCAGCCTTTCCCTGATACTCCAGCATTGCTCCCAGGCCTCAGGCACCTCCAGGATCCAGGTGACAGGCTTGCGCCTACCTGCTCTCTGTGCCCCGTGACGGCTGTCAGAGAACGCCTGCGTTAATTAGATCTCCCATTAAATGGCACATTAAGTAATTATCCCAGGGTAGATCCCAAATGGAGTCTATTTAAAGTGGGTGCCTGAACTTGTGAATGAAAACAGGAGTGTGAGTCACGCTCCGCTACACCACGCAGAACCCAAAAGGCAAGCTTGACGCCAGCAAGGGTAGCTGCCAGCAGCCCTCTGCATGCCTCTCACTCAGCTGGCCGCACGCTCTCAGCCTGAAAACTGGTACCCAGCCCGCCTCTCGCTTGGCCAGGGTGCGTCATTGTTCCTCAACTTCATGCAAGGAGGAGGCAGCGTAGAGCCTGTGTTGCAGATTCAAAAACAGGCAAAAAGCTAGAAGTGGAAGAGCAGCATTTTAAACCAAGGCTTTGGCTGGGCGGCAGCACCGTGGGCTATCGTGTGTCTAGGAAGCATCTGCCCACACCCAGCATCTGTCCTCAGGCCCTTCGATGCTCACATTGCCTTTTTGCATTGGGCCAGTTTGTTATTGCCATTTCACAGATACGGAAACTGAGGTTAGGAGAGGAAGAAGCCTTCTCTAGAGTCCCACAGCAAAGAGTAGTTGAGCTAAGTTTTATGTGGCTGCTTTGTTGGGTTGGATGTGTACATTTACATCAGCTGTGCTCACTCAAATGAGACCTCCTGTAGAAGAAGCCCTGTTAACCTTCCCTTGTTGAAGGTGACAGGGCTTATGACGTTCGCCAGGCCCATCAAGTCTCTCCCTTTTCCTACAATACATAAGCAGCTAACAATTGCCGAGAGGGAGCTAGGGATGTGTCTCAGTGGTAATGCACTTGGCCTAGAATGCATGACGTCCCAAGTTCAAGGCCCAGTACTGCAAGAGGGGTGGACAGGAGAAGAAAGATTTGAGTTAGGTGTGCTGATGTGTGCATGTCTGTTAACCATAGCACTGGAAAGGCAAAAGAAGGAAGATTAGGAATTTGAGACAAGCCTTGGCTATATAGTGAGTTCAAGGCTAGCCTAGGCTACATAAGACTCCTCTCTCTCTCTCTCTCTCTCTCTCTCTCTCTATATATATATATATATATATATATATATATATATATATATATATATATATATATATATATATATATATATATATATATATATATATATATATATGTGTGTGTGTGTGTGTGTGTGTGTGTGTGTGTGTATGTATATATATATATATATATGTGTATATATATATATATATATACATATATATTATTCCCTTCCTTCCCCCCCCCCCCCCCTCCCTAACCACCCTCCCCCCCACACACACACAGAGGGCACTTCTCTAGTGAGTAGCCCCTTTGATAAATGTCTTCAATCTGTTGTTTCTTGTCATCGTCCATGGATAAATAGAAATAGACTCCCCAGGAAAACACCAGAATTTCAGGGTGCTTAGGTCAGACCCTTCAAAGCAGCTAGGAGCAGACTCTGGGAATGGAGCAGTGTGACCCTCAGGTGAGATCAGGAGACCTGCTGGGTCTCCTCACACTGGAGAAAGCCTGAAGCCATGTTGGAAAGTCACTCAAGTAGCTGTGTGGACAGATCATCCCGGCAGATGGGAGTGTGGCACATGGCCTGCCAGCAGCCACACAGTGTGTGTCCATGTGACCCTGTATCCTGCCCAGTTGACAATCAACATTAGCCATGACACCAGGGGAACCTCACAGATAAGGGGACTACCTGTGCAGCTATTAGCTAAGTATTAATGTTGCTTTTCCATTGCATCGGACTGCCAGGCAGGGTTTAAACGTTGCATTGATAAGTACACACAGCCAAGTTTGAAAGAGAATTCACAGAAAGCTGAACACGTGATAATCCTAGTGCATAGGAAACGAGTCATCTTCTCAGACCTCAGAAACAAGAGCCTCGAAAATGGGGAGTCAGACAACACTGCCTGGTTTCTGTCCCTCCCCCCCCAAACCCCAGGGCCTCGGGTCCCAGTGTTAGACTTTGCAGCCAGGAAGGCTGGACATAGGATCGGGGGCCTTCACTAGGCATCTGGGCTTTTTGTACCAGCTGGAATGAAGAAAGCAAGGACATCCCCGTGATATGGCCGGATGGGATGGTGACTGGTGGCCCTACTAGGCCCAGGGTCACAGGGCGGCCTCAACATGGCAGATGCTGTGTGATTATAAGGAAGTCAGGGGACAAATGTGTTCTTCACGTTGACTCACTTTCTCTACTTTTGGATCAGGCACATTCCAAGTTCTGACTCTCTTTTGCATAGCAGGGGCTCAGGATGGCTGCCAAGGGTGTGCTTGACTCAGGGAGTGAAAGCGGGCGGTGGTGGCGCATGCGTTGTAATGTCAACATTTCGGAGGCGGAGGCAGGCAAATCTCTGAGTTTGAGGGCAGCCTGGTCTACTGAGAAAGTTCCAGGACATACAGGGCTACACAGGGAAACCCTGCCTTGGGGTGGGAGGGGAGAGAAAACAGACTATCTTGCCAGGAACAAGCAGCCGTGCAGAGACCTGCACATCTGGTGCTGGTTAACGCTACAGCTGCCCTCTATTCTGCCTTTTAATTCAACCACTAAAATCTTTTTTTTTTCCCCCTCTTAAATGAAGTTAAGAGTTTTAAAAGCTGCCATTTGGTGGCTTGGGTTGTTTATGAGAAACAAGTCCCCGTGGGTCCTGGTATTGACTCTGACTGGCCTGGCTTGGACCCTGAAATATGCACCCGAAAAGAAGGCTCCCCCAGAGAACTTGGGGAGTCCTGAAGAGTGGGAACATAGGCCCAGCAGGCAATGTCCCACTGTTAGTTTGGTCAGGGGCCCTCCTTGGGTCAGAGGAAGGTCTTAAATGAAGGGCAAGGGGCCTGTGCCCTTCTGACCACTGTGCAGCCTAAGAGTTTACATTTTAACCTCTCCAGGTGACTCTCATGAGCAACTGGGAAGGCTGCATGGCCTCCATCTGGGAGTGACTGGAAGTGATGTGGCATTGTCAGGAGAACAGCAACAGCAGTTATTAGTCAGAGATTTGACTCTGTCCACCTGACCTTCAACCAAGGTCAGGTGCACAGTACGCAACCAGGAGCTGAGTTCTCCCGATGGCCTCTCCAGAACTCTGCTCCACAGGCCTGGGTGAGCCCATCTGAGGGCAGGGTGGGGATGAGGGAAGCGGGGGGGGGGGGGGGGAGGTCAGGGACTTCTCCTCACACCTCTCCAGAACTCTGTTCCATAAGCCTGGGTGAGGCCAGGTGAGGGGGTAGAGGGTCAGGGACTTCCTCTTGGCTCTGTTTATGGATTTGGGTGGACTTTTTAAAAATTATTTTTGGCATTTTTAATCTATATTTCCTCTTTTATAATGTGACAAGACCTTATATTCATCTTCTACCACAGGTGTAGCCACTGCAAACAACAAGCTTTAGGGTCTCGGTTTATTGTCGAGATCCCTCTGGGGCCTTGGCTAAATCCAGGTGTCCAACAGGGTCAAGTCTCTTCCCAGGGCCTCAGGGGAAGGCTCTGCCTCTCTGTTCCATCTGCCAGAGGCTCCGCTCAGCTCCCTGCCTCCTCCATCAGGCTCCCAGCCTCCACTGACTGTGAGGCTGACCTTTGCCTCTGACACACTGTCTTTCTGCCTCCTCTGGAGTCCCTTCAGAGAGATGTCCAGGCACACGACAACCTCCGAAACCTCCCTTCTACCTTCTTCTTAGCCTGAGTTTAAGGATGCCCCCAACACACACACACACACACACACACACACACACACACACACACACACACACGTGCACTGTTAAGGGCTCCTGGAAAAAATGTGGTCCCACACGCATCTTTGTAACCGCCAAGGTCCTAGTGATGGCTACACAGACCTTAGGCCATGTGAGGCAGTACATGCACGGGGCTCAATGGCCATGTGCCCACCCCAACCTGGGTGCAGTGAAGTACAGAATCCTCTAGGGTTCCTCTTGGAGGGTTTTCCATGATGACCACAAAGTTGGGATGCAGAGGCCCTGGCAGGACACCCCTGTCCCACATGGCCTCTAGACCATGTCCTGTAGACCTGAGTAGGACCCACTGTGCCTGCTTTCCTCATTCCCAGCCATGTTCTCTCTCCTGGCTTCTGAGGGGTAAGGCAGTAGCGCACCTTCACTGAGTCCGAAAGAGGTCTTCACTTTCTGCTTTTCATGGTACAAGTAAAACCTCTCCGATCTTTGGTCTATCACAGAGGCAGGAACAGTAAACACAGGGTGTGTACGTATTTATTTAGCTAGTTTATTGGGTTCTTATACCTACCACCTTTCACCATCCCAGTCCTTTCCAACACCCCAACACTAGGCAGGAGAGAAAGAAGGTTAGAGGGGAGAGGGGGTGTAGGTCTCTAGACTGCTTCCTGTTGATTAGGGCCGTAGGGTTCCTTGAGGCAGGTCCTATCTTCGTTGTAGCTGGGAGACAGCAGGCGCCGCCTTCTTCTTCAGAGCCTCACCCACCCCATCCTTCTCTGGGCTCTGGCATTTATCCCCTCCCCAGAGTCCCCAGAATTAAACTGTCTGCAGCTGGCGAAGATCACGGCCCGGCTAGTGCATGAGACAATCATAGTTAATGGCTGTGGACAAACTGAAGCAGCCCCATAGTCTGCATCTGGGATGAAAACAAAAACATATCCACATAACGTCACTGGTATTTATTTTTTTAAGAAACCAAAACTCTCACTACAATAGGATTGTGGTGTTTGTCCTCTGTAGATATGGCTGAGGCCTAAGGCCCTAGAATGTCCCATATCCAGGTCTAGTGTGAGATAAACAGAGGAAAAACTGAAGAGACACAAAGAGGAAGGGTCTGGGCCCATCAATGACATCTTCAGATGGAGTTCACGGATGGACACTCTGTGTGCACCCGTGAGTGTGTATGGGGGATGACTATGGTGGACACGCTGTGTGCACCCGTGAGTGTGTATGGGGGGATGACTATGGTGGACACTCTGTGTGCACCCATGAGTGTGTATGGGGGACAACTATGGTGGATGTTCTGTGTGCATCTGTGAGTGTGTATGGCTTGTAACTATAGTGGAGAATACATATCTCCTCCCTATAGCCTCCCTAGGACAACATTGCCCCCAGCATCCTGCTCCTCTGAAGGAGTAACTACAGGTGCCACTGGGAGTGGATAGAGGAGAATGCCCTGTCAGGAGGCTGCACCTTCCTGTAGCAGAGCGGGTAAGACAGTGAGGCACAGGGGACCCTTGAACTAGGGAACATGAGGTGTGGGTCTGTGGTTTAAATGCCCACACTTAGGAAACAATAACGATTGCCCCGCTCCTTGCTAGAATGTACGCCTTTAGGATAATTACAGTTGAAATGATTTTTTTTTTTCTGGAAAGAGCGATGAAGGGTCATGAATGCCCCACCCTCCCGCCCCCCTGTTTCAGAATCCCTGAGAATATTAGCATAGTGAAGATGCTGCCTTTTGTCTTTAACTGCTCCCCCTGGTGGCCATGTGGTGAACAGACTTGAGAGCCTTGAGGAAGGGGCTGAGGCAGACACTGAATCTCTAAGAGGACTAGATGTGGGCAAAAAAGGACGTGGGGATAGTCCCAAAGGGCTAGAGTGTAGGAACAAGGGCTAAAGAGCAGGGGCTGAGAGGCAGATGGGCAGAAGGTCTAAGTGAAGGCCAAGACTGTGGATTCTGCAAAAGAGGCAGTTGTGCTGCTCAAGCAACTCTGACTCTCTCCAAACAGACCTCTGGCAGCCTTCATCAGAGTGAGTGTAGGAGGGGCTGGGGTGTGGAACATTTTGCACAGAGCCTGGGACACAATGGGGCCTCTGACAGAGCTAATTCCAGTCAAACCACCAGTGTCAGGTGTGTGCTCACAGCTGCCATAAATGGCAGTGGACCTTGGTGCACAACGGCACAGAATGAGCTCCAGGATAGAGAGGTGGAGGAGAGAGAGGTGGAGAGGACACAGGCAAGGGGAGCCCAGAATGAGGTCTGGTTTTGGACAACCCCTCGGTGCCCTGGGTCCAAGACAGAGCTGAGCAGTCCTCACTCTGGCCTTCAATTTCAGGTCTCTCAGAGTAGAGGCGACAAACCAATACAGCCCTTTGTGAAGCTCCAGGACACTCCTGAGCCATCTTTCAGCTTGAAAACAGAAAAAAAAAAAAAAAAAAAAAAACTCTTTTATTGTTAATTAGCCATTTTAGGAAGTGAAAGGTAAAACTTTCCAGGATGCTAGAAAAATCCAAGAGAATTTCTTCTAGTTGGTTACTTTGTCTGTGACAGAAATGCCTGGCAAAAAGTGACTTAAGAAAGGAAGGTTCCCTCTCATTTGTTTGTGTTTATTTGTCTGCTTTGATTCAGGGTTTGAGGGCAGTCTCCTCCAGAGGGGAGGTCACATCATATCCACAGCCAGGAAGAAGGGACAGATGGACGCTGGTGCTCAGCTCCTTTTTATTCACTCCAGGATCCCAGCCATGGAAGGGCACTGGGCCTGCTCAGCTAAACCTTGTAGAATTATCCTGGAGGTCAGGCCCAGAGCTAGGACTCCTCCCTGGAAACAGGGCTTGCCACCATAACAGACAAAGTGAAGGAGCAGAGTCAGGGAGACTGACCGCTCTTACCTCTCAGCTCCAGAGACTGTCCAGGTCTTTCTTTTTTATTTTTTTATTTTTTATTTTTATTTTAGGCCTTGAGGCTGCCATTGCTCCAACAGCCACTCAGGACTCTCCGTCCCGTCTAGATTGACAGCTTCCTTTGCTGTGACAGTCCTGGCTTTGCTTCATTGTTAACCCAGCACAGCCCTTTCTGCCTCCTGCCTCCTTCTCCTGAATTTGACAAGTTGAAGGCTCTTTTTTTCCCCCTCTGTTAGAGCCCCACACCTTCCATGAACTTTAGATAAGCCAGTGGTCCCTTGTCCATGCCTTTGCGGTGACCTGCATCTCCTAAGTCTGTCCCATACTCCCTCCCACTGCCCAGGCAGACATCACCAATCAATTTTCCCCATGCTAGAGCGCACTGCACAGGAAGCTCCCTTCCATCCAGCCACACTAAGCACAGAGGAGAAACAGATCAACCTATCTCACACTAGTTATCTGTCCTTGCATTTCAGTACCCCAAGTGTGTAGGAGGCGAAATCCTAGTCTGTTCAAACATGTTCCTACCCATGAGCCCCTACTTAGCTTAAATGCTGGTGTTCTGCATCATATTCTAGACAGGATCCCCCAAAGGAATTGTCAGACTCACTGTAATTCTGGGTCTCTGGGGGCTGAGTGCTGAAAGACATAAAAGTTTGATTTCTCATTCAACACAGTCAGAGTCCTGGGCAGCGCCTCCCTTCTCATGAACAGAGAGTTGGATTTTCATAAGTGCCTTGCAGGGCTGCTCCTGGCTTCTTCATATTCATCCTCTAGGATACAGGTTGCAAATCCCTACTTCAAAATGCTCAGGCTTGGAGCTATCTCAGATCAGACTCCTTGAAGCTGTGTATCTACCTAATGAGATGTCCTGAGGATAAGACCCATGTCTGAACACATGGTTCATCCACACACACCCTGTGTATATCTTATACATGAAGCTGGAAAGTGGTTTCTTCATTTTGAGCACACCAGCCATGGAGGGCGGGGTATGGGATTTTCTGGTTGTAATATTGTATAGACAAGCAAAAGTGTCAGGTTCCAGGCTTGAGATTTTACAGGGATACTGTACTCCATCTGTGGTGTGCACTCTCCAGTCACTCATCTATGGGTGTGCACTCTTCAGTCACTCCATCTATGAGTGTGCACTCTCCAGGCACTCCATCTGTGGTGTGCACTCTCCAGGCA
>OU015742.1:60157395-60179044 GCA_907169655.1 Acomys percivali | reverse complement strand
TGGCCTTGCCCCCCCCATACCCCACATTTCCTCATAGCTACACCAACCTGATTGATTGCTGTTGGTGCTGGAGGTTAGCATGGGATGGTCTGATTGGCCCTTCAATTGTATAAAGGCTTTTTTACACTGCACAGTAAAGTTAGAGCTGCACCTTGAGGCCTGGGATTCTGTGTGGGCTCTGTCCCCATTCATCCCCCTTTTCACCCCTCACCCCCAGCCCCTGGTTCTATCTGGAGTACCCATGGCCCCTTTGCTCCTGGCCCACCTGTTTATTTTCAATTAAAAGCCCACACCATGTATTTAAAATATGCTTCTTGTCAACATTGTATGGCTGGGTGTTGGTTCTTGTTTTTAGTTCACTTATCTATTCTTTGTCTTTTTTTTTTTTAAATAGATTTAAAAGAATGTGTGTGGATGCTTTGCGTGTGTGTGTGTGTGTGTGTGTGTGTGTGTGTGTGTGTGCTCCTTTATATATGTGTGCCTGGGGCCTGAGGAAGTCAAAAGAGGGTATCAGATCCCCTGGGGCTGGAGTCACAGGCAACTGTAAGCCACTATGTGGTGCTAGGAATCCAACTCAGGTCCTCTGGGAGAGCAGCCAGTGATCTTAACCCTTAAGCTATTTCCTCAGTCCCTCACACTCCAATCTTAAAAATACACCTGGAGCCAGTGAGACAATTCAGCAAGTAAGAGCCACACCAGCCTGGCCACCTGTGTTCTAACACACATATAGAAGTGGCAGCAGCCTGTGATCGCCGAGATGGCCCTCTGACCCTCACAGGTGTCCTGCGGCAGCCCTCCCACACACAATAATGACAAATAACATTTAAGAGACATTTCTGGAGCTGGGTACTGTGAGCACCGGTAATCCCAGCACTTGGGGTGTGGAGGCAGGAGGATCTAAAGTACAAGGTCGTCCCTAGGCAAATTGTGGGTTCACAGTCAGCCTAGGCTTCCTGAGTCTGGCTTAAAAAGCAAGTAACCAGGCTGGAGAGATGGCTCAGAGGTTAACTGCACTGCCTAGTCTTCCAGAGGTCCTGAGTTCAATTCCCAGCAACCACCTGGTGGCTCAAAACCATCCATAATGTGATCTGATGCCCTCTTCTGGCATGTAGCTGTACCTGCAAATAGAGGACTCAGACATTAAAAAAAAAAAAACCCTTAAATATTAAAGGGTAAGTAACCTGTTTCTGTTTAGGAGCTTGTCTGGACTCTAGCTTCCTCTGTTGTTTGTCTGTAGCATTGCATGTTTTCTCACAAAGACCTCTTTCACAATGTGCCCATGGTTTTGAGTCTTCATCTCTTTGGGGCTTCCTATTCCATCTTGCTCATATCTCACCTGTTTCTATATTCAAACCCCTCAGGTTAGCTTTCTGGTTTACATCCCCAGTGGCTTAGTGTCTCAATAACAAACAGCTCTGTAGGTTTTTAATATCACAGGAGGGTTTCCTACCCCTGACGGTTCTCTGTCTTGACCTTTGATTTCTGAGCTGTCAAGGATTCTCCTGGTTCAGCCTATTCATGGTTTTGGAGTGTAGGCTCAATTTTCTTAACCAATATATTTTATTAACAACTTAGTGACCGAGCATACGTCACTTATAACCCGACTAACCAAAACAATAGGAAATGAGGATTAAGGAACACAATAACAAAACCGTAAGGATATCAATTCTGAGGAACGATTCTCCTGGCACAATCTGCAGGATTTCTTCTGCTGGAACCTAGAGTAACCAGAACCCAGAACCTCAGCAGGAGCCAGAGCCCCGAAGCCTTCCCTCGAGCGGTTCTCTCTAGGAGCAGCGTCTCGAAGCGCAGCGATGAACAGCCCAAACTATCCCAAGTCTCCAAAAAGCCACCGCCTCCAGTTCTGGGCTTATTTACATATCTCCTCCCAGAGTCTGTTCACGGGATCTTTTCAGCTGGCAACAATCAAGCTCCCGCACAAGGTGGTCGGTCCTCTAGTGGATTAACCTCACCTGTTCTCTCACAAGACTGTTCTGATCCCACACTTGGAATCCTAAAAAACAGGGTTATCTCTCTTTCATTGGAGCTCACCCTCCCTCCACCACATGGCCTTTGCAGCATCCTCTCACACAGACACGGGTGCTTGCCCCACCCCCATAGCTCCTTGTAGACTCACCACTTGCCTTGGTCTTTGCTGGATTTGACAGTGCCTTCAAATAATTTTCATCTATAGTCACATCTCACTTTCCAATAGTTTCTCCTTTGCCTTTTGTTCGTCTTCTGTTCGAGTTGACAAAGATGTTTTTTTTTTTCCTCACTGTGTTCTATTGCTATGAAGAGACACCATGACCATGGCAACTCTTATCCAAGAAAGCATTTCATTGGGTCTGGCTGACAGTTTCAGAGGTTTTAGTTCATTATCACCATGGCAGGAAGCATGGCAGCATGCCGGCAGACATATTGGAGACAGGCAACAGGAAGCAAGAGCCACTGGGCCTGCCCTGAGCTTTTGAAACTCCAAAGCCCACCCCTCAGTGACACACTTCCTCCAACAAAGCCACACCCCACCTACTCCTGCTCAAGTAGTGCCACTCTTAATGACCAAGCATTCAAATATAGGTGCCTGTGAGGGCCATTCTTATTCAAACCACCACAGTAGGGTAAGATACTCTTGTAAATTTGGCTCTACATTTCCGGAGCCTCCAGGTTAAGTCACCAGTTTTGTCCCTCTCCAAACACACTGCTTTGAGTAAACGAAGCTAAGTAGGCATCGTGTGGTTGCATAGTGGCTTGCAGGAAACCTGACTACAGGGATACTGCACACAAAGACCTTAGCTTTCTGAGTTCCTCCCTGGGAGCAATAACTTTACTTACCTCATATAGGGCTGATATCAGGAGACACAGACATCAAGGTCAGCTCATTTCCCCATGCTCCCAAGTTCATTCCCACGGTCCCCAGAGGAGTTGCCTGCATGGCTGTGTTGGGGACCCTGTCTGTCCCATGGGTTATGGGCTCCTAACGACTCCTCTGGAAGCTCTGACTAGGATAGAACAGACCACATGGCCACAGGAGGGCAGGGAAAGCCCCACACGCCTGGGGCAAAGAACCACTCCTACCTTGGAGATCCTGGAAGTCATGGCTTCTGTTTGGATCGTGTTCAGGCTTTGACTGTCTCTCTCCTGAACTAAGCAGAGCGGTGTCTGGGATCTCTAATGAGTCCTAGACTTAGAACGATACCCTGCTGTGAGCCTGCAGCTTGTACCGTGTAGAGATCAACTAGGCAGGTCTCATTAGCATGGACTCACCTGTCCTGATGTCATAGATTATCCTGTTGGCCACAGCCAGAAGGAGGGCCTGCCCCCCACAGGTGGCTCTGAGTCTTGTTGCTCATGAGTCTGAGTCCTGATTTCTCAAGGACTCCATTCAGAGGACACCCTCACGTAGCCAGAGATGACCGACACCACCCGTGTCACGTGTGGGCAGATGCATCAGAACCTTCACATGAGGCTCTCTCCACATGCGTGTTCCTCATGAACAGACAGACAGACATCTGGGACAGAGTGTGGTAGGGCCAATTTCAGAGTTTCATCTATGTGTGGACCCCCATGTAAGAGTCTGGTGACAAGAACCAGGCTGTTTGATCTGGATAGTGGGGCCAGCGCTGGGGGTGCTCACGATGAAATCTTAACATGAGCAGATCTGTTGGTCACCACTAGTGTGTATATCACTGTGAAGGAAGTACAGGGACCTGATGGGAAAATGAGCAATGTGACCCACTGGAATGAGCATCAAGTCCTGGGCAGAGCAACACTGAGGGTGTGTCTGGTGTCCTGTCGTCCCTCAATTCCTTTTTCTGGGTCTCCGACTCTCTGTTAAGCAGTGTCAGCAGTCAATCCCACGCTGACTCCCCCTGTCAGCCCAGGCTGCAAGGCACTTGCCCTACACTGTAGCTTCTGAAATGATCCCCCAGCTATTGAATACTTCCTAAAGTCGTTTTGGGCTTAGTTTAAGATTATGTTTTCAATTTTTTGGGTCATACCTCCTGTTGAGAGGACTTCCAGTCCCTCCCAAACATCCATTGAGTATTGTCAGTTGCTCTCACGTCACACCACATAAACACAAGGTCATACTTGGGAGCCTCGGCCTCTAAGTGGAAGCCATGGGCACCATAGCCTCTCCTCTGAAGGACTCTCATGCCACATACGGGGTCCGTTGTTAGCCCAAGGCTGGCTGCAGCCGAGTGGCATCTCCTCCATAAGATGCTCGCACCTAATGTGGGATATGTACCCACTGTGCTTTGTCTACATCTTTTACCCAGTGACCACAAGCAAAAATCAAGTGGGTTGAATGTGCTCTATTTGGGAGAAATAGTTTGTTTTTTTCATAGAATAGACAGATGAAAAGTCCAAGCACGTGGCCATCCGTTGTTTTGCATTCGGCGGGAACCTGGACTTCTTCGGGAAGCTCGAGTCACATCGAGCATGAGACCAGAAGTGCACACTCTAGGGCAGAAAAGGGTGAAGGTCAGGGTCCCTAGCCAGGTGGCCAGGAAGGCCTGGCCTGGGCGAGTCAGGGCCTGCTTCATGAGCAGCTGGTACAGAGGCTCACTTGCAGCTCCGAAACTGAGAGAGGCACCTGGTTTTGCCTGGGTGACCAAAATGGCTGCTTCAAGAACATTCAGCCACTCACTCCCACAGATGGGCACTTTGGTGGGCAGAGTGACGCTAGAAAGATGGCAGCAGAGATCCATGCTGACATGCCGGTGAATGGCAGAAGCTCGCAGCACCCAGCAGCATGTGGCTGACTGACAGGGGTCCAGTGATGAATTCTTCAGAGAGAAGAGGAGCCCTTCCTTCCCCAGAATAAAGGATGAGTATCAGATGACCTTTGATGAGACAGATAATGCTGGCCCGTTTATTTCATGTGAAACAAGGATTTATAGGTCTTGGGCAGTGAAGGGGGTTTTGAGGGTGAACATGTTTGATTTGCTGGGGCTAGGGGAGCCAGGGATACTTCATCTACATGTAACAACACAGCCCTATCAAAAGAGGGGTAAAGCTGTAGTGAATTATCCTATGGGTGGGGGAAGAACTCCAGGTATGGTTAAAGGTCATTGGTTGAAAGCCAAGACACCAAGACATCTCATTAGCATGGGGTGAGTGTTTCCAGGAACCCCCAGGTGCACACTGAATGGGTTCCTTATGAGGAAAGGGTTGGGTTTGTAATCTCCCCGAGGACTACGTGACTCTCCTTAGACTATCTGGGGTCCCCAGATGAGGTACAGAGGGGACCCAGCTGATAAAGGGAGTCCATCACCTTATATCAAGCTCAGAGGCCATGTGGAAATGCCAGACTTCATCCTTAACAGACGGTCCCACAGCTACTGCACACCAAGTCTGAGGTGGCTTTTCTCCCTTCTGTTCTGAGGCTCCTGGAGGGCGCCAGCTGCTCAGCTTCAGCAGAACCCTCAGCGTCATTCATGGACAGACACATCGTACTTCACCCAAACTGGACACACACACCGAGGCCTGTATGTAGTCTGTAGGTTATGCAAAATATTCCACTTAGCAAAGAACTGATTACGCTTATTTCACCTGCTACATTCACACCAACAGGAGCACATCAGTAAAAACATTGTTGACATCTCTTCTTAACTTCTCAGCAAGTTTTCAGCTCTTCACACACATCAACAGAGAAGCTGCTCCATGGATTTGTGCAGATGGGGGCTGAATGTGCAGACTTGGGGACAATAAGAGAAGGGAAGGGTAAGAACACTAGATAGCGAGAGGGTGGTCAGCCACATGAGCCCTAGAAAGGGATGTCCACAGTTTCCCAGATGAAGAAACAAAGTATCAGTGTGCCAGCATCTGCTAGTTCCACCCTCAAGTTTCCGTCCTGCCTTAGACTTCTTAGACTTTTGAGTCATTTTCTTACACACACACACACACACACACACACACACACACACACACACACACTTGCATAAAAAGGAAAATTATGGTGGCTATGTTAGCTACATTCCTA
Organism: Acomys percivali; assembly: GCA_907169655.1. Classification (NCBI taxonomy): domain Eukaryota; kingdom Metazoa; phylum Chordata; class Mammalia; order Rodentia; family Muridae; genus Acomys; species Acomys percivali. Next base: position 60,173,058 of record OU015742.1, on the reverse strand, counting down.
GAAGAATTCAGAATCTGTTCTGGATGACATGCAAAGTAGCACCATTAGAAATTCAGCTTGAAAAAGTCCTATTTCTCTACAAATATAGTTAGTAAATTGTCCAATTCCTCCCCCTGTCATCTGTGTGATTGCTTTTATTTTCCTCTGGCTGCCGCCCAGTCTTGGTACCCATCTTCACAAATCTGTCAGCGTGTGTGAAAGGCTGAACATACTCACTGAGAAATTAAGAAATAAATGTCACAATATTTTTTAACAGTACCAGTACATGTCTATTGGTATGAATGTGTTAGATGGGAAAAAAATTTAAGTAGAACCCTTTTTATTTTTTGATAAATTTCACAAACTCCAAGATATTCAGTGTGCTTCTACTTGCCAAGTTCTGCAGCACTGTGTCAGCTGTCTCTGTGACACCAGGACTGCGATGCTTGGCAGAAACAACCTAAGGGGGGAAGATGGATTCGGACTCAGGATTTTCAGTCTGTGGCAGCGGGTAGGGGGAAGAGGGGAAGGCAGAGGGAGTGTGTGGTGGGCACTGTTCACATCACAGTGGACAAGGAGGAGAGAGTAATGTAGGGCCCAAGAAGAGTAAGTAACCTTTGAAACCCTATCCCATAACGACGCACGAGCACGGAAGGTTATGCGCGGATCCACCAAAGACAGCGGTAGCCGGCAACCACGTGTGAAAACATGGACCCATGGGGAATAGGTCAGATTCCAACTGTAAGACAGTTGACAGGATTCACTTTAAACACAGTAACTTTTCATTTTTCTCATTCCTATGACAAAACATCTAGCAAGAACCGCATTCGTTTTGGCTCTCGGTTCAAGAGCGCAGTCAGCTAGGAGTGTTCAGCGGCTCAACTTGGCAGCATCACCCACAAGGCACTGGTTTTGAAGGCAGGAAAGATGCAAAGCGCAGTGTGCGCATTCTTCCTTCATGGTTTCAGAGAGCTGCTGGGGCTGAGACGTGATCTTTCACTTCCTCATGTTGCGGCCTTTGCTCCCTGCCTTCGGGATGCTGCGATGGCTGTTCTTGGTTGTCAGCTTGACTACATCTGGAATTAATGAGTTGGGGGGAGGGGGAGGGGTGGCGCACGCCTTTAATTTCAGCACTCAGGGAGGCAGAGGCAGAAAAGATCTCTGTGAGTTCGAGGCCAGCCTGGCCTACCAAGTGAGTCCAGGATAGCCAAGGCTACAAGAGAAACCCTGTCTTGAAACACTCAAAAACAAAACAAAATAACCCAACAACAACAACCAAAAATGAAGGGCACACCTGTGTGGGATTTTTGCTTAATTTGAAGTAAGAAGATCCACTTCCAATCTGGATCTTTGAGATAAATTGCCAGTTTAAGGCTTCCACTCTCTTGGGCCATATTAAAAGCAGCTTTATTTTGAACCAGTTGTTTTCAAAGACCAAGCAACCCCTTAGTCTCCTTTATAACGTGCTCAGCAGGAGCCTTGGCTGTAACATCGTTTCTTAGTGATTGTATTTATTTTTCTTTCTGCTCTACTCCCTCTGTTTCACTGTAGACTGCCTAAGAGTTATCAGTGATAACCATTTCCACAGACTCAATATTATAATTTCCCCCCGAGGGAAGAAGTGAATCTATTACCTTTTTAATTTAGGAGATCGTAATCAAAGGCAGAGACACCTGGGAGAGGGCAGCGTGAAGCCGGCCAGACTGAGCTGGGCCCTGTGAGGAGAGACAGACAGGGAGGGCAAGAGCAGAGCCACTGACCAAGAGAGGTGGCCTGAGCCAAGAGACTGGCTAAGAGGGTAAAGGGAAGACAAAAAAAAAAGCCAGAAGAGTGGGGAACCTAAATGACTAGATTGTTGCGGTTAATTTACCAGTATGACCTAATAATGTTTATTATTAGCCCTATAATTATTATTACGGTGGTATTTTCTAACCCGCTAGCAATCAAGACACAGGCACCTGTTATATTTTGAAATAGCCTTAGTTAACCAGGGGCAGGGCAGATATTAATCCCCTAAACTACTTCCCATAGTGGGGCAGGTATCTGATACCTGCCCAAATTCCATGCCATCTGCTTCTAATAATTTCTATCAACCCACCTCCCATCCATAATCCCAAATACTTGCTAATTATCATTATCTGAGGCAAGTCTTCATCCACACCGGCCATGTGCTTCTCCTCCACCTCATCCATGGTGCAGCCTCCTTCTTCCTCTTCTCCAATCTCTCTCCTCCCAAGATTCTCTCTGTCTCCCCAAGCCTGGAACCTTAGCCACACCTATTCCATTTGCCCTGCCCAGGTGTGATGGCCTTTTTTATTGGTCAAACAGGTTAGGCTCTTAGGCAAAGTACAAGTGGGGCAGAGATAGCAAGCAGTAATTAGAATCAAAATACATCAGACCAACCTCGAACACTAGATTATACAGGGAAGGGCTCTGGGGAAGGGCAGCTCAGCTCCTGGGCTAGAGAGTTCAAGGAGTGGGTAGGGTATACCAGCCTTACCCTTTAACAAGAGAGACTGAGGGACCTCAGCCATTTGTCCCAGGTTTGAGACCTACCACGCCAGCCTTTCTGTTGATGGTAAGTGACCAGGGTGATGTAATCTTTTCTACGACTATTTCCTGGTGACATTGGGGCATCTTTATTGGGGATGTAAAAGAGCTGGAATGCTGGCCAAGTCTGGGACAAGCAGAATGTTTCACTTGCTATCCAGGCTCTTTGGGACCATCTGGGAACAGGGACGTACAGGTCACTTTGGAGCCATCTGTAATACAGATTCCAAAGGAACACCTGGGCCTATGGAGCTGCTGGAGTAGCCTACAGTTGATTTAAAAGCTGCTGAGACAGGCTAGGGGCAGAACGTAAAGTTAAGGAGTTAGGGGAATGTTTTTATCTTGAGCTTACCCTTTGAAACTTCCAGGCCTATGGTCTTAATAGTTGGAGGGGATCTCAAAACCAGGGAAAGGTAGCAGGCAGCTCAGACTCTTGGTTGACAGGAAGTCTTACCTGGGCTCCCTTTGATTTATGGCAGGTGGATCCAAGACAACTCCCTGAAGTTAGAAGAATTTTTTTAAGTTAACAAAAAGAGAAAAAAAACACATAGATATGTTAACATTATCACTGTTTGTGATCTGTAAAAGGCAGTGGACTCATGCCTTTGGCAACTCCAAAATAATCTGGGTTCCAAAAATGAACATACCTTCCAGAGGACATAGATTGGACAGAGATTTTTTTTAGCACAATGAGAAGCATTGTTAAGTGTATACTTAGAAGCCAACCAAAGGAGAATTAAATTTTTGTGCTATGAAAATTTGACTATGAAAGTCACAGTTTTAAGCCAGGCGTGGTGGCGCATGCCTTTAATCCCAGCACTCGGGAGGCAGAGGCAGGCGGGTCGCTGTGAGTTTGAGGCCAGCCTGGACTACAAAGTGAGTCCAGGACAGTCAAGGCTACACAGAGAAACCCTGTCTCGAAAAACCAAAAAAAAAAAAAAAAAGAAAGTCACAGTTTTTCCAGGGCTAGATTAAAACCATAAGTCTTAGTGTAACAATAGATTATCGAGGGAAAGAAACATGAACCATTTATCTTAACTTTTCTTAGACCTTCAGAACTTTTAAACTTCTTAAAAAACCAATCACTTGCCATGAGACACAGGTGGTTGATTACGAAGAGCAGTCACTGTAAAGCAAGTTCCTTTAAATAAGGGAATATTAAAAAGTTACTTTGAAAACCATTCTGTGAGTTTGCTATACCCAGATCACGAGAACTCCCCCCCCCAAAAAAAAGACTACCAGGACTCGATGCCGATACAGGGCCTTTAATTGACTTGAGCCGGGCTCTGACCAATCACCAACACAGTAGTATCCAGAAAGAGCCTCGAAGTCTGAGCTGAGGGTAAATTTATAGGTTCCTATCCCTCCCAGCACCCCAAAGCAGGGGAGTTCCAGCCTAGCAAGTGCCTATTGGTTGAGTAACATAAAGCGGTCTAATGTCTAAAGGTGACAGGCTACAGACAAAGGGGCCAAGACAACCCATGGCTTAGCTTTCTTTGTTCTCTTTGTTCACTACCTTGTCCAGGGAAGTGTCTGGTTTCTTTTTTTGTTTGTTTTTAATATTTATTTATTATTATGTATACAGTGCTCTGTCTGCTTGCCCACCTGCAGGCCAGAAGAGGGCACCAGATCACAGTATAGATGGTTGTAAGCCACCATGTGGTTGCTGGGAATTGAACTCAGGACCTCTGGAAGAGCAGCCAGTGCTCTTAACCTCTGAGTTTCTTATTAACCCTATCTCCTGTGGGCAGGAAGGAATGTGGCCATAAAACTGGGTCTCTTATCAACCCTATCTCCGGTGGGACCCTTTGGATCTGTCACTAGGCAATGCTATCTCTAGTGAGGTTCTTCTTTGCAGCTGGCCAGACTATCTCCTATAGGCCTATTTCTTTCTTTTTTTATTATTCAGATTACATCTCAATTGTTATCCCCTTACTTGTATCCTTACGTTCCTCCCTCCCTCCCTCTTTCACCCTAGTTCCCTCTCCTAGGTCTGTGACAGAAGGGGACCCCCCTCCCCCACCATATCATCACAGGTAGGTCTAGTTCTTAACCTTTGCCCCAGTAACCCTGAAATCCAATTTTAGTTCTTCCGGTATCTTAAGTTTCTCAATTTTTAATGTCTGGTAACAAGGTAGACTGTCTTTCTCCACTGGAAACCTAGTAGATCCAGCAAAGTGAAGGCTGAGGCCTGACTTTTACATATGTAGAGAGGGCACCTGTAAACTTAGTGGGAGGAGCTGGTATGCTTGTGGCTGTTAAACCTACAGCTAGCTGTCAATGTCATCAGAGATCGGAGAAAGATAAACTATAGCTGGAGCCATAATCCAAGTGGCCTAGGTGTCAGTGAAAATGACAGCCACTTCCGCATTGCCTAGATGGTTGCCTTTGCCTCCTGTGGTCCGGATGGCTGGATAGTCATGGTATGCCTTTAGCTCTCCTATAGAACAACATTTAATCTTCAGATGCTGGCTTTTTTTTTTTTTTATCAAAATCTCAATCATTCAATTTTACCAATAAATGCTCATGTTGTTAATTTAAGAGTAGGTCTATTAATGGCTTTTATTAGGCTTATAATTATTACAGCGTTATTATCTAACCGACTATCACAATCAATAAAGACATAGACACCTGATAGATTTTAGAACACCCTTATTTCACCTGGGGCATGGCAGGCATTACCTCCTGAGCTATCTTTACCTCCTAAGCTCCCACACCATGGCATCTGTTCTAATAATTCCCATCTTGGGCTACCTCCCACCCATAATTCCAAAACACTTGGTAATTCTGGCCTGCTTTCTTGTGTCCATGCCGGTCCAGTCATGTGTTTCTTTCCATGCTAACCCATCCATGGCGGCTCTGCTCTCCTCTTCCTCCAATACCTGTCTGCTTCCTTTCCCAAAGCCAGAAACCCTTCACCATGCCTACCTTGCTCCAGCCCTGCCCAGGTATCGGCTTTTTATTGGTCAAACAGGAGTAATTTCTTAGGCAAAATTTACACAACAAGGACAAGTGTATGTGTTGATGTTAATTTTATAAAACTGTGTTTGCTTCTCTTGGCTTATTTCTTAACCCATCTTAGAGTCCAGGTGATCTGCTGAAGAAAGACCCTCCCCCACAAGGCAGTATGCAAAAACAAAGAGTGTTTTTATTCCAGCATGCTAAGATCACCTCTCTCCTCCAGAAGGCAACCCCAAAATAAGCACACAGGCTCAGTTTATAGACATTTGAAGTTATTTGTGCCAAGCTTTAATTGATTGGTCAGAATTGAGTCCAAGTGTACAAGGGGATTCAGGATTGGCTATTTGTTTGGTTACTGGGGCCTTTTTGAGTCACTGAGGTTTTAGCTCTTACTCAGGAGTTGGGTGGGGCCAGTTGTGTTCTTTACCAAGGCTATAAAATAATTAAAACATGGCACCTAGTCCTTTAGCTCTATAAGCTGATTAGTGGGCCATGAGCTGGCCATAACTTGTAGTTTTTCCAGGAATTGTTAGAAACTTGGCCTAGTTAGGCAGAGTGAAAACCTGAAGCCCGCCATGGAGTTGGTTTAGTCAAGCAAACTGGGGTCTTTGGGGAATTTGGGGTCCCTTCAACCAGGCTATCACGCAAATAATTGAGATGCTTTATATTTGTTTTAAAGTAAGCTTTTACAACACAATCTTGAACAGGTTAAGTCCATTCTTAACCCTCTGTTTTATCCTGTTTCCATCTTTGCCACGATTCCCAAGTTACTTGCTTCCTAGTTCTGTCATTGCTCCAGCTGAATCTTCTTCATCTCTCCTGCATCTCTGCCTGGGGCTGCAGCCCCTGACTCTGTCCCCTACTTCCTCTTCTAGCTCCTCCTCAGCTGGCTGGCAGGAAGTCCAGCCCTATTCTCTCCCCTGCTCATCAACTGCCTGTAAGCTGCTTTATTGACATATCAGGAAATCAACTTGGGAGCAGAGTTTATACAACATTTTAGAGAGAAAATTCTCAGAACAAAACTTGCAGAAATCAGCATGTGAACTACACAATAACCCTATGCCAACATATATGTGAGAACGTGCTTGTCTGGGCAGCAACTAGATCTTGGGAGCCAGTAATTATCATCAGAATACATATCACCAGACCAAACCCCGACAGACTCAGGAGTCAGATGCTGGGGTGAAAGCCTGCTAGCTTAGAGAGGCAGAGAAAGCACCCAGCTGACCTTCCTTCTTAGCAGACACCCACCCCGCAAAAAAGCTCTCCTCCTCCACACCATCTCAAAAACCCCTCTAACTGAATGCCCCTCCCTTCTACTTCCTGTGCATCTCTCTATCCATCCCCCTGACCTCCTCTAACTCTGTTTTTTTCCACTGTTCATGCCATGTCAGCTGGTTGCCTGCTCTGCCTCTTGACCTATGGTTGACTTTATTTAATCCTGTTTACAATATTCAAACAGAAAGCTCTTGGAGTAAAGGTGCGTGGTAGGGCTGAGCCACACCACAACTAGAAACAGGTTTTTTCCCAGTAAATACACAATCTTGGGGGTCATAGTGTGATCAAATATCCTTCAACAAGCTGCCACAAGCAGCATGTCTGAGAGATTTTCCTATGGGAGAGGGACTTGGAGCACCGAAACTACTGTGACCGGGCAAAGTAAGGCAATCGACCTAAAAGTGTCCACAGCTTGGGCAGAGCCCTGAAGGTAGGCAAGGCATGGGGCATTTTCCCAAGTTGTTAGTGTTGCCACAGTTCAGGCGTTGTTGTGCCTTTGGAGAATATAGGGTTCCCACCAGGAAGGAGCATGTCTCTATAATGGAAAGATTTTTTTATTAAACATTTTACATATCATAATCAGCAGACCTATGAAGACTTTGAGGACCATCTATCTACTAAGTTTATATGATTTTAGGCTTACCCTTGAAAAGCTATACAGGAAACAAAATTAAGCTTGGTTGCTAAATGAATACTTTACAAATTAGTAGCTTATATAAAACTGGGATTTTATAGATTTATCCCTGTTAAGCTTGAGTCTTATATTTTTGAGTTAAAGATTTAATTGAAAATCTTTTAGCACTGAAATAAAACATTAAATTATAAATACAGTAAAATTTAAACCATAAATTCAGTTTACAGGGAGGCTGGGGACTTTCCTGATCCTTTTTCTAGTGCACCATTATAGAATATTACAGGGTTTGTGTGTGTGTGACTCAGTTTATCCAAATAGCTAAAGCTTAACAAACTGAGGAACAACGAAGGAGCTAGACAGATATTACTGTGAACCTGAGTAGATCTTAGGAATTTATAAATCTTTTTTTATCAAATACATCTTATTTATCAACATATGTTCTTATGTAAATTTTGTAGAAGCCTGGTGTTGAAGAGTTAGCAAAGTACCACGTAGGTGTAAATCTCTTAAGTCAGCTTTAGTTAATCTTAGTAGACCTTTAAAAACCTTACATTTTCATCATCATACAAAAATCCATACCAAGCCAAAATACTTTAGAGACAGAGACCTGTTGTTTTCTTAGTCTACAAGAAGACATATATGATATGGAGAGGTCTCAGAAGGACAGAGAAGTTTTATAATTGTTGCTTCATGTCATGTAGTCATCTTAAGATGGCGAAGTCGCATGGCATGTACTCTTTGACCTTATCATGTTGGGTTTGGAGTAGAAGCCAAGAAAACTCACTTCTGACACAGAAGCTTAAGATGAAAGCTTTATTTTCTGAGCTCAGGGAGGTGGTCAGTTCGGGACCTTAACCTCATCCTTGAGGGGAAATTTATTGTATATTTAAAAGTGAAAACCGCAATTAGCTCATACGGGGGGTAGGCGGTGGAACAGGGTGGTCAGCTCTGACTCAAGTTATTTTGCTAACAAGAAGTTCTAGCTAACCTTGAAAGTATACCTGGCAGTTGGGGGCAACTGGGCTTATGGTTGGAAAATTTCTGGGAACAAGGCCAGAGTTTTTCATTGAACATAAACATAGTTTATGGTCAACCTGACCTTGTATAGAGATTCATTTACATCAGTAACAAACTGAGATGAAGTGGCTGGTGGGGCTGAAATAAAAAATATCTATAGTTACGCTACCCAAAAGGAGCAGGCCTCAACAAGCAAAGATGGCTGCCATATGGTTGCTTCCTTCTTTGATGAGGTCACCAGTCAAGATGGAGGCAAGTCACATGGTTAGTGTTTAAAACATGTTTACCTAGTAGATCTATTTTTTTTAAAACAAAAGTTAAACCCAAGTTACATATTCAGAATATTCTAAAGCAGAGTTGAATCACATATATAGTATGTTGAAACAAAAATAAAATACCAATGTATAGATTTTTAATTATAAGCCTTTTGTTATACATTTTATTTATTTATTTATTTATTTATTTATTTATTTATTTTGGTTTTTCGAGACAGGGTCTCTCTGTGTAGCCTTGGCCGTCCTGGACTCACTTTGTAGACCAGGCTGGCCTCGAACTCACAGCGATCTGCCTGCCTCTGCCTCCCGAGTGCTGGGATGAAAGGCGTGCGCCACCGCCCAGCTTGTTATACATTTTAAACTAAATATTGTTACTGATTTTATAGATGTTTTTAACCTTACCCAAACGAACTTACAAATCTTGAGACAGAATTTACAGCATAGTTTTAAGAGGGTTTTTTGTTTTGTTTTGTTTTTTTGTTTTGTCTTTTTGTTTTTTGAGAGCCAAAGTGCGGAGAAGTTGTTGAGATAAAAGATATTTAGGAATGGGAAGTTGAGGAAACACAGAACAGACCAAGTTTAGACATAAGAGATTTTGGGAAGCCAGGCGTGGTGGCACACTCCTTTAATCCCAGCACTCAGGAGACAGAGGCAGGAAGATCTCTGTGAGTTTGAGGCCAACCTGGTCTACAGAGTGAGTCCCAGGACAGCCAATGCTACACAGAGAAACCCTGTCTCAAAAAACCAAAACCCAACCAATCCAAACTGAGAGAGGGAGGGGGGAAGAGATGTTGGGATCATTTGTTCAGTGGCAAAAGCTATTACAGTTTGTGTGAATTTGGAACTCAAGTGTGCCAGTCTTGGCCACTGACCTGTACTGAGGCCAAGCTATAGTAATAAAATGTGAGTCCATGGAAAAAAGATTGAGAACAAAGCTCCGCTAGAGGGAATTTCTGTAAGCACCAAGAGAGAGCACTAGTGGGCCCAACAGATGTAGCCTTAGATTAGCTGCAGGAGGAGGAGAGACTAGGACAGAGACAGAGCAGGCAGCACCAAGCAGAGAAAGAAATGTTTAGGAGGAAGCTGAGAGCAGAGGTTGTGGGACTGTAGGTGGGTGTTGGACCCTGCTGTTAAGGTCGAAGTCTGGTATTACCTGAAAGGCACTGAGCTTGGTTACAAAATGACAGACTCCCTTCCCCACCTCTCCACCTGATCTGGGGAAACCCCAGATCCTCTGAGGAGTGTCATCTATCCCTCAGGGAGATTACAGGCCCAACCTTTTCCTGATAAGAAGAAACCCTTTCAGCACGCATCTGGGGATTCCTGGATGTTAATGACATGTCTTGGCACCTTAGCTTTCAACCAATGGCCTTTTGACACCTGTACCCTTCCCTAGAGTTCTTATTCCCACCCATAGGAGAATTAAGTACTTTGTTTCCCTTTCTTATGATAAGAGTGTGCTGTTGCATGTAAATGAAGTATCCCTAGCGCTCCTAGCCCCAACAAATCAAACACATTTACCCCCCAAACTCCTCCCCCCCCCATCCCATTTCTCCATGACACTCACCATTTACTCTGGGGAAATAAGGGCTTTCCCTCCAGAGAATTTGCCACCATCTTTCTCATGTAGATCTGCCCACTGCAGTGCCTGCCTGTGGAGGTGACAGGCCGGTTAATCTCGAAGCAGCCATTCTGTCTGTCCGAACCAAGCCAGGCTTCCACAAGTGCTTCTCCGTTCTGGACCTCGGAGCCTCCTTTACTGGCTGTTCCCTAAGTAGCCACCGACTCAGCCAAGTCAAGCTGGGCCCTCGTTGCCCATCTGGCTCAGGTTTTGGAGCCCTGAGTTTCTTGCTGTCAACTGGCCTGGGGCTGGCAGTTCAGCTAAAAGGAGCGGTAACACTTACTCCTGAGAAATCTTTTCACCTGCATCCTGGCACGGATCTCAGCTCCGTGTTCCACCCTTCTAGGCCCAGAGACCTGAGTTCTTGAGAGAGCAGACCCTTTGACCTCTTGCTTAACCCTTTTCTGTCTGGAAACTGAGGTAGCCCTGACCTTCTGGTAGAGGAGCGTGCACTTCCGGCTTGGTGCTCAAGGGGGCCTGAGCTTCCCAGGAGAGTTCCTGACAAGGCCTAGGCTCCCATCGAATGCTGACAGAGTGTTGACGGCGGGTGGGAGCTGAGAGATCAGAGAACAGGGTAGCAAAGGGGCAGACAGGCTTAAAGAAGATGCAGAGGAGAGCGGCGAGGGACCAGGGTTGCCAAGCATCACAGAAGAAAAACAAGTGCAGAGAAGCTAGGCAAGGAAAGGCTCCCATGGCAGGCAGCACCACAGCGGGAGAGATGCTCACCATTTACTCTGGGGAAATAAGGGCTTTTCCCTTATATGCCATAGTGGGACAGCAGGTGGCGCTACAGTTTCTAGTGGAAGAGACAACCCGCTGCTACAAGAGAGGGGAAGGAAGGAAAGGGGTCCCAGGTTGCTGTAGGCAGGACTGGAGCCCCCAGGGGAGGTGAGAAGAGCTCGGGTGGATAACGTGTCCTGTGGCATGAAGTTCCACCTGGGGCGTATCCAAGTGGGAATGGGAAATGTTGGCTCTGTTTTTTTAACAATTAAAGTGTATTATACAACCCAACTATCTTACACAAGAGGGAAAAAAAGTTAAAGGGAAACAAGAGTGAACCTTCCAGTATCTCTTCCACGGGACGGGTCCCTAGGTGTCTCTGGCTTGAGCACTGGTCCGGCCTGTTCACTGATCCTTTTCCCCATCCACGTGCGCTCGAGCTCAGTCTGAACCTGCTGCCTCATCTAGTCCTCACTGCCTGCCTGTCTGTCTCTCACGTGCAAGGGCCGGTCTCCTCCTCCCATCGAGGGTCGATTAGAAACACAATAATCACCGAGAAGAGACTTGATACCCTATGAGCATATACAGGGGGAGGTAATCCCTCTCAGGAACAGTCATAGGGGAGGGGAATAAGGGGAAAATGGGAGGGAGGGAAGAATGGGAGGATACAATAGATGGGATAACCATTGAGATGTAACAAGAATAAATTAATAAATAATAAAAAAAAGAAGAAACACAATAATCCGGGTGGAATCGCAGCCCCCCCCCCCATCTGCTTTCTGAATTCCCAGTCGGCTTCCTGAATTCCAGGCCCAGGATGGCTCCACCCAGTCTGTCTCAAGGTTAATCTCAGGGAGTATCTGTGGTGTGTCCAAAGACAAAGCCGGCCAAGACAGCTTTCACCTGTGACAAAACTTACAATCCTTCCCACAGGGAAACTTATCAGAGAGGGAAAAAAAAGTGTTCTAAGTCACAGAGGAAAGGCGTCCCTTGTCCTTGTGATTGGAGGCCACTGAGGGCGAGAGCAACTTCCTGGCACATGGGTAGGGCTTTTATAGTGAGAGAAGACAAAGCTGGGAGCCCCACCATGGAGAAAGAGAGGGGAGAGAGCAGGAGAGAAGGGAGATGTCCCCGTGGATGTAGCCAGAGGTATGGCAGGATACAGGAGCCAGATAAGCACCTACAGACTGTAGGGTGTCCACATGGATGGCATAGCAGACCAGAGCCCAGAGAGACACACAGAGAGGAAAGTGGAGGGGAGAAGGAGCCGAGAATGCAGGCTCTAGGGTTTGGGGAGTTGAATGTGATGGATGGAAGGAACTAGCAGAAACAAAGGATCTGTCCATACCTTAGGAGGGGCGCATCAGCAGCGTGCCTCAGAGGAGCCGAGTTCCCTGGAAGGGAACTTGTTTCTGTACCTTTCTTGGTTTTGGCACCAGATGAATGAAAAGAAGAAATAAAAAGTAAAGGGCATGACCGCTCCTAGGCACGGTGGAGGAGAAAGCCTATTGTACATAAAAGGGAAGGGGCAGCGACACCTCAGAGAGCCCAGAGTGGACATGGCCAGACTGAGCTGGGCCATGTGAGGAGAGAGGAGGGAGGGAGAGGAAGAGCTGAGGCACCAAGCAAGAGGGGTGGTCTGGGCCAAGAGACTGACCAGAAGGGTAAAGGGGAGACTGAAAGGCTGGGTAACCAAAATGACTGGATTACATAGGGAAGGGCAGCCCATCCCCTGGACTGGAGAGTTCAGGGTAGGGGGTGGGTATACCAGCCAATACCCTGTAACAAGTAGAGACTAAAGGATGCTGGGAGAACCAGGCTGCCAGGTCCACTCTGACTTGTTAAATAGGCACCTTAGCTGGCTGTACAGGTTTGAGACCTACCAGGCCCAAGTGTTAGGGCAGAGGCAGAAAGCAGCCTGCTTCCTTGCCAAATTATCACAGAACCGTCTCTAGCCCAATTGCCAATATTATTCCTCTGCGAAGTTCTTGAGTGGGACCTCCACGGTCCACAGTGTTCTCAACACTGCTGCCTTCCAAGCGCCTACTAGGATGCTAAGCTCTGCTTACAGCAGCCAATCACTTTTCCAGTCCAAAAATTACTAAGCCTTCCACAGTCCTTCAAAAGCAGCAATGCCAGGTCCTTCAGAGCAAGCAGCTACTTGCATTTCCTGTTCTCTAGGGAGAGCTCTTAGTGGTGGTGGAGGCAGGACAAGCTGGTGCAGAAAGCTGAGACATCACTTCTCCAGCCACATTCAGAAAACAGAGAGATAACTGAAAGGAGGGTGGGGCTATAAATGCTACCTCCTCCCGCGGTGACCTCACTTCTTCCAGCAAGCATCCACCTCCTAAAGGCGCCTCAAAGAGCATCATCAATTGGGGACCATGTACTTAAACACTCCAGCCTCTGGGAGCGGGGCATTTTTTCCCATTCAAACCACCATAATAGCGTTTTCAATTTTTAAACAGCTTTTTTAAATTTTTTATTTTTCAGTTAGCCCCTTGATACAAGGAGTGATGCAACACCTGCTGTGGTGTTTTCACAGCCACTGCCAGGAAATTTAGGGCAGAAGCACCAGCCTTTTCCCTCCCTCAGCCTGTCCTTTCAGCGACCCTATCGATGGGTCATTATTTTTGATAATTCACCGCCAAGTGTAGTCAGTCCTTGAAAGATCTTGGTAATTGTCCCATTACATGAGATATTATTGGAAATAAAGGGCAAGTCCCCCACTGAGGATGCCACAAACATCCCCTTCTTTGTCAGCCTCATACCAACTGAAGTCCCGTTCTCTCAAGCCTTGTAGGTGGTGGTACCCAGCTGGCTAGACAGGATCATTGCAGGCAGACTTGACACATCTTTGTGGATTATAATAGTTAATAACTCTACATTCCTGCTTACTGTTAGCCCTAGAAGGATATGGATGGTTTTAATTCTATAGCAATTTGGTTTCTGTTAGGTTTCAAACTCTGGGATAGATGGCTGAGGTGCCTGTTCAATATATCAAAGTGGACCTGGCTTCCAGGTTCTCCCAGCATCCCTCAGTCCCTACCTGTTGCAGGGCCCTCCTGGTTGGCACACCCTGTCTTCCCTCCCCCCACCCCCACCCCCACTTACTTCCCTTCTCCCCTCTCCTCACACAGTCCAGCTCAGTCTGGTCATGTCCACTCTGCACTCTCCAGATGTCCCTGTCTCCGCCTATGCTCGCCACATAATAAGCCATCTCCACCACCCATTTCCTACCTTTTTGTTTATTTATTTTTCATTTATCTTATACCTAAACCTGGGTCCAGTTACTTTTTTTTTTCTTTTCTTTTTTTCCCATTTGGCCTTAAATTGTTTGGAACAGCCCTGGGGACTCTTAGAAAGTCAGTGTAGTTATCTAAGACCCTACAGTACCTACACCTTTTTAACCCAGGGTTAGCTTTGCTAAGGCTCGACTTCTCCTTGAAGGTATCAAATGAGCCAGCTCACCGGGCCTATACCAGCTGGGTAGCAGGCTTGAGTGATGGCGGAAAGGCTCCCCTGCCCACAGCACTACCCTCTGTCAAACTGTGAAGCACCGAGTGCCCTTTGGTACTTGAGACAGTCAAGTACTTGAGACACGGGCACAAGCTCCAAGATCTCCCTTGGGTGATAGAATCCATCTCCGGCCATGTGAGAGTAATTTACTCACCTCACTGAGAAACAGGGGGCTCCAGAGGGCCAGGCTACACAGCTGGGAACAGGAGCAACAGCCTCTGAAGCCTTATTTCCCCTGGTGTCTTTATCCAGAAACAAGGACCAAGTCATTAGTCTGACTGGGCTTGTGTCCAAGCTGAGAGGAAAGCCTTCTCCCTGTGCCTGGGGGTGTCCTCCCTGCAAGCATAGCAGGCACCCCTGCAGAGCACGCAGACCACACATCTGCCCCAGTGTTTTTTCTTAGGATCTACTTTCGTTTCTAAGGCCTGTCCATCCTTTCTTGCTTGCTTTTGGTTCTCATGATGTTAACTTGGCAGACATCACATTTTACAGCACTGGTGACCAGGTTTCAGCTACACTAATTGCAAAGCCAATAGGAAAGTGATATGGAACGATTTCCTGGACATTTTCCATACTACTTGGAAAAGATTCATTGTACAGTAGAGCTTTGGTGTGAGTACCTTAGACTGACTCCTGGAGTTGAGCCGGCTGAGAGGTCCCCACCAGGAGATAGGGAGTCTGGAGGCTGGTGCAACAATGTTTCTTTCTAAATTCTGGACTAGATACATTCTTTCAGTTGGAAACATTTTTGTTTAGAATTCAGTTTAAAACCTCCAGCCTGACCAGTTTTCTTAACACCAAGCTTTCACTTTGGGTGTTGGCTGGGGTGTAGGAAGTCTCCCCTTCAGCAGTCCTCCCGGTGTGTTCAGGATCATTTGTTAGGAACCCTCCCAGAAAGGCTGGAGCTGTTTTCTGTCTGGGTTCTTATTAACACCAGGCCACCAGGTCACCAAGTCACCAAGCTTCGATCCCAAAGCTGTGGCTTGGGCAGAGGGTCAGTGAGACAGTGTATAATCTTCCTTCCCTTTTGGTGTATCTTTGTTTTCTAAAGTCAACCCCCCTACACACATACACACACACACACACACACACACACACATACACACACA
>OU015742.1:60115240-60135609 GCA_907169655.1 Acomys percivali | reverse complement strand
CACACACACACACACACACACACACACACACACACACACGAGAATCTTTTTTTTTTTCCGAGACAGGGTTTCTCTGTGTAGCCTTGGCTGTCCTAGACTCACTTTGTAGTCCAGGCTGGCTTCGAACTCACAGCGATCCGCCTGCTTCTGCCTCCCGAGTGCTGGGATTAAAAGCGTGCGCCACCACGCCCGGCGAGAATCTTTCAAGAACACAACCGATCCTTTGTCCAAAGCCACTTTTCTTCTTTTATTAAGCAATTGCTCTCCAGGCACCAGGATGTACTTTTTGATCCTTTTGTAGCTGGCTTAATTAACTTTTCATAGGATCTTGTGGTTTGAACGAGAAGTGTTGGACCCTCACGCCCAACTTGGGAAGGGGGTCGCCATGAGAGACCACACGAGGCACAACGCACTGATGCAAAAGCAAAGGTTTATTGCTGACGCGCCAGGGTCCCTCAGCACTTGAGAGGCTACGGACCCCCAGTGACTGTTACAGGCTAGTTTTAAAGGCTAAAACCACAAAGCAGGTGGGGTTGCTTATCAAGTAAGACCATATGGACGCTAGGACACTGAGTGGGTTGGAGCCACCACTGAGTGGTCCTGAGCTGCTCTGCAGACACCTGAGCAAAGGGAGAAATGGAAGGAAAATAAAGTCTCTAAAAGTTGAAAAAAAAAAAAAAGAGTTTGAAACCTCAAGGTCAGCGGCCCCGAGTGACACGCCTCCTCCAACAAGGCCACACCCCCTAATCCTTCCCAAGCAGTCCCACCAACGAGAGTCCAAGTACTCAAATATATGAGCCTGTGGCAGTCCTTCTGAGAAATTGTAAAATTATAAAATGTAAGACGCTTGTTTGCCCTGCCTACCCAGAGGCTTCTCCCAGTTCTCGTTACTCCTAGCCTCAGGAGTTCCACCCTAGTTCCCAGAATAGCTACATGCGAGCTCCCAAATATCAGAGGTCCCATACGGTTTCCAGTAACCGCCCTAGTAACCCACACCCAAGTCCCCACAAGAGGTCTCCCAACGCCAGATGTCCTAGCTCACATTTCTGGATCTTTCATGGTTTGTTCAGTGTGTCTGTGCTGCCTGTGTCGCTCACCTGTTAATGATCTGGGCGCCATCTTGGTTTCTCAGCTCTTCCACCACCAGTGGCTTGTGCTTTCATGACCCCTGTTTCACTACGAACAGTAATCGGTTGGATTTACTGTTAGCTGTGTTATTTATCTCTTGTTGGGGCCTAGTTTATATAGTTATCCTTATCATTGGTTCAGCTAAAACCATTATCCCCAGCACAGGCTCTCACACACTGTGCCCGTTATAAAGCATTCACTCCTCACGTGTGAGCTCATGATGGAATCCTGGGCTCCAGCAACCCCAACAAGCTAGGCTTGGCCATCTGGCTCATCAGCCCAATTAAAGAGACTAGAAATGGTGGGAAGAAAAGAAAAGAGATGCATTCGGTATGGCCACAGTTGGAAGGAGGGCAGATGGGCAACTCCAACAACCCTGAGTCAACACTCTGGAGAGACACAGACTGAGGGGCTGGGTGATGGCTCAGTCAACAAAGTGTTAGGCTATCAAACAGGCAAACCTGTGTTTGACTCCCAGAACCTGCACAAAATAAGGCAGGTGTGGTGGCATGTGCTCATAACCCCGTTTGAGGGAGGCATGGACCGGAAGCTCCGAGCCGATGAGAGACTTGACCTCAGAATATCAGGTGGGTGGTTCCTGAAGAATGCCAACAGCTGTGATTGTCCTATGACCTCTATATGCACACACCACAGGCATGTCCACACGCACGTATGTGTGTGTGTGAACACACACAACACACGTGAGATCAGACAGAGATGCAGAGATCTGAAGCATAGTGCAGCGAGATTGTTTTCACATAGAAGCACTGGGTGGGAGAGAGCAAGAGCGAGAGTGTGGACTCGGAGATATAGGAATAACGGCCAGCAAAAAGAGACAGGAAGTAGGTCCGAGACAGACTGTTCCACAGCCAGGCCTGTAGGGTTCCAGGGTCTGATTCAGATCGGACACACACTGTCCAGTTGGTTGGCTTGCTCAATGGATTGCAACACTCTCCTTAGTCCAGACAGCGTCAGCGTTGCACCTGAAGGGCTTGGCCTCTCCAAGGTCAGCACCAGCCTGGGGGCCCTGTGCCTACATGCAGGCTACAGACGCTTCCCAGCCAGCCAGCCTGCCTCAGAGACAGGAACCAGCCAGGCCAACGAATGTGCCTAGAGATTGGCAAGGTGGTGCAATGGAAAGCTACCTGCTGTGCAAACTTGTAAACTTGAGTTTGGTATCATGGACCCACATAAAGGTGGAAGAGAGAACCCAACTCCATAAAATTGTTGTCTGGCACACACACACACACACACACACACACACACACACACACACACACACACACTCCTCCACTGATCTCTCAATCAGTAACTGCTCCTGAGCATGCAGAGGGCTGAGGTCCCTTGTCTGGCTTGTTTCCAGGTGCTGCAGAGACCGCAGGGGCACCAGCAGTAGAATGGAGTGGAACTGGTGGGAGATGAAGCCTTCCTGGGGCCTGACATGGCGGCCACTCTCTGTCCTCCTCAAACGACAGCCCAGTCACCCCTGGTCATGCTTGGCTACCACATCCTGAAGGGAGGGTATCCATTTAGCAAAAGGAAGTCACTGGTATCAAGCATAAAGTTTAACCTGGGTTACTTCATATTAACATAAGAGAACTGAGTCCAAAATACCACCCCACCTCGCTATGGGTGCACGTACATGTGTAAAGAAAATTAATTATTCTATTAATATTAATTAAAGTTGATTATTAATACAGCAGCAGTTATTTCTTAACCTGCTATTTTATAAATAGACGATACAGAAGCGTGTTAGATTTATAACAACCCTTAAAACACTAGGGCTGGGCATATATCAACCCTTGAAGCTATCTTGTTTGCTTCCTGTCCAAAGTCCTCATAAATACTTGTGCATGTTGCACCTGGGCTGCTTCTGCTCCATCAGGCCAGTCCTCAGAGCAAGCTGCTCTCAGCCACAGCCACGTGCTCCTGGTTATGCTAACCCATGGTGACCTGCTTGCTTTTTCTTCCTTCCTCTCCCCTTTTCCTTCTGTGACTCCCACAAGCCCACAAGCCTTAGCTCTGCCTACCTTTCTTCTGCCCAGCCCAGGCAGTCAGCAACTTTATTAGCCAATCAGGGAAAATTGGGGAGCACTCCTTACCTCACTTGGATACAGGAGATGGTTCAACATACATTGGCCCATGGTGGGGCAAGAACCAGATCTCAGGGCACTGAAATCAGCATCTGAAAACACAGTGCACAAGACCCTCCTCCAACATACATGTTCCTGTATTCACATGTGTGTATGTGTGGAAGTCGTAGGTCGACACTGGGCATCTTCTTCCACTGTCCTCTCTCTCCATCCTGTCTTTTGAAGCAGGGTCTAACCTGGAGCTCCCTGATTTGGCAAGATTAGCTGGCATGGAGCTCTAGGAATCCACCTCCTCCCCAGCACTCTGATCACAAGAGCTGCCACCATTCCTGCCTTTTTACGTGGATGCTGGGGATCTGCTCCTTACACTTGAGCAACCGGTACCAGCGCCATCTTCCCAGTTCCGCACAGTATTAACTTCTTTGTTTAAATAAGAGACTATCCTTGTCTCTCTCTACTTTGGACTCCTTGTGTCTTGGCTTTCTCCTTTCCTGGGAGAACTCTACACTTCTGTTGCTGAGCTCCTGAGCAGAGCACAGGGGACTCTGCTGTACCCTAGGCCAGAGGCTGGATGTTCCTGGGGCCTGGGAGGCCTCCTTGGGAAGGTGTGCAGAGCTGAGGGCCAGAGGCTGGAGCTGAGGGAATAGCTGCTGCTGGACCCACAGACAGGGGAATCGGGTGGGGTGAGGGCCTAGCCTGGATGGTCCTGGGGCCCAGCAAGTCTCCTCAGGAAGGTGGGCAGGGCTGCAGGCTGTAGGCTGTGCACTCCTGGCATCTACCAGGTCTCCTCAGGAAAGCAGGTCAGTATATTTGGCTTTATGTTGAGGTATTTGATCCATTTGGAGTTGAGTTTTGTGCCAAGTGATAAATAAATATGAATCTACTTGCGTTCTTCTACATGCAGACATCCACTTTGACCAGCATCATTTGTTGAAGAAGCTAATTTTTTTCCAGGGTGTAGTTCTGATTTCTTTTTTAAAAAATCAGTTGTCCAGATGTGTGTGGATTTATGTTTCGGTCTTCAATTCTATTCCATTGATCAATGTGTCTAGTTTTATGCCAGTATCATGTGGTTTTTATTACTATAGCTTTGTTGCACACCTTGAAATCTTGAAATCAGGGGTGATGATACCTCTGGAAATTCTTTTATCATATAGGATTGTTTTTAACTATCCTATGGTTTTTGTCTGTCCATATGAAGTTGAGAATTGCCCTTTCAAGGTTTTTAAATAATAGTGTTAGATCTGGGCATGGTGGTGCACACCTGCAATCCCAACACCAGGGGAGGCAGAGGCAGGCACATCTCTGTGAGTTCGAAGCCAGTCTGGTCTATAGAGTCTAGGACAGCCAAGGATACACAGAGAAACTCTGTAAAAAAGAAAAATGAAAAAAAAAAAGACTTGTGTTGGAATTTTGATGGGGATTGCATTGAATCTGTAGATTGCTTTGGGTACGATGGACATTTTTACTACCTTAATCCCACTGATCCACGAGCATGGGAGAGCTTCCCATCTTCTGTTCAATTTCTTTCTTCAAGACTTGGAGTTTTTTGTTTGTTTGCTTGTTTGTTTGTTGTCATGCACGTCTTTCACTTGCTTGGTTAGAGTTACTTAATGATATCTTATATTACTTGAGGCTGTTGTGAAAGGCGTTGTTTCCCTGATTTTTTTCTGTCAGTCAATTTGTCAGTTTTCATTTGTATATAGGAGGGATACTGTTGGGTTTTTTTGGGGGAGTGTTGTTTTTTTAATTTTTGTTTTTAGTTAATCTTGTATCCAGGCACTTTGCTGAAGCTGTTGATCTTGTGAAGGAGTTATCTGGTGGAATTTTTGGATTCACTTATGTATATTACCATATCATTGCAAATAACAAGTCTTTGAATTTTTTCTTTCCAGTTTGTATCCCTTGTTCTCCATCAACTGTCTTATTGCTTTGGCTAAAACATCAAGTACTATATTGAATAGCTATGGAAGCCGGGCGGTGGTGGCGCACGCCTATAATCCCAGCACTCAGGAGGCAGAGGCAGGTGGATCGCTGTGAGTTCGAGGCCAGCCTAGTCTACAAAGTGAGTCCAGGATGGCCAAGGCTACACAGAGAAACCCTGTCTCAAAAAAACCAAAAAAAAAATAAAACCAAAAAAAAAAAAAAAAAAGAAAGAAAGAAAGAAAGAAAGAAAGAAAAGATATGGAGAGTATGGGCAGCCTTGTCTTGTTCCTGATCTTAGTGGAACTGCTTTGAGTTTCTCTCCATTTGATTTGATGTTGGCTATAAGCTTTCTGTAAATTCCCTTTTAATGTTTAAGTATGTTCCTTGTATCCCTAATCTCTCCAGAACTTGTCACTAAGGAGTATTGGATTTATTCAATGACTTCTTCTGCATCTAATGAGATGATCATATGTTTTTTCTTTCAGTTTGTTTATATGATGAGTTATGTTGATTTTCTTATGTTGAACCATCTCTGCATCTCTACTTGATCATGGTGGATGATTTTTTTAATGTGTTCTTGAATTCGTTGTGAGTATTTTATTGAGGATTTATTTTCATTCATGTTCAAAAAGGATATTGGGCTGTAATTCTTTTTCCTTGTTGAATCTTTTATATGGTTTGGGTATCAGGATGACTATGGCCTCATAAAATTAATTTGGCAATGTTTCTTCTGTTTCTGTTTTGTGGAATAGTTTGAGGAGTATTGGTGTTACCTCTTCTTTAAAAGTCTGGTAGAATTATGTACTAAAACCATCTGGCCCCAGATTTGTTTGTTTGTGAAATGTTAATGACTGCTTTTATTTTACTAGGGGCTATAGGTGTATTTAAACTATTTATCTCATCTTTATTTAACTTTGGTTAGTGATACCTATTAGGAAAATTATCCATTAAAATTTTTAAAATTTTTTTTAGATTTTCCAATTTTGTGGAGTACAAGTTTTTTAAGGATAACCTAGTAATTCTCTGGATTTCCTTGGTGAGTGTTGTTATGCCCCTTTTTGTTTCTGATTTTGTAAATTTTTGTATCTTTTTCCATCTTTTAGTTTGTTTGGATAAGAGTTGTCTATCATGTTGGTTTTCTCAAAGAACCAGCTCTTGGTTTAATTGATTCTTTGTTTCTATTTTATTGATTTCAGCTTTCAGTTTGATTATTTCCCACCATCTACTTCTCTCCTGTGTGTTTACTTCTTTTTGTTCTAGAGCTTTCAGGTGTGCTGTTAAGCTGCTAGTATGAGATCTCTTCAACATTTTTTAAAAAATGTCGTCTCTTAGTGCCATGAACTTTCCTCTTAGAACCACTTTCATTATGTATGATAAGTTTGGGTAGGTTGTGTTTTCATTTTCATTGAATTCTAGAAAGTCTTTAATTTCTTTCTTTATTTCTGTCTTGGCCCAGTTTTCATTCAGTAGAGAGTTGTTCAGTTTCTATGAGTTTGTAAGCTTTCTGTTGTTCCTATTGTTGTGATATCTGGTTTTAATCCATTGTGGTTTGAAAGGATGCAGAGAGTTATTTCTTTTCTTTTTCTTTCTTTCTTTTTTCTTTTTCTTTTTTTTCTTTTTCTTTCTTTCTTTTTCTTTTTCTTTCTTTTTTGGTATCTGTTGAGACTTGCTTTCTGACTGAGTTTGTGATCAGTTTTGGGGAAAGTTCCATGAGGTGCTGAGAAGAAAGTATATCCTTTTGTGTTTGGGTGAAATGTTCTGTGAATATCTTTTAGGTCCACTTGATTCATAATGTTTGTTGACTCCAGTATTTCTCTGTTTAGTTTTTGGTCATGTCCATTGGTGAGAGTGGGTAGTGGTGTTTCCCATTACCAGTGCTCGAGGGGCAATATGTGATTTAAGCTGCAGTAGCGTTTCTTTTATAAAAGTAGGTGCCCTTTGTGTTTGGGGCATGGAGCTTAAGAACTGAAACTTCATCTTGGTAGATTTTTTTTTCTTTGATGAGTATGAAGTGTCCTTCACTGTCTCTTTTGATTGATTTTGGTTTGAAGTCTATTTTGTTAGATAAAAACTTGTTACTGAGGTCCATTTTCTTGAACAATCTTTTCCAACCCTATATTCTGAGGTAATGTCTATCTTTGATGTTGAGGCATATTTATTGTATGCAGTGCAAGGATGAATACTGTTTTTTCATCTATTCTGTTAGTCTGTGTCTTTTTTTGTTTGTTTGTTTTGTTTTTTGAGACAGGGTTTCTCTGTGTTAGACTTGGCTGTCCTGGACTCTCTTTGTAGACCAGGCTGGTCTCAAACTCACTGCGATCTGCCTGCCTCTGCCTCCCGAGTGCTGGGATTAAAGGCATGCGCCACCATGCCCAGGTTAGTCTGTGTCTTTTTATGGGGGGAATTGAGACCATTGATATTGAGAGATATCAATGACCTATGATTTTTCATTCCTGTTTTGTTGCTGCTACTGCTGTTGTTGTTGGTGGTGGTAGTGTGTGTGTGTCCTTCATCCTTTTGGTTTTGCTGGTGTACAATTATTCATTTTCTGTGGTTTTGTGGGTGTAGTTTACCTCCTTGGGTTGGAGTTTTCCTTCTAGTGCCTTTTATAGGGCTGGATTTGTAGCTAGGTAATGTTTTAAAGTTGGCTTTGTTGTAGAGTATCTGGTTTTCTCTATCTATGGTGATTGAAAGTTTTGCTGGGTTTAGTAATCTCACCTGGTATCTGTGGTCTCTTACAGTCTGCAGGGCATTTGTCCAGGACCTTCTGTCTTTTAGAGTCTCTGTTGAGAAGTCTGGTGTAATTCTGATAGGTCTGCCTTTATATGTTACCTGCTCTTTTCCCCTTGCAGCTTTTTAATACTTTTTCTTTTTTCTGAATATTTAGTATTTTGATTATTATGTGGTGAGAGGACTTTCTTTCATGGTCCAGTCTATTGGGTGTTCTGTGTGCTTCTTGTGTATTTACAGGCATCTCCTTCTTTGTGTTAGGCAAATTATCTTCTATGATTTTGTTTAAAATATTTTCTTTTAGCTGGGATTTTTCGCCTTCCTATTATTCTTAGGCTTGATCTTTTCATTGTGTCCCTGTTTTCCTGAATGTTTGTGAGTGTAACTCTTTAGATTTGACATTTTCTTTGATAGATATACCAGTTTCTCCTCTCTTATCTTTGGTGGTTGAGGTTCTCTCTTCCATCTCTTGTATTCTGTTGGTGAAGCTTGTCTCTGTATTTCCTACTCTCATTCCTAAATGTTTGATTTCCAGAATCCCTTAGCTTGTGTTTTCTTTATTGCTTCTATTTCTATTTTTAGGTCTTGAACAGTTTTATTCATTTTCTTCAACTTGGACAAGCCTGAGGTAGTGGCTCTACTGGGTAAACAGAGAGGGTTGAAGAAGGTCTGTGGGCAGTCTACATGGTCTTCTGGAAGTTGTGGCTTGTGGCTGAGCAGCAGGTGTCTGCCTGAGTTGGAGTCTGGGACACAGTGATGACTGGGGGAGAGAAGGGTAGGAGGGGATGGTCTGTGGGGTCCACAGGAGGCATGGAGGTGGGGGAAGGGAGGCTGTGGCTGGTGTTCTGTTGCAGCGCTAGGGGCAAGGCTGAGGGATTGGGTGTCTTGGGATTTAAAAAATTTTTATTTTGATTTTATGTGTAGGTGTTCTCTCTGTCTGTCTGTCTGTCTATGCATTATGTGCATGCCACGCCTTTTACATCCAGAAAAGGGTGTAGGATATCCTGGGACTGGAGTTACAGATGGTTGTGAGTGGATATCTGGGTGCTGGGAATCATACCTGGATCCTCTGGAAGAGCAGCCAGGGCTCTGAACCATGGAGCCATCTCTCCAGCCCTTAGTGTTTGACTTCAAATGCCTGTTTCTCTATCAGCTGGTAAGATAACTTGGCTGGGTATAGTAGTGGTCTTGACTGGCAGGTGTGCTCCTCCACTTCATCCTGGATGCAGAGCTTATGCTGAGCTGCCTGATGTGATCCTCCTTGAGGGGAGTCTCTCCCCTCTCTGAGAGCTCTTCAGATTGTTTTGTGCTGCAGTGTTCTGACTCTAATGTGTCATGGAGAGGTTCTTCTCCTTGGCCCTGAGGGTGTGGCAGCACCTGCTGTACCCTGTACTTTCCGCTGTCAGAGCTGAGCCGATTGACACCTGAACTACTTAGCAGGTCTGCATCCAGCTCTCCCCAATTCCTCCTGCGTCTGGCTTCTGCCCTGTGGCTGTGACAGGCTGAGCCCAGGCCACTTGTCTCTTGTCCTCTAGCCCTTAGAATGGCTTGGTCTTAATCAGTCAGCTCTCTTTCAGGATGGTGCCCAGACAAGACCCCCAGAAATGCCACGAGTGACAAGATGGAAGTCCTCTCCATTGCTGCCCTGTTACACTGGATGAGATTGTCTCACCAACACCCTTGGGCAGGTTCCAGACTTAGAAGAACCACAGGCTTGTTCTTAGGCTAGGACGGCAAGTCTATTTTTACCATGACCACCTGGCTTACCTTTTGGATGACGCACCTGGCTTCTCTCCCACAACTGGGATGCCGTGCTTGTGCTCTGAGTGGCTCGGTTTCTCACTGTGTCATCTTTTCTGTTTTTCTATGCTTTTTGGCTGTCTTATCCCGGCTTTATGATTTCTTTCTTCTTTCAGGGTATGTGTGTGTGATGTGCATACATGTTTGTTTCTATTCACAGATGTGTAACATATTTGTACATGTGTGGTGTGTGTATTCATGTGTTTGTTTGGGGTGTGTATGTATATATGTTTGTGGTGTGTGTGTGTGTGTGTGTGTGTGTGTGTGTGTGTGTGTGTAAAAACTTGAGGTTGATGTTAGAGTCTTTTCTTCTTTGATCACTCTTTCACCTTACTCTGAGGCAAGGGCCCTCAGTCAATCCCAGAACTCCTCACTGCAGCCAGTCAGCTGAGTCAACTTTTCCAGGGACTCAGTCCTCTGCCCCCTTAGGCTTGAATTACACACAGGTGAGCTGCCAAGCTCACATGGTACTTACATGAGCTCTGGGACACAAAGTTCCTTTGCTTGTGTGGCAAGCTCTTTACCTGCTGAGACATTCTCCCTCTGTGCTTTCTGATGCTCCAGCCATCTTGCTCCTGTGTGTAGCAGGAGCACAAAGACCAGAAGAGGGCATTAGATCCCCAGATCTGGAGTTCCAGCTGGTTGTGAGCTGCCACATGGATGCTGGGAATGGAACCCAGTAGTCTGGAAGAGTGACCAGTGGTTCTAACAGGCGCAGCATCTCTCTAGGCCCAGAGCTGACAATTCTTAATGGCAACAATACACAGCGGCTTCCTTCAGGGATCTTCAACCTTGACCCCTGTTTTACCTTTCAGTGTTCCAGCACCCAAAGCCACACCTTAACCACCGGAGAGCAGCGGAGGCTGTATGTGTGAGGCACATCTTGCCTGGCCATGATTTTATCAGATGTGGTCAATCAATCAACCAATCAATCAATCAATTGATCACAACACATTGTTACTGATACTTGAGACAGCCCAGCGGCCCTGTTGGTTTCAGAGACTCCTGCCAACAGCATGGACAAAGAGTGCTGGGGGGGTGGCGCGGGGCTGAGCCATGACCTGTACACATGTATAGATGCTGATATAGATGTTTCCATGAACCAAGCCTGATTTACCTGTAACATATAAGATCAACAGCCACTCTCTAGTGTCTGCCCTAAGCTGTCATGGGGACTGTTGCTCGTTATCCCAGGTGGCTCCCCGAGACAAGAGAAACTCCCAGCACAGAGAGAGACAGTAGGGTTGGAGGGGGTGTACGCACACATGTACACGGGCGTGTCTTGACCTCTCAGCCTGCTTCATAATCGAATGAAAATGAAGCCCATATTAAAAAACTACTAATGCCTTCAAGTTGGTAATAGTTGCACAAAAATCCAAGCAGGAGGCCTTTGGGACAAGAGGCTTTCATGAAGCCACTCTGGCACAGAGCTGACAAGAAGAGCTGGCCTGAAGACTAGTGTGCTTGTTAAGTCATTTCTCTGTGTCCTCCCTTCCCCAGGTAGCTGTCTGGAGAGGTCCCTTGCTCTAGACTGAGGAGGCTGGAGGCTCTGGTGGACTCTTACCCCCACCCCCTTTTGCATCTCTTGTGGTGTTGCCAACTCCGCCTATAGGCTTCCACTCTGCCTCCCTGTGGTAAGTGCTGGTTCCATTAGGGGCTGTGTAATGAAGGAGACAGGCTCTCGGGTGTGAAAGAACTACAGGGAAGGAAGGAGTTGATGCTTGGTTTGGGCACTCCTGGGTCCAGCTGTGTCCACCCCAAGCCCTTCTCAAGCATTTTCTAAGGACAAGGATTTTTGAAATGTTGTTTTGGCCCCAGGCAGATGGCACCATCTTTAGCCTATCAAGCACTGCACTGAGTGGGCTGCAGCGTGGGGCTGATGGCCAAGTCAGCATGTGGCCAGAAGCCCCACTACAGTTCTTGAGCTGCAGGTGAGCTCAGCAGGAAAGAAGCCCTTCCCAGACCAATCTATGAAGGTAGGTGGATGACCACTTCTGAGCGATTACTCTGGGCCATGAGCCCACCCCAGGCCTGAGGATTGGTATAGAGTTACCAAGAAGGAACAGGAAGCAAAGTGTGTGAGGAAGGGCTTGTTTCCTGGTTGGAGGTGTAATCCATCATGACAGATAAGATGTGGGCAGCAGGAATGGGAGGCAGCTCACTCACACTGCCTCGGACCCCAAAGCAGATGGCACAGGAGGAGGACAGTTGTTACAAGCTTCAAGGCCCGGCCAGTGCCATGGACCCACTTCTTCTAGCTGGGCTCCGCCTCTGCAAAGCTTCACAAGCCCCCAAAACAAATCTCACCAGCTGGGGAGCAAGTGTTCAAACACATGAGCCCGTGGGGTGGAGGGACACATCACACACAAACCATCGTAGTTGGTGAGGGGACTTCCCAGGGGACCACGGAAAGACTGCTACCGGCAAGTGGAGGGGTGTTCACAACAAATGGCCACGAAGCCTAGGGTTGTTCTTTCCAACCCAGGCCAGCAGCAGCAGGCAGGGCTGGTGTGTAGGCAAAATGACTGCTCTGTGTGCACGGGACTGGGGGGCTTGGGAAAGGGAAACCCAAACACCCAGGCTGCAGACTAGATGGGAAGAAAGGGACAGTGTGTAAGCAGGGTTTTGGAAGACCGGGAGGAGTTCACCAGACCATACCATTGTGCTGGGCAAAAACGGTCCTGACCACAAAGGTTTGGAAACCTGACTGACCTCCGTCCTGGCCTCATAGAGAAAATGACTTCACTCTCCTGAGCCGCAGCGCATCCTCGACAGAGCTGAGGGTAGAGGAGACCCGAAAGAAACAGGAAGAGGAAATGGGGCAGGGGCCTGACAAAGCCCTTGCTCAATTGCGTTTCCACAGCTACACAGTGGACACAACAGTCTGCTCTCCAGCCACAGGAAGGCAGTTTCGTGCAGCGCCACCTAGTGCCGGCTGAGAGTTGTTACGTAGTTAAAAGTTCTGAGGGTGGAGGCTGACAGGTCCCAACAGATTGGGCCGGGGCTTCCATAGAAGATGCAGGTAGGCGGGACACCTGGCCTACCAGATCTGTGACTCAGGGCTCTCCCCACCTGCTCATAGGAACCTACTGGACCCTGCCTCCCTAGGGATGCATAGACTAGAGGGCTGCAGAGATGCACTTTGAAAGCTCTCAGAGACAGGAGGACAGTGCTGTGGATATCGGCTCTGGGAACCCCTATGTATCACACCGAGTGTTTCAGAATGAGGTGGGTGACCTGCTGTCTGGTGCCCAGGAGGAGGGCCCAGGGTTCCCCTCAATCAAGACTGGGTTTTGAACCCTAACTCCGCAGAGGCCACTGGGACCTCTGCGGACTTCCGCCACAGGGTCTGTGGTCAAGGAAGAGCTTGGAGCAGGACTAGCTGTGTGTTTTGGAGCTGGCCCTTGGAGGCAAGGGTCCCCCCCCCCCCCGCAGGACTTAGTAGGAAAAGAACAGCTTTATTTCTTAACGACAGCGGATACAGGGCTTGCTAGAGCGCAGTGATGGCCCCTGCATTTTACACGGTCATACAGCGAGCCGGTGGGCAGTCTAAGGGTCTCCACCACGAGGACACACCATCTCCAGTTCTCGATCCTGCTTGGTGTCTCATTTCACCTTCCTAAGTCCTGTATTAGGCACAAGAAATCCCAGGCTCAGAGATGTGAAGAGGCTAGTCCAGGATACCAGATCCCGCAGCTGTTCTAACCTCGCAACCTCCTTACTACGTAATTAACTCCTGACGGTCATCTCCTGACAGACTGGTAGTTGGCAATTCCAGGGTTATCCCAGATTCTTTGAGTCAAGTTTCCCAACATCAATCTGGGCAATGTCCAGGAGGTCAAGGTCACTGCTGAGCCCCTCTGTGCCTCCGCCCTGAGAAGGGGCCGAGCCTTACAAGGCGGCGCCACCCCCGCTCCAGTCTCGCCCCGCCCCGCCAGCTCCTTCCCAGCCCGGGTTCCGCACAGTGCTTGGAGGGGCGGGTACAGCCCGGAGCTGCACACGCCTGGCCTTCAGGGAGATGGGTGGTCAAAGCAGGGGGCACGCCCGCTGGCCCGCGCCTCTGCGCTCGCTGCTGCGGGCCTTAGGGCCCCAGGACTCCACTACCCAAGGCTTGGAGCAAGGTAAGTACGGAAGGGATCTGAGGTCCCGGACACAGGCGGGGCCGAGCGACCTCCCCGGAGCCCCCTGTACTGCCCTTAACTGCAGCGCCACAGCCAGGATGCCCACTGCGCCCCAGCCCCAGCGCTGGCGCATCCTGCTTCCTCCTGCAGCAGAGTCTTAGGTATCTGTCCCTAAACAAGGGCAATGGATGCTGTGGGCAGGAGAACTGGCCCGTGAGCTCATCACGGATTTGGAATCTCCCCCTTCTGATGGCGTAGTTGCCCCGCTGTAGTTGGCAGACACGTGACATCGCCATGCCTCGGTTTCCACCTCTGCAAAATGGGGGCGACTCATCTTTGAGCGGCGATAGAGGGGTACAGCTAGCTATCCGACAAGAGCTCCAGGAGTGCTGGCCTTTCTCCAAAGCTGGCTCCCACAGCCTCGCCCCCTGCAGGGCAGACACCTGGTCCCGGAACCTTGGAGCTAGTTCAGCTGCAGTTAGTTGAAAGACTGGTCCGAGAGAGGCTGGGGCGGCGGAGCGGAGTGGGAGGGAGAGGCAACCCTTGAGGAAACTGCAATGCCCAGAGTCCCACCTGGTCCAGGCCCTGGAGACGGGAAGGGGTGCAGGTCTCTGGAGACGAGGCTTGTCCTCAGTGGCCTTGGCTCAGGATGGGGCGGGTTGTGCTGTCAGAGGGGAGTTAGGACAGGGCTTCCTAGTTCTTCCCCTAGCATTCTTCCGGTGGTGGTGGTGGTGGTGGTGGTGGTGGGGGTGCTCACTCCAGGCTAGCGGTCCCGTCTTCTAGAACCTGAACTTTCAAGCAATGCCTCAGGTGATCTGGGATCAGATTAGTCCAAAAACTGGTTTAGACCAGGAAGGGCAGTTCTGCCCTCACCTGGTGTGAGGGATTCATTGTCTACAACATGGAAGCCAGATGTGTCATGTGGTCCTGTTCCCCCCTCTCCCCCTTCCCCCTGTCCCCCAGCATGCTCAGCCCAGCATCTCCTCTTTTCTCTCATCCTGAAAGATACTTGGCTAGTTCAGGATGCCGTGGTTGGGAAACTTAATGCATGGAGTCACAAAGCAATGCTAAGAGGAAAAGCCAAGCACTCTGGGATGTTGGGTATTCCATACTGGATATTGAATGTTCCATAGGACCTCCAGTTATGGCCCAGCCTTTGGGCACCTTTGTTCAGTGCGTGTGTCTAACTGAGGCACTCTATTGCTGACTCCTACGTACTGAGCATCAGCTGTCATACCTATGTTTAATGGGGCCTGGAAAAGAGTTTAGGTACACTGCCACCTCCAGGGAGAATGCTTCCTCTGGGATGGCCTCTTTGGGGGTGATGCCTTCTAGCCAGCACAGAGTGGGTATTCCTGAGCCTAGAGGTGCCCTATTTTGCAGCACTTGTGCATCAAATGCTCAGGGCAGATTTGAGGACAGGACTTTTGAAGCTCTTCTGCAGGACAGCGCCCTCAGAGCTTCGGTGTGTGAGCTACCTGCCTGCTTATGCAACACCTCACCTGTTCCACATGTGCTTTCAGTCATCACATTTTAAAAATAGTCCTGTGGCCTCCGCCCAGGCTTCGGCCCTGGCAGGGCGCCGCCACCGTTGACCCACTTTTTTGGTAAAGAGAGGGAGCGTGGAGTCAATGGGTCAACAGACATCACTGTCCCCAAAGCACTGTAGGTGCAGAATCAGATGCTGGGGTGCTGCACAGGATGGGAGGAAACACCCCTAACAGGAATTGTTGTTTGTGGGGTCTAGCCTGCTGGGGAGCAAAGAAGCGTCCTAGAAACGAAGGAGCTCTGAGCCAGGGGGATGGAGAATTTGAGTTTGGGACAATCTGGCAGCGGCTTTAGGCTCTGTGATGATTTACCTCTCTCTTTTATGTGCAGTCCCAGACTGCTTGTAGGCTTGAGGCTGAGGAGAGCGCTCACCTGGCTGGCATATGGCAGCAGCCTCTTAGGGTGTTTTCAGGATTCTGGAAAGTGGGGCACTCTGAAACATCTTCAGTGGGGGCTGATGGGAGCTGTTGGCCTGGCTGCCCCAAGTCCAGGATGCTCCGTACTTCTGTGGCTGTGCTCCATGGTTGGTGGTGCCCTTCACGGAGTGGTGGAGGGCTTGGCAGGGAGGAGGAGGCAGGATGGTGGAGAACTGTAAGGGAAGATGTAATCCCAAGATGAAGGGGCTAGTATTCAGAGGCCCTGCCAAAGAGTCCTGGAAAAGGGGGGGGGGCAGAGCTGAGTCTGGAGGCTGCAAACTGAGAGTCAGCAGATGGACTGACCACTAGAAGAGGTCACTTGTGGGACAGGATTGAGGCAGAGAAGATGATGCTCTCACTCTCTGGGTTTCAGTATTGCATTGCTACACTATGGTGGAGGGACCTGGAGTCCAAATACCGGGTTCAGCTTTGGAGCGAGCTCTAGGGGCCAGGCTGTGGGCTGCAGCTCTTCAGCCACTTTGGTCACCAGACTTGGAGAAAGTATCTGGACTCTTTGTTCTAGACCCAAAGAAGAGTGTCCAGAAACCACGGAGTCTCTCTCCCATGCTACCTGCACTGGTTTCTGGAGCTGGCTCGGGGTGAACCATAGCTCCTAGCCTTAAAGGGAACAGGAGCTGTTTATGGTGGCTTAGAGTGCTTTGCACAGGACCACATTAGCCTCTAGTTCTGCAGACTCCCATGTCTGCTTAGGAAGCACTGAGCTGTCTTGGACTATTTCTGTACCAAATGAGTCTAATACTTTTTTTTTTTTTTTTTTGGAAGGAAAGGCATGATTGATGGTATCAGGACGTGTCCCAGCCCAGGCTCATTAAAAGTGGTGGCCTGAGGGGCCATGAAAGGCACTGAAACCTAATGCTTTGTTTTGCTGGTTCTGCACACCTTAGGGCTGAGCAGGGCTTCCCAAAGGCAGGAGCTCTGAGGACCCACAGAGGGTCTGGGCTGCCCAGTTCTTTTGAAATTTTAATGACAACCAGGTGGACACAGCAGGCATTTCTGCTGTCCTGAGTGCAATGGAGGAGACCCCAGGAAGCAAAGGGTCACCGGCCAGTTCAGGAAGCTGAAGGGCCAGAGCCTGGGCTACAGACTCCTGCCTGTAGCTCTGAGCCTGTGCCAGCCCTGGGCTGCATAGGCTACTTCTGAAGCCCAGCTCTCAGGCCCTCCCCTGGGCCAAGGCTGGCACCTGTGTCCTCTTCACAGCGAGGGCTGAGAAGTTGTCCATAGGGAAGTCAGGGGATGTCAAGGAAGTGGCAGGCTGCCTCCAGGTTCCTTTAACCCTACCAGCTTTCCAAGGACTCCTTGGCATGGCCGAGCTGTACACCTGCGCTCACCTGGCCCACAGAGCCATGCCTGTTAGCATGGCTGTACACCTGTGCCCACCTGGCCCACAGAACCTGTCTTGACAGGTGTGTACCTGGAGGCAGAAGGCAGTCCTGGTGCCTGACATCCATGCTCAGCAAAGTCCTTGAGTGTGACCCAAGGTTCCCCGTTCAGGAGCTCACGGCATACTTGGAGATGCAGATGCCTTCTAAGCCAAGGGCTTTCAGGGTTACCTGGCTCTTTCCACCTCAACCCTGCACACACACCCATCTGCTCCTCCCTTTAAGGACTGTTGCTTGCATGCCGGCTTGGCCTGGGACTGAGCTGATCACTCTCATCTTTTCATACATTTGTCTCTGTGTGTGTGCACATGTGCATTCATATATGTGAATGCAAGCACATGTGTGCCATGGCTCACGGGTGGCTCTCCGGTGATAGCTTCAAGTGTCAACCTCACGTTCCACCTTGTTTGAGATAGGGTGCCTTTCTTGTTTTTTATTCAAGCTGGTCTGTGAGTTTTGGGAGTTTTCTCTGCCTCTGTCCCCCCAGCTCTCCCACAGGAGCTCCAGGATGACAGGCTTTGGGTCATTCAAACTCAGGTTCTCACACTTGCTTGGAGCCATCTCCCTAGCCTGGTCGCTCCTTTTCTGTATCAAGGGGTAAGAGAGATTGTCACTCTTGGGTATGGACCTGGCTCTAGTTGGTACTCAACAAACATCTTTTGGATGAACGGGAGCATGTCCTCTTCCACAAGTCACAGAACTTTGTGCCCAAAAGGGGATATGCTTATGTGTTACCAGTGCAGTCTCCAGATGCAAAGTGAAAGCATAAGTGAGCCCCAAACCTCCGCCCACCCCTCACTGTCTCCCGGAGGCAGCTGCAGTTAGGGTCAACCTTGCCTGCCTGGTTTCCTAGCCCTGCACTTGAAGGTGTCAGTGCAAAATATCGCCCATGGCTGCCTGGAAGCGCCATAAAGAACAGGCAAGGCACGGCACGCCTTGTTCTCTGACCGCAGCTTCACTCGGCCCTGTGCCTTGGACTTTTTTATCTGGGTTAACAGATTCTGTCTAATTGCTTTAGAATATTCTAGGTCCTGTCATTCCATGGTAAGGTTGCTAGAGGTCATGGTCTTAATGAGTTGCAGCCAGTGAACTCGCAGCCTGGGCAGCCACAGTGCCTCTGGGCAGACATTTCTGTCTCCTTGAGGTGTTTTCCTGAGGATGAGGGAGGGCATTAGAGCATATTGTGTGCCCTGCTGTTCTCACAAGGCCCTGCCCTGTCGCACAATCCTGGTGGTACTCCACTCACTGCATTTGGAAATTGTGACCGTCCTCTAGAGGAGAAGTGGATTTTGCTGCTGTCATTTGCATCCCAGGCTTGTTAGCTAGAGCTTCTTGAGTGTTAGTCGACTGTTTCTTTCCACTGAGGGAGTTAATCATCCCTAATTGGTTTGTAAGTGTAGTTGTTAGCTCTGGATTCAAATCCTGCCTGCATGCGGCTTCTTCAATGTCTCTGGCTTGTCTTATAACTGTCTGTAGTGTCCTTAGTCCAGAAGCATTAGTTTTCACCCAGGCTTCCTATGATGACTGTAAAGGGACTTTTGCCTACACATTGTTGTGTCCTCCTCTTCGTTGTCCACCGTGACTTCCCATTGTCAACGTGATGAGACAGAGCACAGGTATTTAATGGCGCCGACCATGGGCAGGAACGCATGGTCTCATGACAGCGCACACAGTGAGAAGAGGCTGTGACCAGAATTGGGTTTTGGAATGAGTGGCAGACGTGGGTTCATCAATACAGTTCTCTCTAATGGTCTCACCTTCATGAGCCTCCCACACTCACTGACAACAGGTCTCCAAGGGACTGGCCACTTTTCACAGCCCTGGCTGCTCTCTGAGGCTGGGCCTGGTGAGAGACTGGCTTGTGCCTCTGGGCAGAGAATCCGGAGGCCTTGCTCTGAGCTCAGCCTGCCTTTGTGAACTTCTCTATGTAACACCCTGTCATATATAGAACAGAAGCCCAGCGTGCACAGAGAAGTGTTTTAAGGAACCCCAGAGGTGGGGAAGGTAGCTCAGTCACTAACACTTGCCTGCCACTCACTTATCGGGACCTCAGTTCAGACGCCCAACCTGGCATAGTGGTATATGTCTATAATCCCAGTACTGGGGAGGTAGAGACAGGAGGATCCCTGGGTTTACTGGATAGCTATTCCATAAACTCCAGGTTCAATAAGAGATCTTATTTTCCAAAAATACTATGAAGAGCAATTGAGAAAGAAACCTGGTGTGATCTCTGACTGACACACTCTTGCACACATGCACACACATATGTATGTACACACACGTTACCACAACCAGTGGCACACACTGCTTATACCAGACTTCTTACCTGGGTGGATACTGGCTGGGGTATGGTGTAGAGGGACAAGGTGGGCCTGGGCATGACTTGGTTGTGGATGCTGCAGCAGGTGGGTTGGGGGAATGGCTAGTTGCACATCAGCCTGGTCACCTGGGGACGGTGCTAGAGGGACAGTTAGCTCATTCTGGAAAAGTACCAGATATGAGCCAGTAGGCATGCGCTTCTTGGCCCTTGCCTACAGGGGGCTGAGTCCTTCTGGGGTCCCATGGAGAGTGGGCAGGGACCTCTTCAGGGGTCCTAAGTGGGGCTCCCACCCTGGCAGATATCAGCTATGTCAGTTGCCAACATTCATTGGGGAGGGAGACATGGCACTGGTGGTCAGTCTCTGGTGGGTGTGTGCATCTGTGAGTGGTGAGGGCAACACCCCCTGAGGGGAGTGGGGTGGGAGATGTTTGAGAGAAGTTGGACAGTTGACCTTCACACAGTTTGTGCTCTCACCTTAACAGTGTCAGCTGAAGTGTGCATATGCTGAACAGGTGACATATGTGAGCGTGCACTCCAGGGAGCATGTGCATCTTCATGTTTGGTATGCGCACATATACATACCTTTTCCCTGTTCACTGGCTCTGGTTCAGTTCTCCTAGGAGGCTCTTGATCTCTATGTTGTTTTCAGCCTCTGAGGGACCTCATCTGTGCATCTCCGATTTATACTTTCTCATAAATTCAGAGAAGGGTTGTAACTCCCTGGTGAGGTCACTGGGCCATGGGCACCTACTATCCACTCTTAATTCACCTGGTGCTAGTACCTGCCCTCCCCCCAAGAGCTGGCCCAGCCGACTAGCCAGGTGTGCCTAGGAATGGCAGGGAAGGCAGCCAGAGGACGTGGCAGGAAGCCTGGCTCTGTGATAGCC
>OU015742.1:60103165-60114045 GCA_907169655.1 Acomys percivali | reverse complement strand
TTCAGGGCTTGGGGGCTAGCCTTCTGCAGGGTGGCTTTCAGGGCTTGAGGGCTAGCCTTCTGCAGGATGGCTTGCAGGGCTTGAAGAGCAAACTTCCCAAGATCATGGCTGAGCCTTGGACATCACAGTCTGTCACTTCTGTCATAGTCTCAGCCCTGGGCGCTGCAGACATTTCTCTGTAAGCTGGAGAACTCAACATACAAGGGAACTGTTCCAGGACAAACCCCA
This sequence comes from Acomys percivali, assembly GCA_907169655.1. NCBI lineage: Eukaryota > Metazoa > Chordata > Mammalia > Rodentia > Muridae > Acomys > Acomys percivali. Next base: position 60,113,817 of record OU015742.1, on the reverse strand, counting down.
ATGGGCTCTTTGTAGCTTTTCCTGACTGTATTGATGCTCAGCACCCTCTCGGCAGCTCTCTGCAGCCTCCACACATTGTGCAACTGGGAGGAGTTCATCCAGCAGCTGTGAGAATCCTTCTTAGGCCACTGGCTGGCTTGTCCCTCAGTCAGGGTTGTGTGTCAAAGATTCCCAATGCTGATGGAAGACACCTTCCCTTGCCTGCTCCCATTGGTGGCAGGGCCTCTGTGTAACATCTGCTTCCCTCCTGGAGTCTGGCTTTGAGCCACGCCTGGCACAAAACCTGAGACACACTCACCATCCTGCGGTCACAGCATGTGTGCCAACAGTGGGATCTCACCAGGTAGTTCCACCAAGAGACCCTCACACCAGAATCCTGGTCTCATAGCTCCACCCCCAGCACTCTTGTGTAGATGGGGGCCTCTCATCCTGCTGCCTTGGGGCACATCTGGAAGCATCCTGAGTCGGAATCCTTCCACTTGTTCACCACAGTGCCTGGAGTGGCCGTGGACACCTGTCCTTCCCCCAGTACAGTGGCCACTTCATTCCCTGTCACGCTCTCCCCTGAGCAAGCTCAGCACAGTAGTGATTTGCTCACAAACCCAAGCACATGGCCTGAGCCTAGTGCCTGGCCCTTAACAGTTGCCTATGGCCTCCATAGCTTGAGTGGACAGGACAAGGCGAGGGGACAGTGGGTGCAGAGAGTCACTCACAGAGTCATCCTGTGGCTTACAGGTTGTCCCCATGCTGTCATGGAGCCTGGGGCCTCCTAGTGGAGCACCACCCATAGAAGACTGCAAAAAGCTCTCTGTCTCCAGCGGCTCCGTGCCTGTCCGGTTGCAGGAGCTGGGCCACACTCTTTCTCGGGAGTCTGGTGGGAGGCACTTCTGTTTGAGGTGGTCCCAGGTTTCCCCTGAGAACATAGAATGTTGAGGGCATTGTATCACCATACACCACGTGTACTCACAGAGCTGGAAATGGATGGGTCCAGCCTGCTTGGATTTAGACCATTTCTTCAGTTAATTATTTTCTAAGTCAAGGTCTCACTGTGTAGCCCTGGCTAGCCTGGAAGTTACTGGGTAGATTAGGTCCACCTCGGGTTTATGGTGATCTTTCAGTGTCTGCCTCCGAAGTACTGAGGTTTACAGATGTATACACTGCCACGCCTGGCTTGTTTCCCCCAGTATTGAGGCTTGCTTTTGTACCGTACACTAGATGGACCTTCCTCCTGTCCTTAGGGGGCGCCTCCTCCATGCTGTTGTGAGTGTCTGTTAGGTTCTGCCTCCCACCATCACAGAAGGATCCTGGCGGGCGGAGTTGGCAGTCTGCTGCCTGCCTAACGCATATTACATGTTTGGACAGAAGGATCATAGCCGCCTACCCAGAGGGGAGAACTAAAAATAGGCCCTCTCCACCAGATGAGGCTGCTGATATAAGTTGAGGACTGCATTTCTCTGTTTCTGAGTGTGCAAGACAGCTGTGTTAACCGAACATTCTCCCTCTTGCGTGACCGACTCTCTTCACCACACTAATTCTTCCCAACGCAGATAATGAGCCTGCTACGGCCCAGACTTGCTGTGTGTTTCCAGTTCTATTTTTATTTTAATGGCTTTGCTGTCCATTTCCTGTATTCCACAAGAACTCATGATAAATTAGCTCCAGATTTTAAACATTAGGATCATAAAGAAATAAAGAAAAGAGGACACTATTTGTAGACCAAAGTGACTTCCAACTTGGAGTATTGTGGGCACAGGTGGAGAGGTACCCAGTCTGCATGGGAATCACCGTGGTGCTGGGGTCAGGAGAAGCTGTTCTGTAGAGACTGTGATAACCCAGCCAGCCTGTGCCAAGTGAGGGCCAGCTCTGTCTGCAGCCATGTTCATGCCAGTGGGTGTGTGTTTTGCTTTGGTGGGATTTACTTGATCAATGTCAAGCTGGTGTGGGGTGAGATTTAAAGGCACTGGATGGCTCGCTGTAGGCAATTTACCTTGGCTGGCTCTGGACTCTTAGCCATTTTGTTATCCTGCCTAGTCCCCGATTCCTGTCGCTGTGTGTGTGTGTGTGTGTGTGTGTGTGTGTGTGCACATTCACATCTGTGCATACACCATGGGTGGGCTCATTCCTTTTGGCTCATAGACTGAGATCAGACACAGTCAAGGCCCTCTTCCCAAGATCACCTGTGCTGGGAGCAGGGAGCAAGGGGCAGGGGGCAGGGGGCAGGGGGCAGGGGGGGGGGGGCGGGGGGGAGGGGGCAGGGGGCGGGGGGCAAGGAGCAGGGGGCAGGGAAGCGGGGCTGGAGAGAAGGCCCAGTGCTTACCGAACACGTTCCTCTTGCAGAGGACCAGAGTTCAGTTCCTAGCACTCTTGTTGGGCAGGTCACAACTGCCTGTAACTTCATCTCCAACTCTATCTCTGACACGCGGGCTTGTACATACAATACACTTACACTTAGTTAAACATAATAAAAAAAATATTTTTTTTAAATGAGAGAAGGACCTTTGGGGTCCCTGTGTGACTTTATTCAGCCCCCCATACCAGCTTTGCTTCTCCCTCTATGGGAGGTGTTAGCAGAATGGACAGGAGGCTTCCGCACACAGCTTTCTATTTTAGACAGAGCCAATGACGGCAGACCTGGTGGCCTGGGATACAAGCCATTTACATTGCACACCCGGTGGCCTCAAGTCCAGCTGGCTCTGCTGGCTCCCTCTAGGCCTCATGCTGAGATCAAGGTGAGGAACACAAGGTGTGGGGCTGAGCTGCGCCCCTCCCTTGGAGGTTCTGGGAGAGACACCACCTGCCTCCCTTAGTGGCTGTCACGAGTCAGCTAATCCTGGCAAGGCAGAGGCCTTGTTTTCCCTTCTAGCTGTGGCCAGTTTCAAAGGCCACACACTCTGAGGTCATGCTCTCTTCAGGCCTGTGGTGGCAGGCAGCCACATCCTTGTCATCCCTTGGATCCCTCTTCCTATCTCGGCCTCAGCCCTCTCTTCCGCCTGGCTGTTTGAGGGCCCCTGTGATGACACCGAGCCTGTGGGACCTTCCAAACTGACTTCTGTTATTAGTCATGTGACCGTGACCCCGATTCCACCCGTCACAGGGGTGGCTGGTTTAATGGTGACGAGAAACCCCGGGGACTGGGAATCCTGTGGGGCAAGGTTTAGAATTCTGTTCACACTGTGTGCAAGTGGATTAGGGCTGCCAATGTCATGGCCAGAGGATCCGACACTTAAAACAAACAGCCCCCCAGGGACAGAGGCCACACAACAGCAGAGGAGAACACTTCCATCCAGCTCAGGGGCCCGCACAGGGAGAGATGGTCATGCTTGTTTCCATCTTTGGTCCATCCGCCCTGTCTTCTGGCTGCCTCCTGGCCACTCTGCAGCTTGAGAGTGCTTTAAGGGGGAAAAGGAGCGTCCCGTGCTGTGCTTGCTGGAGATTATCTTGGGCAGTTCCCCTTGGGAGGTTCCTGAGGTCTTTTGAGCTCTTAGGGTCCAGCCATCCCGCTACTGCCCCTCACTGGCAATACCACAGCGCCCCCACATCTTAGAGTGCTATCACCCCAGGCTAGGCTACCATGCTGTAGGAACCTTCTCATTTTCACCCACTCTGCCGGACACATGCCATGTTCCTTGTGGACACTTCCTGAATAACTGGACGCGGGTACAAAGGAATGATGGACAGGAGCTATCACACCCAAATAGGTTAGCCCGTGAGCCTGGGGCCCTGTGGTCTTCAGGCCCCGGTGCTTGGGTGACAGAGCCACTCGTGATCTTTTCTGTCATGTCAGAATCTGAAGGGAGTAGAGCTCAGCACACTTCAATCACAGGACCAACCTTTGACATTCTGCTGACAACCTGAAGGCCAGTGCTCAGGCCCATTCCCCTGTAGGCTGCCAAAAGCCCTGGGAGCTGTTCCTAAAGTGAGAGCGGATGCTGGCAAATGCACCTAGGTAGAGCTCTAAATGACGGGCCCACCCACCTAGGTAGAGCTCTAAATGACGGGCCCACCCACCCATCCACCCAGCCCACCCACCCCACCCACGAGCCGAGTCCCAGCAGGCACTGAGGCCGGCAACTCTGGGTGTGTAGGAGAGGACAGGTGAGCAGGCATGATTGCAAACACAGATTGCAATGGGTTCACTCTCATCTTTATTGCCACAGAACATGTGACGTGTTTTTAAAGTACCACCTATAAACTGAGTGTTGTGGAGTGTGTGTGTGTGTGTGTGTGTGTGTGTGTGTGTGTGTGTGTGTGTGTGTGAGTGTGTGTGTGAGATTTACAGGCCTACTTGAAGCTGTGTGAGCTGGGACTGAGTAGAACACATGCCAGTCACGGAGGGCTGGGTGTAAATCTGAGTCGTGGTAAACAGTAGGCTGAGCTCCAGGTCTCCCAAGCATATACATCTGGCAATCACACTGAAGCTCACACAGAAAGGGGATGGACATGTGTGGGTGGCGAAGCCCGTTACTTAAACATGAACTGTGAGTGACAAGAGTGCTGTGAAATGAATACACCCACGTGACCAGAGCAGGGACATAACTGGCTCCTTTGTAGCCCTTCATGCTTGGACCCCTGCAGCTCCTTCTGAAGACTGCACTCTTCCTCCCTGGCTGAATTAAGAGTCCTGAGAGGCTGTCCCCTGGTGCCTTCTAGAAGAGTCTTATTCACATACCACTCACCTTCTAGAACCGTCAAGGTTTCTCTGTCCTCCGAGTTCTGCTTCTGAGCCTGACACAGTTCCAGTGCCTGCATCCCAACTGCCACCTCGAGTCATGCATCAGGGAGGCTCAGGGTCCAGTGGGAGCTGAGGTCTACAGATGGCAGTTGTACTTACTCCTTACATATGAACCCTTGGCAACAGGACCCACCCCAGCCCCTGGTCACAGGAACCAGGCCTCTCCCTGTCCTTAGAGAACGATGCCGTCTGCTTTTTATCTTTCTGTAGGTGGCAGCAGACAAGACTCCATCTTCGTTCAGTCCCACGATGCCCACTGACTTTTCTCACCACTCTGACCCAAATACTTGAAAGAGAAGAGGGCCTTCCTTTGCTCACAGTTAATGGAGTACTTTCCCCTACAGTGGGAGTGTGTGGCAGTTGGGGCTGGCTCTGAGGTGGCAGGAACTTGCGACAGGACAGATCGGGAAGCAAGAGCTAAACTGAAAGTAGCTCTGTTCCCATGGCCTTACATCATCCAGGTAGGTCCCATGTCCAGAAGGTTCCATGGCCTTCAAATGTAGGCTACTTATTTAAATATGTGAGGCCATGGGGTGCATTTTACATTGAAGCCCTGATGCCCACTAGTCCAACGGTGTCTGGTCCATCTCACACCAGTGTGGCTACCTTTGGGGAACACAGCTTCTCTCTCTCTCTCTCTCTCTCTCTCTCTCTCTCTCTCTCTCTCTCTCTTTCTCTCTTTCTCTCTCTCTCTCTCTCTCTCTCTCTCTCTCTCTCTCTCTCTCTCCCTCTCTCCCTCTCTCTGTGGAGAGGCAGAGGCGCAGTTGGAATTGGGGTGGCAGAAGAGGGGCATCACTGCATCTTTTTGCTCAGCACCTGCCATGTGGCAGGCACTACATGGATCCTGGTCACATGAAGGCAGTGAATGATGCTTCATCCTAGGAACATCCCGCCAATTAGTTTGCTTAGTGACTAAGAGCAACTGGAGAGGGAAGGGTTTACCTCCTCTTACAGCTCGCCGTCTGTCGTGAAGGCAGGAGCCCGGCGGTAGAACCGAAGCAGAGGCCATAGAGGAGGGCTGCTCACTGCCTTGCTCCCCGTGGCTTGCTCCCCGTGGCTTGCTCCCCGTGGCTTGTCCAGTTTTCATTCTTAGATACCCAGGACTGCCTGGCCAGGAGTGGGACTAACCACAATGGGCTAGGCCCTTCTCCAGCAGCCATCAATGAAGGAAATGGCCCGCAGGCCAATCTGATAGAGGCATTTCCTCAACTATGGTTCCCTCTTCGCCAGTTTTGTGTTGAGCTGACAAAACTCCAGGAGACAGCACCCGTCCTGTGAGAACTAATCCTCACCGTCAAGAGCCACCCAGGAGGCAAGCTGTGTGTGTGTGTGCACAGGAACGGGCTTCTACACTGGGCTGAGGTGGGAGCACCTGTCTAAGGGAGTCTGGTCCGGTCCTGAGCTAAGCTAAAATGAGGAAGCAGGGGCTGAGCAGGGGCCACTCATCTCCCTGCCTGCAGCTGTGGCGTGACTGCCGCCTCAGGCTCCTGCCAGCCTGTCTTTCCACCAGGGTGGAGTGGACCGTTGAACTGTGAGCCAGTTACACCCTGTTTCCCTCCCTCCCTCCCTCCCTCCCTCCCTCCCTCCCTCCCTCACATTACTTTTGTTAGGCATTTTGTCAGTAGCAGCCAGAGGGAGAGGGCCTGGTGCAGAGCTGGTGTTTGGTAGCTGTTTGTTGAGTGAATGTGTGTACCTTGAGCCAGAGATACGACTGAGAACACGGTGAAATGGTCCAGTACCAGGAATGGGCTGGCAGTGGGAAGCAAGCGGTTCCTGTGATCCCCTTCAGATGTGGCACCTTCAGTAAGCCTCAAGTTCTCACCAAACCTCAGCTCTGCTGTTTAGAAAACCATAGCCATTCCCACCCCCAGGATTGCTTCTGGCCAGCCACACAAGAAAGTGACACACCTTTGCATAAGAGCTGCCACCGTTTTCCTGCCACTTCACCCTTCTTTTTCCCCTTTCCTTTCTTTCTCACCATCAAGTCTGAGGCTTTCAGAGAATCTGAGAAACCTGGACCGGTCTGTGTCAGGATGTGTTAAGGAGTCCAGTGCTAGAGTCAGGACTCGGGCTCTAGTCATGGCCTGGAGCGAACGCATGTTGCTAGGATCCTTGATTTCCCTCTTTGCATGACGAGGGGAGCATCAGAGTCCCGTGGCCTCTGTGAGCTGTGGCATCAATGACGCTACTAACTGTAAACCTTGGTCGCTATCAGCATGCCACAAGAGCTAAGTGACCAACCAGTGAGACTACGCGCTTCCAGGCTTTTTGGTGACAGGACACTCATTCCATTTACAAGACATCCAGGGTCCTTCCTCAACTGTAGATTGTTCATCCTGCTGTGTCACGGAGCTCACAGGACTGCTGCCTCAGGCCCTGCAGACTGTTAAGGGCAGGGACCAGGAGGTAGCTAGGGCCACAGGTAATAATAGATGATGCGTGTTCTTCACAGCACTCCCTCAGCTCGTCCCTTGTGCCTGGTCCTCTCCTTTTGTTGGTGGCTCACTGCGGGGCTAGCTGTGATTGATAGAAGATCCCCAGCAGGTTCACAGCTGTGTGAGGATTGTGCAAAGAATGGTCGTGTGGCCTGTGACACAAACACATGAGTGGTGGTGGCTTGGGTGCTTTCCATCTGTGCTGTTGGCTTCTCTTTTCTCACTGTGCTTGCCTGTTAGTCTCCTATTTTTTTTTATTACTCTTGTCACAGCTGGCCTCTGTCTCTGCCACCTACATAGGTCAGGGACAGCAAAGGCAGGTGTGGCACCTCACTAAATGCACAGGAGGGTGCCCATGAGTCACCAACGGGTCACCAACAGGTCACAGTGCTGTGAAGGGGGGTAGTCCCCTTCCCTCAGCCACATACCAGGGTCAGAGAAGTTATTTATTTATTTATTTTTACAGAATCTCCCTTTATAGCCCAGTCTGGCATGAAAGTCACTATGAGGTGCTCATGCAGGTAAAGTGCAGGCTTACCTGGAATTCACAATCTTCTTGCCTCAACTTCTTGAGTGCTGGGATTACAGGTGTGCACTGTCTCTCAGTGTTGGAGGCTTTAAACCATACATAATTGTTAATTTTCATGTTATGTGTATGAGTCATTTTGCAGCCGTTATTGTTGTGTTGTTGTTGTTCTTCTTCCTCTTCTTCTTCATCTCCTCCTCCTCCTTCTTCTGCAATTCATTTAATTTATTTTTTTCCTTCTTTTCCCACTGTAGACCAGGCTGGCCTCAACTCAGACATCTGCCAGCCTCTGCCTCCCAAGTGCTGGGACTAAAAGCTTCATGCATCATGCTTAGCTCTGCAGCCAGCGCTCTTACCCAGCAAGCTACTCTCCATCTCTTGGCTCAGGGAGGATATATATGGGCATACATGTGTGTTGTCGTGTGTGTGTGTGTGTGTGTGTGTGTGTGTGTGTGTGTGTGTGTGTGTGTGATGAGGGGGAGCCTGTGAGGTGGAGGCCTGATGTTGACATCTGGTGTCACCTCTGTCTTATGCCAGGGTTATCACTTGACCCCAGAGCTCTTTGACTTGACTTGTCTAGCTAGCTTGCTAGGGAGATCCTGTCTCTTCCTCATTTATGCTGGGATTGCCGATTGGCCAACATGTGTGGATCTGAGGACCAGAACTTCCTGTTCCCAAGATGGAACCCGCTGAACCATTTCCCTAGCTTGAGGGCTTTGTTCTGGACACCACCTTGGGCAGTCTTATGAGACAAAGGCTGAGAGCTACAGGTAGGTCAAAGCTGTGTCTGGCAAAGCGTTAGGTGCAGTTTCTCTTGGAGGCCAGCAGAGGGCAGAGCTGGCTGCTTGCTCATCCTGCTGACAGCTAAAGAGGCTTTCCAGGTTCTAGGCATTTTATCCTTTGTGTGTGTGCCTCTCTAGCTGGTCCCTGAGATCCAAACAAAGAGATGGTTTGAGAAGTTCTTTCTAAGTATCTGAATTCTGCTTGTTCTGTATTTCCATATTAAGGATGAAAAGAAATGGCTGAGGTCCTGGGGGCATGTGTGCTATTCTTTGGACTAAGTGGTACTCCAACTGGGGTGGCCTTTTAGGTCACATGGAACTGGAGCCCTCACTTCCAGGTCAGAGCTTGTGTGACCAGTACCCCAATATGTATTTCTTTCCTTGTCCATGGATGCTAGCTGCATTCCAGGTACCTGCAGTCAAGCAAACTTGACAGAAATCCCCACCCTGAGGGGTGGCTTGGACCATCATTTCTCTAGGATTTTCAAGATACTTAGTTCCTGGGAGCAAGGAACTGATGGGAACTTGTATGAAGGAGACACACAAGTGACGATCTGTGTGCCTGTCTGGTGACTAGACTGTAAGTGGCCATAGCTCTGTGCAGCATCCACGATGACTCCATGGGTGGACCTGACTGAGGCAGAGAGGAAATGAAAAAAAAGACAAAAACAGACAGACAGACAGACAGACAGACAGACATATGGTTAGGATCAGGTGATCTGGGCTCTTTGCTAAAGAAACTGCGGCACCCTGGATGCTCAATGTGAATTTTATATGCAGTTGGACATAGAGACAGGGTTATAGCTGGAGGAGGAGGCAGGCTTTACGGTGTGCAGCTCCATCAAGGAGGTGGGTTTAGCTACTCTTGGTAGGAGCAGGCCCTATAGGGGAGCAGCCTCCAGGTGTGGGGTGGATGGAGAAAGTTACGATGGACCTTTTCTGCACACACTGTCAACAGCCACACTAGGACCAGAGGAAGGGTTTCCACGCTTCTGAGCCTCACCCCAGGGGGAAGGCTTTGCCATTCCTCTATGGAATTGTGGCTCTGCAGTCTTTGCCGTGGCCACGTCAACAGTACACATTCACTCAGAATGTCATTCACTGGGGCTTTCTTCTACTCCCTCCCCGCTCACTGCATGGCCGTGTATGCTCTCAGAGGGGAAAGGGTCTGCAGAAGATGTCAGGGTAGAGCAAATCGTGTGAGCCAACACTAGGTCAGCACTCAGACTGGACCTTGAGTTGTTCCAGGGGCCAGCAGAGAGGGTGTGTGTTTCCTCTACGGATGCAGGAACCCAGGCCCTAAGAAGGGTCTCCCAGCCTCGAGCATGTTGGAGCAGAACACATCTGTCTTGCTGTGCTTTGTGCCTTCCCGCCATGTAGCCTGAAGAGCAAACACCTCCCTACTGGGCTGTCCCATGCTTCTCTGCCCTTCCCCATCTACTGTCACTATTAGATGTGATGGTTCCCTTCATGCCCCTCACCAGTAGGGTTCACCACCAAGAATATCCAATCTGGCGTCTCTTTCACCCACATCTCATTTATCTCCAGCTACCCTGCCCACTGCCTCTGACTCCTCCAGCCTGTAAGTTTGGCAGCCTCCTCATCTGCCTCCACGCCCCCTTCCCACTCAACCAGTGCCTCCTGAACAGCCACCAAAAGATCCCTTGGAGACACACCTCTGCTGCCCGTGGCCTTGCCTTATCCTTGGAACAAAAGACAAACTCCAAGAAGACACAGAGCACTGGGCTGGGCCCTGCCTTTCTGCAGGGATGCAGAGCTCTGGACTGTCTGTCTCATGATCTTTGCCCCGAATCTTCCCTTTGCCTGGGAACACCTTCCCTGGTCTTGATTGGCTGGTTTTCTCATGCTTCTGTTCTCTGAGCATCACTTCTCACCATGCCCACCTCTCCTCCAAGGAGACCCCTTGACCTCATTGCTTGCTTGCTTGCTTCTGAGTCATTCATGATGTACCACCAAACCAAGGCCAGGTCTTGTTTGCTCAGTTTACTTTTCTGGGAAATCACAGGTTTGGGCACAAAGAATATGCTCAAGAAATCTTTGATGGAAGGGTAGATGCACTTTCTGTAAGAATTCAGCCCACTTGGACAATGTGTGGGGGAGGAACTGGTTCTCCTGTGGGCTTTTTCTTCTTCTCTTTTCTTCTTCTTCTTCTTCTT
>OU015742.1:60093045-60103155 GCA_907169655.1 Acomys percivali | reverse complement strand
GCCCCTAGGCTACGGAAGATGGAGCTCCTTGGACAGGGATGCGCTCATCGTCCAGGAATCCACATCCTCACAGTTCCTGGTCCAGCCAGGGTCTGAGGATGACCTACTCTGAGGGTCAAGGGTCTTCTGCCTGATGTGTGCCCAGCAGCCAGCAGGGGTGGATTTGCTAAGCTGTGTTGAATGCTTAAACTTTTTATTTTGGAACCTGAGTCATCACCTACCTCAAGGGTAATGTCACCTCAGCATTCTCCAACCCAGCTAGGTGGCACAGCGTGGTCCCTGACCCTACTCTTACCCTTCACTGGACTTTCTTTCCTAGTTTTTCCCACTACAGGGGAGAGGAGTTGCCAGCTCGCTTCCAAGCACCTCCCAGAGAAGTGAGAATGCTCATTAGCACCTTAGGGAAGGGGAAGGAAAAGGGGACCTCTGTGGTGTCCTTCTTGTCCTGGGTCCTTAAAGGTGTTTAATGGAAACTTCCTGGAAAGCACCTATGCCCTCTCCATGGGCAGAGGACTCTAGGAATGGGTACAGGGGAAGAGAGGGGTACCCCACGGGCCTTGGATGTACATTCGGTCCTGCTTTCTTTCCAAGGTGCATAGGTGAAGGTGAGGAAGACCACCAGCTGCCAGGAGCTGTCTGGATCAGCCTGGAGAGTGCCTTCAAGGGAGGCACCGCCCTCGCCTCAGGGCTCCTCCTCTCCTGTGGGCGGGGTGGGGGTGGGGGTGGGGAGTGGAGGGTGGGGTCGGAAGGAGGAGTGCACATGGGTGCCTTCTGTCCTAGAGCACCCGGTATGGTGGTGGGCGGATCATAACCCAAGATCCAGCCCCTATGTCCCCCAGGCAGTCCAGGTATTTGAGAACCCTCCCCATCACCACTCATTCTCACTCCCAGCTCCGTGACGTCATGCTCCTCGCATGGCATGATGGGAGAATCCTAATGTTTTCCAACAGATGCTCCCAAGAACAGCTTTCAGATTAAAGCAATTGCAAGAGCAAAGATTCTCCTTTTCCCCTTTTTTTTTCCGGGGGGGGGGGGGGTGGGGGGGGGGGAGGGAGCACCCCCAGACATTCCTGGACATCCCCCCCAGCCCCAAGCACGCCACAAACACTGACAAGAAAAAGTTTTTATTTCCTGGTTCAACTTTTTTTTCCCCTGGAATATAAACTGAAGAATGGGAATAAATACGAATAAATAACAAAGCGAGGCCGCGCACGCCGGGATGCGCCTGGCTGCAGCCTGCACGGCTTTTGTCTCCCCACCCTGAAGCCAGCCCCGGCGTCCTCCTCCGTTCCTTCCCTTTCCTGGTCCCTTTTGCTTTTCCTTTTAAAACAAGATGCCCCCTCCAGCCCCTTCGGCGGTGACCTTGGCTGCCTAGGATGCTCTGATTCCACATCTCCCTTCAACTTGCCCCCACGTCGCCTTTCCCATGGCCGCATCCGAGGACGGCAGCGGCTGCCTTGTGTCGCGGGGCCGCTCGCAGAGTGACCCCAGCTTCCTCAGCGACTCCTCGGCCACCTCCACGGACGCCGGGGAAAACCCAGGTACCGGGTTGGGCGGGGGTGGCCGGGCGGGGTGGGGGAGACACGAGGCAGGTGGCATGGGGACCTCGTCCCCACAAGCCACAGCTCCCCCACCTTCACCGGGGGGGGGGGGGAAGGGGCGGCGGCCAGGACTCAGGCGCCACCAGGGCCCGTGGTTCCTGCCCCCATCATGCAGGGCTGGGGTGCCTCGGAGCCCTTTGTCCGGAGAGGAAGGGCTTTGATGGCAGAGCTGTCTGCTCTGCAGTGTGCCCTATTCACGGGCTGCTGGGCATTGCCCACTCAATAGGAGATGCCCTGGGAGGCAGCTCACTGACCAGGGGAAGGGTCCACGGGTCACCTCCGCCCAGAATTGGTGCCTACTCTGCCCTCTGTCCAGGCCCTCCTATGGTCCCATGGTCCCCACGGAAGGGTCAGGGCAGCACTGCACTCCTGCAGTCACCGCCCCAGGGCTGTCTGTCACTGGCTACCAGGACTCCAGCCAGGCCTTGCGCACCTGGGCGCGCCCACCTCCTAGGACAGGTGTGCTGGACAGAGCCGCTGTGGTAGAAATGAAGGGTGTGCTCCCTGCAGAGCTGGCTTTCTTTCCACTCTGTGGGCTTGTCCACTCCTCCACACTCAAGGCAACGTGGATTGTGCAGGTGATAAACAGGTCACAGAGGCATCCAGGCAGCTTGATTGATGACTTTCCTGGGACCAAGAAAGGCCTAATGAAGCAGGAGGGGGTGGGCTGTGTGCGCCCTGTCACCATGGAGACGCAGGAAGCAAAGTGATCATTAAAACCTTTCTCCACCAGAAGGCAATTTTCACTTCTGGGGGAGAAGTCAGAGCTTCTGAAATGGATCTTAAAAAAAAAAAATCAAAGCTGGTGTGTGGTGTCAAGTGGAGGGGCTCAGTTCTGTGTCTTCAGGGGGTGCAATCCCTCATAGTTGCTGTTTGATAGCACCTTGCCTTGTCTTCCATTGTAGACCTCTCTCTAAATGCAAAGACCCCTGAATGGGGAATTAATGGTGTTAAATGGTGGCATTAAGGTTGAGATAATCCCAGGGGCTGGGAAAACTGGCTTTGTGGGGAGGGATTCCACAGGAGCTATGGGAACTGCACAGAATCCTCCTCCCCCCTTAAAAAAAAAGTAGCTCCGTGGATACCAGGACCTGGTATGGACATTTTAAACCATGTACCAACCCAAGTCTTGTTAAGATGTCTTTGTTAGGACTGTCACTTGCTCATTTAAAGAGCCAGAAGAGGGAGTCCCTGACTCTGCCCATCTAGGAGGGCAAGTTGATTTCTGTGGCGTTTCCAGGGCAGACCACAGTAAGCAAACCCTTAGGTCACTGTAAGTTTCCCTTCATCACCTGAAATGTCCGTGGTGGATGGCTTTCCTAGCTCTCAGAGATGCTGTGCAAGATGAACGGCCCCTTACCAGATAATCTTTCCCACTCCCTTTGTCTCCCTGGCTGTAAAAAGAGACAAACTTGAAGTGGATATTATGAAGGACTTAGCTTTTTGGCTGTCTGCGAGCTCATGCGTCCGTGGGTGGCAGGGGCGGGTTTGACAGGTGGGTTGCTGCCTGTTCAAGAAGAGGAGGAGAGGAGGTCTCTGGTGCCCGGGATGAAGTTAAACTACAGAAGGGGACATGTGCCAGAGCAGCCGAGGGGTTAGAATGGTCAAAATGGAACCAAGTAAGAAGCTATGGGGAGTGAAAAGTCTAAAACGTGCCTACAGTCCATGAATGGTAGAACCGTTGATGGCACTGAGCATCTGTGAATTGTGTACCACACTGGGGCTCTGGCCAAAGAGTTGGACTCTTTAGGGTGGGAGACACCCACATGCCTGAACCAGGAAGGGTGAGCGTGGAAGGAGCTTGCATACTCCTGTTGGTGGGAGACTAGATGAATGGCGAGGTGCTGCCTGATTGTCTGGGGCGTTGCAATTTAGAGTTGTATTTTAAGTGTCTCAATAGGGCCTGCTGTCCATCCAGCCTGGTACCATCACAAGACTTGGGGCTCCCAGAGTCTGAGGCTCCTGTCAGTTCCTGCCACAGCCCCTCATCTGACCCCCCATGAGGGGTCTCTGGCCCTCTCTAGCTGCTGCATTTGCTGGTGGACCCCAGCTACTAGCCGCACAACGGCTGGGGTTCAAGCACGCAGAAGAACGGCCTCCTTCCACCTACAGTCCTGTTTTGATAAAACAGTAGTCCTAAATTGCTTTTACCCTCCAAGGCATTTTTAATTCAACAACATTCTCTTGGTTAAAACTCAAACGCATGCCTGGGAACATAAAACTCAAAGGTGGTTCGGTGCCTCTTTCTCTCCGTGGACGTCATCCTCTAGTGTCCCTGCTCTGATCTTCCGTCTTCCCTCCCTGTTATAAGTCCACGTGGGTGGATGCAGCCACTGGGGCGTGTGCCATGTGGGGAAGTCTCGAGTGTATGATTCATTGCTTTGGCCGTGCGGTTTGCCGTACCGCTGCGCCTTGTCTCTGTTGAGAGAACTCTTGCCTTGAGGAGAGAGCATCTAGTTTCTCTCCTCTTAGAGAGAAAGAGGACTGTTGACAAACCCACATACAGTCCTATCAAAACCAGTGTCAAGAGACCCGTTAGTTTTTTCGGCTTCCTTACAGAGCACGGTTGAGTGGCTACTTACAGGAATGTGGGTGACTTCAAAACTGTGACACTGCCTGAGAGTCTAAGCCCGGCCTGGTAGCGTGAGGGGAGTTCCTTACCAGGCTTCTACGGTCTCATATAATCTAGCATTGCCCAAGACCACAAGGCCACATGAATCTAGGGCAGAATTACATGTGAATAGCAGGAAGATGAAGGAAGACAAGGTTGTGATCTCAGGTGGGGGGGTTCAACAGCCCTCTTACCTTTCTTCTATAAAAGAGGCCCCACAGTCAACATGCCTGAACTCAGGGGCCTTTTGCACATAATCTCAGTATATGGGATGGAGATGACAGCTGCTGAACCAGGAAGATGGCACTTTCCAGTAGCCGCCTGCCTTTGAGCAGTCATGCAGTGACAGTTTAAGGAGTGAGCCTTCTAGTTTAAATATGTGCTGTGTCCAGTGTCTACCCACTGTGAGCAACATAGTGGTGATAGCTTGAGCATGGACTGACTTGTGCTCACATGACGGGCGGATGCCAGCTTGTGGAATGCCTGGGCCACAGGAGTCCACATTTGTTGCCTAAATGATGCTGCACCTCTTGCTCTATATGCCAATTTACACTCCTAACGGGAGCTGCTTGCACAAACTGTGACAATACCCAGTGCCCCAAATCTTTGCCAGCACCCCAGGTCCCTAGGTCATGAGTGCATTTTCCTTAGCACAAAGGGTGACAAATGGAGTCTTGCGAAAACTCACGGTTCCTCGGTTGTGAAGAGCGAGTCTTTGTGGCTTCCTTGTATACAGAGTTTCTTAGCATCCCCCCCCCCCCATCTATGGTACAGACCCGCCTGTAGGCCTGAAGTCATTTCCCTAAGTTGGTCCTCCTGCTCCAGCTGTGGCTCCATCTGCACTTTGCAGGGTTCTCTTTGTAAATTGTACTCTGCACCGAAAGTGAGGTAAGGGCTTCTTCCAGAATGAAACCTGCAACAAGCCACGGAGTGTTCCCACAAGCTTCTCTCCTCCCAAGGAGCTCAGAGCCTCCACCCAGGGATTCAGCTTTCTGTCCCTGGGCTGTCAGGTTCCTGGCTACCCCCTGCCCTGTCTTGCCTTGGCGTTTCCCTCCCTGGCTTTCTCCTGTCTGGAGTTTTTCCTCTTCCTGATGTGCTTGGCTTTCCCTGTGCTGTCCTCCGCCCCGCCTTCCTCCTCTCACACTTCATCTTCTTGGTCTCCAGATATCAGGACCGCAGACCAGCCCACAGCCATATTTAGTGCCTTTTGAAGGGATTCCACATGGCCTTAGGTGGACTCCCATCCAGATTTTGTCTTGGCGAGGCCAGAACCTCTGACGCGTGTCTCCTGAGCTCAGTGATCTTGTCGCTGATGGTCAGAATCTCCACGTGGCAGGCATTACAGGGTACTGAGCAGCCCCTGATCTTTATCCTTTATCAACTGATGTGATTTGGGAATGCTCCGGGAGGAGCTTACAGGCAGCTGTTTTCCGCAGGGATTGGTCACCTTTTGCCTTGTGGCTCAAAGAAGAGGAAGGGATGCATTCGAAGTCTGTCTCCTCCAGAGCTGCAGACTGACGTAGTGACATGCCCCTGCAGACCCCGAGACAGGGTGCATGCTTCCTCAGGAGCCCATTCCTCCTACAGCTCAGCAGAAGCTCCACTGGCCGTCTGGATCTCCCTATCACACTTGCGTCATAGGACGGTGGGTCTTGACTCCTTCTTCTCCCACAGCTCTGTGTCCAGCTGCCTCTGGCCTCCTGAGACTCACTTGCTCTGTGCCCTCCCTGTCTGGGCCTAGTCTCCCCTGGGCCTAGTCCACCCCTGGGACAGCATCAGTGTTGACTTTTGTCACCCCCTTTCTCTCATTTACTCTGCAGAGGAGCAAGTCTTGTGAAGTGCCAGTTGGCTGTGGGAACTCTTTCATCTCCGCCCTCAGTGTGGTCCTCTGGCCGCGGGTAGCGAGGGTCATAGAGCGGTACTGCCTGCCTGGATCTTGGCTCTTTCTATTAGCTTTCCTTGAGTGTTCTCCTCCTCTGGAGTCCTGAGTTCTGGGAATCTCCCTCTGGCCCCTTGCAGAGCATCTACATGTTTTAATTAGCACTAGAACTACGCAGTAATTACCTTGTCAGTTTCTTTAGGGTTATTAAAAATAAAAACTACATGCTTTACAAAAACAGAGTTTAAAAACTTGCAGTGTTTTCAGCTGATTGTGGAGGTGTGGTGGGTCCACACAGAATGTGATTGGACATTTCTGGAATTTCTGTTTTCTGCCTCCCACACAGAAGCCAATGGCCAGGAACAGTGCAGGCTAGTACAGGCACATTGGATGCCAATACCTCA
This sequence comes from Acomys percivali, assembly GCA_907169655.1. Classification (NCBI taxonomy): domain Eukaryota; kingdom Metazoa; phylum Chordata; class Mammalia; order Rodentia; family Muridae; genus Acomys; species Acomys percivali. The sequence continues at coordinate 60,096,660 of OU015742.1, read as the reverse complement.
GAGCGTGGCTCCCTTTCTGTCAAGTGCCTTCTTGACCACAGAGCCCTGTCTTCTTCGATCGCTATCCATTTGATGGACATCCTGTGGCCTGACCATTGCTGTAGCCACTAGCTACAGGTGCCATCTTGAATCCAAATGGAAGATAGTGAGTTACAATGACAATTGCATTTCCTCACGTGTCAGTCACTTTTCAAATGGTGGCCATGTGGCACTATGGTCTCCATGATGGGAACTGAGGGTCTAGAGTTTTCTAGTCTGCGAACAGCTTTGCTGAACAGTGCTGCTGTGGCTTAGAGGCTCTCTGAAGGAAGGGCCTACGCAGTTTCTTTTTGGACTCCCAGAGTTGGTTGGAAGATGGCCAGTACATCTTAGTGGTCTTAGGCTCGCGTGCTGGAGGGTTCTTAGACCTTTGGTCTGGCTGGCAAAGCAGCACCGGCAATTTAGACCTTGTCTTAAAATTAAAATTAAAAACTGATTCAATTCCCGGCACCCACATGGCAGCTCACAACTGTCTGTAACTCCAAAATCTGACACCCATAGACATACAATGCACATAAAATAAAAATAAATAAATTTTTAAAAAATTAAAAAAAAAACCCTAAAAGAAGGCTAGAAAAACAACTTAATGGTATAATGCTTATCAAGTATTCCTAAGGCCTTAGGCTCCACCCTCAGTACTGAGAGATGGTGTATGATGCTTGGACAAGGACGAGAGGATTCTGCTAACCCACAGTGAGAACATTTGGAGACATGGCTGTGAGACTCCCTTCCATCCCATCATCTCATGGAATGATCCTGTCTGTCATTAACATTCTCCCCAGAGAAGCTGTAAACAGTGAGGAGGAAGGTAGGGAGCCTGAGATGGACAGGGCGTAGTCCGTTCCAGTCCCCTGGTGCCTGGCTCAGTCAGGGGACAATGCGCCTCACGGCTAAGGGCTTATCTCAGTTAATAATGACAAGATGATTAGGGAGGATCCAGATTCCTTTCTGGATTCTGGTTCTCCATTTGTCAAAGCCATGTGACGAATGGATAGCGGACCCCCAGACATTTACTCCGGTGGCTTTGCCACCTGCTGGGACATTCCTCTGCCCCTGCTTCCCACCGTGGGAACTGTACTTGCTTTCTTCTGCATCCCAGCCCACAGCCAGGGCCCTCCTTATTTTCTGTCCTAATGGCTACGGGCTGGCGTGCTGGTCATCTGTGAATGGGTTTGGATATGTCCTGGTGTTTTGCTGTGATGAACTTGTTTTCTTTGTAAGCATACTGTAGCTTCGAGGGGAGAGCCTGCTGTGGAGATGCAAGGAAGACATCAGTGTGGCCTGAAGCCTTAAGCATGGGAGCAGGCTAGGACACCCTGGGATGGATCCTCCCGTCCCTGGGTGCAGAGATGGAAATACCACAAAAATAAAGCCAGCTAGCACCTAACCAAATGTGTGAGGGACTTTGAGACCCATTATTCCTAACTTTGAAAAGTTTTTCATCCCAATCCCTGCATCTCGTTTCATTTAGTGTCCCAACTGCAGTGTCCATAGGGCTCCAGAGTGAGGAAGGATGCCCGGTAGACATCCTGTCTCAGGAGCTGTCTTTGTAGTACAGGTTTTTACGGAAGATGTGATTTTTAATATTAGCAAGTTAACCAGTTAGGGCTTGCCTTGCCATGGTGGTTTAAAGAAATTAGATCGGGGGCTTCCCTGAGGCCCCTGGGCAGGAGAATGGCTCTGTGACATTCCTACTGTGTCCTGACTATAACATGACTCCTTCACCTTCAGATATCAATGCACTTTCTGGGCGGATGGAGGGGTCAGCAAAAGGCATAAGGTGTTAAATGCTGGGCGTGACTTGGCTTTTTTGGAGCCCTGCCAGTGATATCCATTCTTGTACAACAGCTAGGCTAAGCCAGAAAGTGCATTAAACGGACCCTCATGAATGATGAAAAGGATGCTGGGAAGTGTAGTTTGTTTTGTTTTGAGTTTGGTAGTAGAATAGTATAGTGGAGCTCCTAACAGGAGCAGCTGCAGGGCCAAGGGTGTGGCTCAGGGGTAGAGCTCTCTCCTAGCACTTACGTGGTCCTAGGTTTGATTCTCAGCACTGTGCAGAAAAATAAAAACAGAGGAACAGGTACATAGTCAGTGGGACTGACTGTAGGGCATGTGCCTACTCAGCTATGGTCCCTGCCACATCAAACTGAAAACAACACATCATGTGACCAAGCCAAACTCTATTGGTTACTGGCCTGGGGTTTATAGCTCACAGAGAAACTGATACCACTCTTGTGTTTTATGTTTTTTTATTCCTAAGAAATAAGCTTAGACCTGAAACTATGATCCAGGTCTGGATATTATGCACATTGGGAAGAAGATGGAAGAGGCCACTGTCTCTGGCAGAGTACAGTCTGAGTGACCAGTGGCTGAAGGGAAATGAGCTTGTTGTCATTTCTTGCTGTACAAGGGACAATCACACTTCCTCCCATTGTCCCTCGAAGAGCCAGGGGCTAACCCATCTGGGGCCACATGCCACTATGTAGCAACTGCAGGCAGTGGTCTCTTAAACACATGGCCGTGGTCTCGTAATATTATGTTCCCAGGGACACTGAAGCCCATTAGCTTGTGCAGATGTGTGCACATTGAAAAGGCAAGGGAGCCATTCCTTAGAATGTGATCCTTTGTTAAAGGCTTAAAGCTGTTGTGTCAAGGGTCTGAATCCATGAGCTTGATGCCCCATCGACCCTGCCTTACCCGACCTGTCCCATTGAATCTCAGTGTCTGTCTGTCTCTCTGTCTCTCTCTCCTGTGTGAATGTGTAGATCAGAGGTCAACTTCGGATATCCTTCCTCAGGATAGCATCCACCATGTTTTGGTTTGGCTTTTAAGAAATAAGGTCTTAAGTGACCTGGTGCTCAATAAATAGTCTGGTTGGCCAATAAGCACCAGGGGTCCTCCTGTCTCCCCACCCCCAGGGCTGGGGTTACAAGTGCGCACCTCCATGTCTGGTTCTGGGGAGAGAACTCAGGTCCTTGTGATTTGCAAGGCAAGCGCTTTACACACCATGCCATCTTCCAGTTGCTGCGCCTCCCCGGGCAGCCAGCTCCATCAGATGGAGGCGGCTGCACAGAGTACACCAGCTGCAGTCCTTTGAGAACAAGGGTGCCTGCCTTTTCCATTTCCCACTCCATTTAACTAGAATGGCCACCGGGATGAGATTTCTACTCACCAAGAGTCAAGACAGTTGATGGCGGAGACTTGGTTACCCCTGTGCAGAGTTGTGGAAGGTCCCGGCTCCTGACACTTCAGCTCATGTTCCTGTTTGCTAACACATACTGTTTGGATATGTAGCTTGGCAACCCCACACCTAACGGGCACATCAGTTGACGTTGACAGTCATTAAGTGGCAGGTGTATAATGACTCTACCGAGCAATGAGGAGAGGGTAGGAGTTGAGTGTGTACCACTTGATAAATACACTATTGCATTATTATGCAAGTGTTCTGAACAGAGCACTTTTCACAAGTTGTCCAAACACTCGCCTGTCTCACTACTTTTACTAATGCACCACATTGCTGTTAGTGCTATATTATTATTATTATTATTATTATTATTATTATTATTATTATTATTA
>OU015742.1:60080110-60093035 GCA_907169655.1 Acomys percivali | reverse complement strand
TTATTATTATTATTATTATTATTATTATTATTATTATTATTATTATTTCCTTTTCCTTTGTGTTCTTTCTTGAACATTTGTATCCACATTTAGATAAAAAGCATCCTGAGGATTAAAGTCAGAAGAGAGGCCAATAATATCTTCTGGCTACTCTTTGGGCAGGAGCCCCAACTCAGGTGGTGCTGATGGTTACATGAGCTGCTGATCTTCCCTTGGTTTTTCTGCGGTGTGCTTGCAGCCTCAGGACTACTCTGAGGCTCTGCCCGCACTGCCTGCGGCCTTTGTTATTCTCTTACGCTTCCCGTCTAGACAGGGATATATTTCTCTATGGAGAGGACTCCGAACTATATCTGTAGCTTCTGCACCTGTGGGTTCAACCAACGTGGCTCCAAAGTATCAGATCCAAGTCACCATAGTGACCATGTGTAACCTTTCCTTTCCCACCATTGGGGTAGAACCCAGGGCCTCATGCATGTCTGGAAAACACTCCACAGACAGTGATGCCCCCAGCTTTTATAGACTGTTTTTGGGGTGTGTGTTATGTATGTTTGTGTGTTGAGGGGCCAGAGGTCAACATGGGCTGTCTTTCTGAAATGCTTCTCTCTCCATGTTTTTGAGCAGGGGGTCACTCACTGAGCCAAGAACTTACAGATTGCTTGCTGGACTGCAGGCATATGGCTGTGTTCAGACAGCTAAGTTTTGTGGGTGGATCTGAACTCTGGTCCTCATCAATGTGATGTGCATATGTGTGCATGCGTGCGTGCATGTGTCTGTGTGTGTGTGTGTGTGTCTGTGTGTGTGCACATGTGTGGCGGTCAGAGGGAAACTCGGTGTTGGCTCTCTTCCACCTTTCGGGATATGGAGATCCAATTTAGGTGGTCAGGCTTGGGTCCTCCCTCATCTGCTAAGCCGTCTTTTTTGACACCTTCACAAACTTTTAAAGTTGTCAGTATTCTCTCAGCAACAACTAACATAGTAGTGCTTCCGGTGTATTTGGCCCCATACGTCATCTAGAGGTAACTCAAAGTACTCAGGAAAGCAGATGGGCCCTAGGACAGGCCGCCAACACCTTTTGACGTCAGCGACGTAGACACCGATGGATTGTGGTTCTAGATCAGTCCCCATAGATACCCTGAGAGGACTGGATAATGTTAACATCAGATATATTTTAATGAAAAAAGAAGATAGTGTTAAAGTATTGCTGATACCCTAGTGTCAGATAATTGAAATATAGAAGGATTCTGAAGGTCTTGCCTGGGGCATCCAGGTGCTGAGGCACTGGCATGGTGCAGATGTTGTCATCAGCTATCACATGGGTCCTTTGATAGTTATTTCTCTATCCGCTGATGTTTATACACTGCAATGTGCCTGGAGAGTGGGGGAGGGGTGATATGAAGAAGGATGCCCAACTATGAGCTTCTCTGTCTGTCTGGAGTATTCATAGGCAAAACGATGACCTATGTATGAGGTGCTGCTAGACACTCTAGCCTACCCTGTTGTTTCTGGCCATCCTCTGCAGTGTTACAGGCTTGCAGATGTTCCCTAGTACCCCAGTGGGCCTGCAGCAGCACACTTCCAGTCCTGGGGTGTCTGCAAGCCAGCTAGATGGGTGATCTAGGTGAACTCAGCTGTGGCTGTTCTCCGTGACTCTCTTACACATCTCAGGTCAGTGGGGTAGCCCAGCTATATCTGCCTTGGGTAGGGTTGACATAAATGAACACACAGGGCCTCTCAGGGTCTGCTATAGCATTTGCTCCTGCAGATTCTACTGGAGTTGGCACAGGGGCCAGCTTCAGGCCACAGGAGGATTGTCTCCTGTACTCCTTTGATGGTCACAGGGACATGCTGTTAGGTCTGGTTAGTGCTGCTAGCAGGGCCCCATTGTGTCTTTTGAACTCATGTTTATCTCAGGGCCTTTTTGCCATCTCTGATTAGGAGCATCTTGATGTCAGGCAGTCAGCTGACCAAGTCCTAAAGGACATAGCAGGGTTCTGGGGTCAGAATGTTTGGGTTTTCCTATCAGGCCCCTGTGGTCTCAGTGTGACTTTGTTGGGGCCATCTGTCATCTCTGTATCTTGGTTTCCCCATGTGCACGGTGAGGGTTGCTTACAGTAGGGTCAACATAGAAGGGCAGTTTGTTACCTGGAACCAAGGAGCAGGCCAGCCCCCATGGGTTGTCTGTATCTTCTCTTGTTTCTAAGGAGAGCTCCCCCAGCATGCCTGCAGTGTCTTCTGTGTACCTTTCTGGGTGACAGAGGAAAGCTGTCATCCACTGCATACCCAAAGCTTCCAGATGCCCCAGTCTCTCCTGGATGCTGGGATGGCTCAGTGCTGCCAAGGAAAACCTAAGCCACCTGCAAGGAATTTTCAGCTCTACTTTGCACAGCCTGGAGCAATGTGGGTGCACAGGGGACCCCCTCCTTCACGGCATTTCCTAGGAAAACCAGAACACCAAGGTCAGAAGATGATTCACAGGACAGCTGGGGCTCTAGGCTGAAACTGGCCTCATTAACCACGAGTCCCTTGGGTTCTGAGGTTGGTGCCGGGTTCTGGGAGGAGTGTGCACGCAGGGTCTCTTGTACTCCATGCTGGCCCACTTTCCCGGAGTCTTTACAATACCTGATCTGTTTTCATAGGTACTTGAAACTTTGGGGGTGAATTTCTGTTTTCTCTCCTCAGTCTCTAAGGGGGAGGGGAGTGGTTGGGGATGTTTACTGACACATCACAGGGCCATGTAAGCATGCTGCCCTGTGCTTCAGTTGGCCGGCCTGGAACGCTCTCTGGTGGGTGGGAGGGCCCAGTGTCTTTGCCAACCTTGCGAAGCTAATGTGAGTAGTCTGGCCCCTTGGATAATTATTCTGAGTGATGTGGGTTATTCTGATTTGATTGTCTATAATGTTTTCCTGAGTATTTTCTGACACATTCTGACATCCTTTAAGGGTTTGTGGTGCTCTAAGCTCCGTCCTCAGCCTTGCAACTACCTTGTCCTTGCTCAATAGTCTGTGCCCTCACTGAATGTGCGGTGGCATTAGTTTGGTGGCCCCTTCTTATCCCTGTTCACAGGTGACAAAGAAAAACCAAAGGTGGAGGGTGGGGAGGGGTAGGAAAAGACAATTTGAAAGGTTAAGCCACAGATCTCATAGTGACTTGAGGTCAAACGGTGTTATCCTGCTGGAAATTCCTGGGGTTAGCAAAACTGGCAGCGGGGCTCAGAGCAGGGCTCGACACTCACATGCATTGCTAAAACAGGCCTGTGCATTTCTGGACAATTAGTCTATGTGTGGCTTTACAAGGTGAGCGTATCCCAGCTTATTACAGCAGGGTGGCACACACATAGCAGCTGCTGTCCTGCGGGGCTATGACCATTTGTCTTCCCCTCTATGCTGCTCTCCCTTTTATGGGCTTGGGCTGGTGGCCTCATCTCACCCAGTGACCCTCTGACAGGAGGAAGAGGGCTTGTTTCCCTCAGCATCTAAGAGCTCTGCTAACATCTCCTGGGTGACATTTGTGGTGCTAGCGCTTCTTCCTCGAGATAGGACTCCGTAGCTCTTTTCAGCATTGAGAGTCTGGGAGGGAGAGAGAGAGGCAGATACTGCCTGGCTCACTGCAGGTGTGGTCCCTGTCTTTCTCCCTCCCTCCCACACACTGTGAACCAATTACAGTACCCAGAATGCTGCAGGCACGGGGCATGTGCAGTGAGAAAGCCCATAGCCCCACCTTCATGCAGTGAGTGGTCTAGTGGGGGTTGGCTCGGGTGGGCTTGGCACAGTGCCTGGCTATACCATCAAGCTGGGGGAGGGCTGCCTTTCTGCCAGACAAGGAAGCATAGGCCCAGCAAGGGGCCAGCAGGGGTCAGCGGGGGTCAGCAGAGGTCAGCAGGGATCAGCATGCTCTGCAAGCTGGAGAAGGTTCTGGGATCGGGGAGGTCACTTGAACAGGAGCACAAGGGAGGCTGTAAGAGGAGAGAGAAAGAGAAACAAGTTGTGCCAAGAGAAGAGCACTTACAAAAGCCCTGTGCAGGGAGGGGTTTAGGGAGTCCAAGCAACTGGAACACCAGGTTGGAGAGTGCAGTAGGGTAGGTGCACAGTGTGGTGGGGAGAGAGAAGCCAGGACCTCAAGCCCAGGTGTCGAGTCTATAACTGTGACTCAGGATGGCATTGCTGTGCTCCACACACTCAGTAACTTCTTCTGTTTACAGCCATCTCCTGCTATTTTACCCTTTGCTGCTGCCGATGTGCCCAGCGCACTCCTTCACGTTGGTTCTGTGCCTGCGGACAGTCTCTCTCAATTTCTGGGTTTGTTCTTTCTTGTTCAGTCTCATGGTCTGCCATTCTATGAGGAGGGTAGGGTGCCAGAGTTTGGAATTTACGAAGGTGGTGTGAGGGGCCGAGGAGAGTCTTAAGTTCCCCCACCTGGCTGCACGCAGACTTAGGTATCTTGGCTATCCCAGGGACAGGTGGCAAACTGAGACACAACTGACCCCCTGGTTTGACCCTGCACAGGGAACTGTATGTCAATCCCCACATCAGGGGCTAGCCGTGGCTCATGTCACCCGGTCCCTGAGGGCTCTCCAGGAATCCCTGCCCAATAACCTGGGTACAGCTCTGCCCTTTAGTGTCCAGATCCCGCTCACTGGTCCCATCTGGGAACCCATGTCCCGGGTACTGTAGTTGCCTTGGGAGCCTCTAACTCAACCTGATTAGTGGGGCTTTGTTTGTTTTGTGTTTTCTTTTGTTAAGCATCATTTAACTCTTAGATGGTTTTAGTTTTACAGAAATAGTGTAAAGACAGAAGAGAATCCCTCTTGTATCTCAGGCTGTTTCCCTTTTGTCTTGCCTCCCCTACCCCACCGTCTCAGCCATGATTGGCTTGTGGCTACAAGCAGAGGCCCACGCTGCACTGAGAGGCCTTTCAGCTCTTGCAGACCTTTCTCCACTGCAGGCTTCCCTCCAAATGCCACCGGGCATTCAATTGTCTCCTTGAGGGGACCCTTCTCTCTGTGCCTCGGCATGACCCTTCAGTTATGACGGTGGCTGATGGGACACTTAGAATGAACTTCAACCCAGAACTTGAGTTTTAGTTTCTCAATCTGCTCCCTGTCTGTGGAGACCCGGGCTGTGTGGCAGGCTTCTCTCGGTGTCCTTTGTGAGTCCTGCCTAGTTTGCAGCCATGCTACCTCACTCTAGGCATGCGGCACCAGCCAGCTCTGTGGAGGCTCCAGATGACTCGAGGCTGGTTTCTCTGGAGAGTCTGGGATTGGCTGCCGGTTTGGGAGGTGTGATTGCAAGATGGGCTCACGGAGAGATGAGGAGCTCAGAGACATCAGCCATGATGGTGGTGTTGGTCCTCGTCCTCTGTGACGTGCTGTCTACAGGTCACTTGCCGGAACTGGGATATGCCAGTTAATTCTGCTCTGGCTTGAGCTCCACTTTCTACTCAGAACCCTTTCCTGAAGCTTCTATTAATTATGAGAACTCTGGGTGGTGGAGGTACTGATCCCTTCTCCTCCTAAGGGTCCTGCACACTCCCTCTGTGAGCATGCTCTGACCTGTGGAATTTGGGAGATATTCTAGCAACATGTCTGACAGGTTGTGATGCTGGACAAAGCTGTCTGCAGCATGGTGCTGCAGCCTGCTCAGCCTCTGGTGAGGGTTGTCTGCTGCACTCCAGTGTGGCCAGGGTGCACCATGGTTGCCATGACAGTAATGGCGATGCATGGCATGTGTGTGCCAGAGAAAGTTTGCTTTCTAACAGAGGTGCTCCCTGGACGGCCTATGAAGCCAGTAACAGGCTAATGCTTTGTGAGGGCTGTGCCCTCAGGACATGGTCGTCCCCTGGGGTTCCTTGTTTCTTAACTCTGCTCATGGAGATCTCATGCTCAAGTTTCTAACTCATGAATTCTTACAGGGTTCTGTCAAATAATAGTTTGATTGTTTATCCTCTATATTTCATTTATCCTTCTATCTATATCTACTTATCTACCATCTATCTTCTATTTACCGATCTACTCTCTCTCTCTCTTTCTCTCTCTCTCTGCCTATCATCCATCTATCATCTATCACCTATCTATGTATTATCTATCATCTATCTATCCATTGTCTATCCACTTATCTATCATCTAGCTATCCATCCATCCATCGTCTATCAATCAACCAATCAATCATCTATCTTTCCATCATCTATCCATTATCTATTTATCAATCATCTATCAATTATCTATCTATCTCTCTATCATCTACTTATCTATCATCATGTATCTGTCATCTATCTATCTATCATCTATCTGTCTACAATGTATCACCTATAAGTCCATTGTCTGTTGAGCAACCCATCCTTTTACGATTCCTGTTTTTAGCATCCCCACCCAGTTAGCAGGGGCAGGGAAGTCTTTACCTCTTGAGGCTTTAACTTAGAGGTTTGAAACTCAGGGGAGCACTTCAAAACACTGCCCTCTGGAGATAGTGTTTCCTTCCTATTCCCTCTCCCTGTCCCCTTGCCAGGCACAAGGCCCTTGGGAGCTCCGAGCTGTGCATACTCCCTGGCAGGGTGATCTCGGTGCCCAGGGGAAGAATGGGGCCAGTCATGCTGAGGAGCGAGGCTCCCTCAGCTGCAGCTCTTCTCGTCCTTGCTTTTGGCTCTTACGCAAAGGCAGCTTTGTGCTCCTCATGGGCAAGGCTTGCCGTTGAGCAAGCCAGGGACACAGCGGAATAGCAAGCAATGGAGGGAACTGAAAAGTAGGCATTTCACAGAAAGTGAGCTTCCAAGAGCTGGCATGTGAATGGAGCTTTTGCTTGGGAGCAGGGCTCTGAGCAGCCACGTGCAGGGGCCTGGCCGGAGCTGTGGGAGAAAGCAGCCCTGTTCTTAGTCTTCATCTCCTTGGCAAAAGCAACATGGATACAAAGACACGCAAAGTGGGCAAGAGCATCAGTTCATTTCCCTTGGCTTCTCACAGGCTCTGAGACCTGCTGATAGATGACTGTGTTCTGGAAGATTCTCCGTAGCTCTTCTTCAAATGTGGAGCCAGGAGACTGTGGCGAGAAATCTTGGGGAAACTGATATGAAGAAGAACTGCAGCTAGCTGCAGGGCATTATATGTATATGTGTGTATGTATGTGTGCATACATATATGTGTGCATGTATATATGTACATGTCTGTGCATGTATGTGTGTGCATGTATGTATGTGTGTATTTATATATGTATTCTGATTCATCTTTTGAGACAGGGTCTTGCTACATCGTTATGGCTGACCCTAGACTGGCAACCTTCCTATCTAGGTCTCCCAAGTACAGGCATTCCACACTGTGCTCGGCTACCTGCAAGGCGTCTCTTCCCAGAATACCCAGCATTTCCTGAGCTTTTCCTACAAAGTCATTGTAATCATGTAGAAGCCACAGTCCTTTTGACAGCTTTGGTCAGTGACAGGGGGTGTGTGTGTGTGTGTGTGTGTGTGTGTGTGTGAGAGACACATCCAGAGCTGGAGGAGGTCCTGCTCACCCACATCCCTCAGTGTCTCTGTGTGAGACAGCGTGCCCCTTCCTGTCTCTGTAGTGTGAGATGCACTGTCTCACTCTGCTGTGATTGGCTCTTGAGTGGCAGACTCAGGACTTGGAGGGTTCCTCCCAGAGCATCCAAGAGAACCTTTGGAAGGCGCCATTGAGCTGGGATGGGGGCCTAGCAGAGCCACCACTCTCTGCTTCCTAGGTATGCATGCAGAGGCTGCCTCCTGATTCTAGCTCCTGTAGCCTTGGCTTCCCCATCACAAGGGACTGTACCTGAACTGTGACCTAAAATAAACACTTTGTCCCTTAAGTTGGTTTTATCACAGCACCAGGAAAGGAACAAGACATGGCCCAAAGGAAAGCCAAGCAAGGAGGCACTTGGGGTCTGTTTCTGATGCATTATTTGGGCTTCCGAATAAACTGATTGACCAAGCAGATGTGCCCTGGGCTTGTCTTTCTTTAGACTCCCATTCATGGAATTGAGGTTCTGTTCACTTCTTGCTCCTGTTGCTACTTAGAGGAAGGAAAATGGCTCTTCCCAGATCACAGAGCCAACGGCAGCCTTTGAGATAGAATCCAATGCCACCTGCTTGCCTGTGCCTCACCTCCCTACTGCAAGCGCATACTCAGTCCCAGGGAGACCTATGGCTTCCACCTTTCCCACAAGTTTTGGGGGTGCCCCCCCCAGCTGAAACTTCTGAAAGGCGTTCCATGATGTTCATAGAGGAATGTGGATGCTGATGGGAGCCGACGCCTGTGGAGGTGCCAGTGCCACCGGAGGGAGGAACTCTCTGACTGTGGGTGACACAGTCACAGCTCTGGTCACCCAGGCGTATAGAAATGAGCTTCTTGTTTGACACCTGGATCGTGTGTCACAGAGGGTTCTGTAAGTCAGCGAAGAAAAAATTCTTGGGAGCTGCTAATGATGCATTTAATTTTTATAACGAAGCACCCGTGCCCACAAGTTATTGCTCCCTGTGGCTTTAGAATGTGGTTTCTGGGTGGTCATTGTGTGGAGGCTAATGGATGGATGGTGTGGTCAATTATTCAGAACACGCAGACAGGCCTTTACAGAAGCAGAGATGTCACAGACTCATTGATACTTTGCCATATCGTTATCATTTTGAATTTTCACAGCTTATTTTCTTCACGCTAACTACTCATATAGATGCTATGACTGAAAAAATGTCTACTCTTGATCTCTTCGCTGGGTTTATATATGAATGTTCTTTTGGGTTCCATAGCTATCCACCCCAGGCCTCCCGTAGTTTCTTGCTATGACCTGTGAGATACACAAGGTGATCCCTGAGTGTTGGAAGCTCAATGTGAGAATGCAGCACAGGCTGCGTTTGGATGCTCTCACGGCCAGAAGCAGTGTTCACCTTCATTCTTGGAGGAACTGCATGCTGTGTTGACAACTTTGGGTTGATCTCAGCTTGAATCCCGCCCTCCCTTGCTCAGTGTTTTTGCTAATTGTAAATTTTTGGTAATGTTGATTTTTCTTTTTATGTGTGTGTGTTGGGGGGGTATAAGTGTGTGTGTGTGTGTGTGTGTGTGTACAGAGGGTGTTTGATCCCTCAGAGCTGGAGCTACAGGTAATTGTGAGCCAGCCAGTGTGGGTGCTGTGAACCAAGCTCACAGCCTTTGGAAGAGTGGCAAGCGTTCTTAATCCGCCGAGCGGTTTCTCCAGCCCTTTGACTGCTTTTGCCTTTCTTCTTTTCTATCCTCCTCTGCCCGTCCTTTCACCCTCTCCCCCATTCCCCCCAACCTTCCTTCCCTTTCTTCCTTTTTTTTTTTTTTTTCTTAAAGATAGTTTTTCATTATACAGTCGTGCCTGGCCAGAAACTCATTTGTAGCCCAGGCTAGCCTTAAGCCATTTGGTCCTCTTGCCTCCCTCCCCTGCCCTCCCCTCTGCCCCCAGTGCAGGGATTAGAGGTATGAGCTATGATACCCAGTGCAGTAAAGCTGAGTAATAACAGCGTTCATCTAGTTGGATGACAGTGGAGATAAAATTACAATTGGAAGGGAGACACTTAACATATGGTTCCCAGCCCAGGCTAACTGTTACTGTGCCCAAGGTGAGCAGTGTTGGCCAATGACACCCCAGCACTCAAGGAAGTGGCAAGTGCTGGCCCAGGGGCCCCTTCATTACTCGTCCTGGGTTGCATTTGCTGCTTCCATGTTTCAATTGCAGAGCTGAGTATTTTCGAAGAGAGGTCTGACACATCAGTCCTCTGAGTCTTTACAGAGGAAAATCACAACTCACTGTTTGCAAGACAGCCCACACACTTGCGGTGCCCTCTCTTGCTTTGCTTGCCCCCAGTCTCACTGTAGAGGCCTCATTGCAGAAGAGTGCTACCCAGTAGGATGTTCTGTGATGACAGCCATGTTCTAGGCCAGCTCTGGGCTGCAGACCTTTTAAACAGGCTCATGTACCTGCAGAGTGGAACTTTAGTCAGCTACCTTAGTTTGTAGCCCAACTGCCAGCCATGGCTCATGGTCACCACCCCGGACAGTACAGCGCTCGGCACACTGTAGGTGTAGGGCTATATGCCTTTGTTATTCTAGAGTTCTTGGTGTGCCACGGTGGAGGGTGGTGCTATGTCTGGCTGAAATGGAAAATCTCACCCTCTCATTTAATCTTTTTATTGCACGCACGCGTGCACACACACACACACACACACACACACACACACACACACACATTTCAGACACCGGGCCTTGAGCTCCCTGTATAGTTGAGGATGCTCTAGAATTTCTAACCTTCCTGCCTCAACTTTCCAACTACTGAGAATACAGATGGTCCTGTACACCACTGAGGACCAAGCTTAGGGCATCATGTATGCTAGGCAGGCACACCACCAACCTAGTTACATCCTTATCCCTAAACATACATGTAAAGAAAAATTCTACTTGTGCTTTTGTGTGTGAAATATATGTGAAACATGAAAAGGCATGAAGAACAAGTCCAGGTGACCAGTCTGAAGAGGGAGGGATCTAGCCATGGGAAGATTCTGACCAGCAAGCTTGGTGGCACTTCATTTATCTGCACACTGCAGAGGAGGGAGTGACAGGGGCCCCCGGGTTGGATCCATACTGACTCCACAGGGTGAGAAGTGCACAGAGCAGTTGCCTTCCAGTGAGTGGCTGCAGGGTGCTCAACGCTTCAGGATTTTTGAGCTGTTCAACAGTTAAGTTTAGATCTGGGGTCGCCCTGAAGGAACCTGAGACAATCTAAGTTCTGGTGAAAGAGGAGTTAGGCAACGGTTCTTCAGCAGTCACCACTGCCTCCTCCCTCCAGCCTTTTGCCAGTTTGGTAGTGAAAACTTACCTGTGTTTGTATCTTTGATTTTTTTAAAAAATAAAATGTTTTCCCAAGAGGTCACTGCTTATTGGGCCTCCTGTTTCTGTGTGTGTGTGTGTGTGTGTGTGTGTGTGTGTATGTGTCTGTGTATGTGTGTGTCTCCCTGTGTATGTATGTATATGTGTCTCTCTGTGTATGTGTATGTGTGTGTGTCTCTGTGTATATGTGTATGTGTCTCTGTGTATGTATGTGTGTGTCTCTGTGTATGTATATGTGTGTGTGTCTCTGTGTATATGTATGTGTGTGTCTCTGTGTATGTATATGTGAGTCTCTCTGTGTATGTGTGTGTGTCTCTATGTATGTGTCTATGTATGTATGTGTGTCTCTGTGTATGTGTGTGTGTGTGTGTGCACAATGTGTGTGTGAGAGGGTACATATGTGCATGTAGAAGCCAGAGGTCAAACTCAGGAATCTTGTTCAGTTCCTCACCGTCTTAAGACAGGGTCTCTTACTAACCCTAAAAGCTTGCTGACTTAGCTAACATGGCTTCCAGAAAACCTCTGGTAACCTTCGTTTTCCATCTCCCCTGCAGGCAGGTCACCACACTGAGCTTTATATGTGGGTGGAACAGTCCCAAACGCGGGTCCTCAAGCTTGCACAGCAAACATTGACTGAGCTGTCTTCCCAGCCCAGCGGCCTTTCCAAAGAGGCTCCTTATACGCTCTGCAGGGTTAGTTCACTCTTCACAAGCACCAGCTGGACCAGGAGTTCCAGTCCTGGTATAGGAGGAAGCTGAGCACTCCCAGCCCTCAGTAGATGGGAAGCTGAGTACCCCCAGTCCTCCATAGATGCAGGCGTAAACTAGATCTGAACCGGGCACTTGTATCCGTTACTTCTCTCACCACTGTGACAAGACACCAACTTCTACAGCTTCTAGGAGCAGTTCTGGTTTGATTGATGGCTCAGGGGATACAGTCCTTTACTATGGGGAAGGCATGGAGTTCAGAGCAGCTTGGTCCATTGCAGTAAGAGCTTTGGCAATGGACAGGAAGCAGAGCTAGATTGTAACCCTCAAACCGCACCCCTAAAGACCTTAGAGGTAGACCCTACAACTCCCCCAAACAGTGTCACCAGCTGCGGGGGTGGGGGAGGTGTTCAGACACATGAGCCTGTGGGGACTCTCACATTCAACATTTGCTCTGGTCAGTGACAGTGTGTGTGTGTGTGTGTGTGTGTGTGTGTGTGTGTGTGTGTGTGTGTGTGGTGCAGTGGAGAAAGAGTGCTCCAACTGCTGCCTGGGGGATGGGTAGGAGTGGGCTGGGCTGGGCAATGGTCTGTGACCTTGGAACCACAGTGAACTCAGCTCCTAGATGCTGAGGTGAGCCAGACACTTGCCTCGTGGGAAGGCAGTGAAGATTAATGGTGACTTGAGTACGGACCTGGCGTGACTCCTTGCGCTCGGTTGGTGGCTGATAAATGGTAGCTGTTGTCTGGCCCATCAGCAGTGATTATTAACAGGAAGGGGGAGAGCAAGCAGAGATGATACATAGTGTGGGGAACATAGTGGCTGTCCGAGAGCTAGCTGTTATCCGTCTTGTTAGTGGGCGGCGGTGTATGTCTCCACATTCTGTAACATTGTAGAACTGAAACTGTTTCTTCCCAGCGGAAGGCCGCCAAAGCCATTGCTTCACAAGTAGACTTCAAGGCTGCCCAGCAGCATTTTAGAATGATCCAGGCAGAGGTATCATAGACTTCAAAATCCACTCCAGGCCTGGGGAGATGGCTCCACTGGTGAAATGCTTGCTGCACAGACCTGAGGACCCGAGTTAATAATAAACAAACAAACAAATAAATAAATTAAAAAAAAATAATAAAAGCCACTTGTGGCGGCAGGCGTTGTTAATCCCAACTCTGGGGAGGCAGAGACAGGAAGATTTCTGGAGCTTGCTGGCCAGCCAGCCTAGGCAACTTGGAGAGCCTGAGTCAGTGGGACCCTATGCCAATAAAGCAAGAGGGACAGCACCTGAGGAACCATACTTGAGGTTGTGCTCTGGGTACATGTGTGTTTCTCTTTCTCTCTCTCTCTCTCTCTCTCTCTCTCTCTCTCTCTCTCTCTCTCT
>OU015742.1:60041912-60066504 GCA_907169655.1 Acomys percivali | reverse complement strand
AAAGAAAGAAAGAAAGAAAGAAAGAAAGAAAGAAAGAAAGAAAGAAAGAAAGAGCCTCTCTATAGTGGCAGAGCCACCAATTAAACAATCAGAGGGAATTCCAAAGCAAATTCTATGTGATTGTGCCTGTGTTTTCCTCTAAAATTAGGGCAGTCCATGCTGCACGGACTGTTGTGCCAAGCTTTACACAAAGGGCTGCCAGTTCAAATGCCCTGGACTCCAGAGGAGAAATATGAAAAGCTCGCCCCTGTCTTTTGTGGTGTGTGCTGACTGTCCCTGTAGGAGGATGGGACTGAGTTTTAAAAAGCCACGTGAGTGTAGATTTTTCTCTTTAAAGTCATCAGAAGCTATGCTTTGAAACAGTACTGCACTCAGTGCAAGCAAACCAACCAGATGCTAAGCCTGTGCATCACATCCATGAATTAAAACAGGGCAACAGTGAGCACGCTGTGTGTGGGGATCGGGGGTGGGAGGGAGATGGGGTGGGGAGGTGGTATGGTGGGAGTCAGGGTGGGTCCAGCCTCTGTAGTGGAAAGGGGGCACATTTCCTTGGGTTGGTTGCTCTGACCTCCTAATTCCCCTTGGGCCTTTGCTCTGGAGAAAAATCATATCCAGGCGCAGCAGGAGGCATCCTTGTCCATGCTAGTAAACTTGGAAATGATGGGAGAGAGAGCCACACCTGAGCCTTAGGTCCTTGTTTTTCTGGTGGTGACAGGGGTCAGGGTGGTGGTGGGTGGCAGTGGGTGCTGGTGGGGTTGAAAAGGCTCTGAGGCTTGCTGCTGGCACAAAAGCTCCAGTTCTGATGCACTCTTGCCACCCTTCCTCTCTCCCTCCTTCCTCTCTCCCTCCCTTCTTCTTTCTTTCTAAATAGGCAGTTGTTTTGTTTCTTTGAATACAAAGAGAACTAAGTCATCATAAGCACCAGTGACAAAATGTTTATCTTTTATAATTATGTAGAGGGATACCCAAGTGTGTGTGTGTGTATGTATATATGTATGTATATATACATATATAGGTATATATTCTCTCTCTCTCTCTCTCTCTCTCTCTCTCTCTCTCTCTCTCTCCCTCTGTGTGTGTGTGTGTTTGTGTGTGTGTGTGTGTGTGTGTGTGTGTGTTGAAATTGTTTAAAAGAAATGAACCCATTTAGACTGCCCTCCCTAGTGTGGTAAAAATTTTCATATCAGGAGCTCGAGGATGCTGTCTTCTGCATCCCTGGTCACAGGTCCGCGCTCCCAGTGCCTGTTAGTTAATATGAAATATGAACTAGGGATATTTAAAATCAAAAGGCTTCTCATTACAAGCTGGTCAGAAAAACCTCATGGAAGGGCGTTTGACTAGCTTTAGCAAAATCACATTCGAGGGTCACCTTTGAACTACTAATGCCGCTTTTAGGACTCTGGCTCAGAGCATCTTGGCAAGCTGTAAAGTAGTGCGCGTGTCGGGGCATTCACATCACCGCTTTCTATTATCACAGGAGGTCAGGAATGACTTGCACACTAATGAATACTGGATGCTTGGTTCAACAGCAGCAGGGGAGTGCCATGGAGTTTTCCGCGTCTGTAGAGACAGAGAGGGTGTTAGCCGTCATGATGGAATACGGCTGCCTTGGCCACACATGTCCAGTTTGCATTAGCTTTCCGTCCGTCCATCTGCCTGCCTGTCTGCCTATCTGCTGACCTATCAACATATCCTTCGTGCATCTAATTTTCTACCTATTTAATCTATAAATCTGTCCATTCACGTAATTGATCATCTAGTTACTATCTATTCATCCAGCCCTCTATGTAAATAGAAATCTGTAATTTCCTCTAAATTTTTGTATGGAAGTCAACATCACTTTAGGGAAGCATTCTAAATGAGCTCATTTTCTTTGAAAAAAATTTAACACATAGAATAATGTATCGCTACTACTCTCTGTTCATCCACCTGCTGTCTAATATGTGTTCAATCCACACAGCTGATTATTACAAGCTTTCTTTACAGACATTTTAAAATTAATAAATGCAGAGAGACATACGCAGGACAACTTTTTCCAACCCTGAAGAAATCTCAGGACCAGGCGATCATGATCAGTGAATGTCAATGTCACTCTGCGATGTCACAGGACTTCATAGCACCTGCTCAGTGTCACTTTGTGACATCACTGAGGGACTTTACAGTGGGTGGGTCAGGCAAGAAAGACCTCCTGAGGGGCTTTACAGTGGGTGGGTCAGGCAAGAAAAACCTGCGCCTGACCTCGATTTTCACCCTCCAGATGTGGATGAGCCTGATGCTGACTCACACTCGTCACCCCATGGAGATTCTTGCCTGAAAGCTTGGACATAAACTTGATATGTTACCTTCCACTGCTGCCATTAGGAGGCAGGGGCTAGGCAGGTATGAGCAGGATGGGCACCGCTCAGATGAGCAGTGAAAGTACCAGAACATGTGCAAGCTTCCAAGAGGCTCAAAGTCAGTCATCACAGGCAGCTTCTTTACTGAGACCTATCACCACAGATTTCATACTGATAGAGCCACGTGGCACAGGTTTGTGTGCATGTGTATGTGTGTACTTGTGTGTGTGTGTGTGTGTGAATGCATGTGTGCTTGTGCATGTGTGTGCATGTGTGCATATGTCTGTGTGTGCTTGTGCATGTGTGTCTGTGTGTGTGAGTGTGTGTCTGTTTGTGTGTGTGTGTTCTTTCACCAAACACCTCGGTTTAGAGCTCATCCACACTTAAGTGTGTGATCTCTTTTCTGTTGAGTAAAACGTTATTGTGTGACTATTTTTGGTCCGTTCTCTTGTTGGGAGACATGTGTTTCCAGTTTATGGCCAATGTCAAAAAAGTTTGGCTGATGGCAATTCTTATGTACACCTTTTGGTAGGTAGATGTTTTTACCTCTTGGGCAAACTGCAGAAGCCAATTTGCCAGGATGTAAGATGGGCCTACATTCACCACGCTAAGGAGCTTGAGCAGTTCCTCAGGGCATGGGTTGGTTCCTCCTGCTCCAAGTCCTTTCTAGAAGTGGGTGTTGAAGTCCATTTTAATTATGCTGTTTGGGTAGGTGTGAAAACAACACCTCACTATGATTTTCTAAAAATTATTTTTGTATCTAGGTTTACAGAGATGTAATCATAGGCCTTAAAAATTGATGCATTTCAAGTGTGCCTTTGAATGGTTTTTAATGACTTCATGGAAATGATAAGGCATCACTCTAACCCACTGTTCTCGGTTCTCTCCCACAGCTCCTGCTGCTTCTGTAACTTGGTAGTCTTAGCCCCTTACACTCCTGATTTTAGCACTTTGAGTCTCCCACCTTGGTAAATTTGAACAGCCTCACCGTTCAGAGATTAAGGGTGAGATAGAATGCCACGAATTACTTCTGTGGCTCTCTTGAATTCACAGTAGCTGTGATTTTACGTCACAGGATTGGACCCTCCAGCATTGGGGCCACATTCCATCATGGGGTGGATGGGGCCTCCCCGAGGATTGGACCCTCCAGCATTCCATCATGGAGTGAGTGGGGCCTGCCTGAGGATTCAACCCTCCAGCATTCCATCATGGAGTGGGGTTGGGGCCTCCCTGAGGATTGGACCCTCCAGCATTCCATCATGGTGTGGATGGGACCTCCCTGAGGATTTAGGTACTGGTAATGGAATTTTTATATCTTTGTGAATTCTGCACATTTTTATTATTGACTCCTCCTCCTCCTTATTTTCTTCTTCTTCTTCCTCTTCCTCTTCCTCCTCCTCCTCCTCTTCTTCCTTTCTTCTTCTTCTGAACAAGGTCTCTCTATGTAGTCCTGGCTATCCAGGAACTCACTATGTATGTAGACCAGGCTAGCCTTGAACTCACATCTGCCTCCTGAGCACTGGCGATAAAAGCAAAAGCTACCACACCAGCTTTGTCATTGATTTCTTCCCCCAGACCCCCAAGACAGGGGTTCTCTGTGTAGCCTGGCTGTTCTGGACTCGATTTGTAGACCAGGTTGGCCTTGAACTCACAGAGATCCACCTGCCTCTGCCTCTGGAGTGCTGGGATTACAGGCGTGTTCCACAGTGCCCTGTTGTGTGTCATTGATTTGTTTCATTCCTTTTTGTCCTGAAGCCAGAGTTTTAATACAATTTCAATTTCTTTAAATATATGCCCTTTTTTCTTTTAAACATTTTTATGAAAATATAACTGCATAAATTTCTTGTTCCTCTCCTTCCTCCAACCCCTTCAACACTTTCCTCCCACTGTGTTGTCTGCTGTTGCTGGGTAAAGTGCCCCATATTTTCCATCCTATAGGGTAATAATCTGCTGCTCAGTCATTTCACTCTGTTTTCTTTGGGATCCTCTTCCTACTTTTCTAATCATGACTAAAAGTGGGCTGCTGAAGTCTCAGGCTATTATTTTTAGGCTCTTAATTTTCTTTTAATTCTATTAATTCGGTACTTTTTTTTTTAAAAGCTTAAACATTTAGAAATAATTAGTTATTTTACTATATTTTGGGAGTGGTAATGGCCAGAGCACACGTGTGGAGGTAAGAGGGCAGCTTGCAAGAGCCACTTCTGTCTCTGTGAGGCAGAAGGAGGAGGAGGAAGAGGAGGAGGAGGAGGAAGAGGAGGAGGAGGAGGAAGAGGAGGAGGAGGAGGAAGGGGGGGGAGAAATTGAACTCATGTCATGATGTTTGGAGGCAAGTGTCATTACCCATCTGGCCCCAGATTTTTCTTTTTCTACCTTGAGGCTCTAATTTTTTCCTTAAGTTTTTAGATTTATTTTCATCTTATGTGTATGAACGTTTTGTCTGCATGTATGTCTGTGTACTGCGTGTATGCCTGGTGCACACAGTAGTCAGAAGAAGGTGTCAGATCTTCTATTACTGGAGTTACAGGTGGTGATGAGCCACCTTGTAGGTTCTGGGAATCAAACCTGGGTACTATGTAAGAGCAACAAGTGCTCCTAACTGCTGAGCTATTTCTCCAGCTTTGAAGCTGGTGTCTGATGTGTGTTTTCCTGTGCATGCACGCTCTTATTATTCCTTGTTGATGTATTGAACCTTCACCATCATAGAACCTTTCTCTCTTACCTCCTTCTCACCCTGTCTCACCCTGTCTCTCCCTTTCACCCTGTCTGACACTCTCTTACCCTCTGCCTCCCCCCACCTCCCTCTCTCACCCTCTCGCACTGTCTTCAATGGTCTCCTGCAGTTCCTGGCCTGTGTAACCATTAATGTTCAATGCCATCATGCTAATAACTACACCTGCTGTATCTCTTGCTCCTTCGCTTCTACAGCTCCTTGTTTTCTGGTCTTTCTTGGCTGTTTTTTTTTAAATGAGTTGTTTGTTTTGTTTTGAGACTCGGTCTCACTGTGTAGCCCTGGCTGGCCTAGAACTCAGTATGTAGACCAAGCTGGTCTCCTGTGCAGAGATATCTGCCTGCCTCTGCCTCCTGAGTGCTGGGATTAAAGGTGTGCACCTGTATGCCTACCACATCAAACGTCTTTTAACGTGACACTTTATGTCTTTAGTGGCTGTTAGGGTTATTTTCTTAGTGCTTGCTCTGAGGATGACCATATGTACCTGAGTTACCAGAATAATGAGCAGAAGTCATGCTAAACTAAATCTAAGCAGGCATAGACCGGCTCGCAGCTGTTCCTTGTCCCTTCTGTGCTGTTAGATGGGGTACACCTGAGATACTGTGTCACAGGGCGTCACAACAGTGAATCCACCTCAGGAAGCTGAGAGAATGAGGAAGAGAAGGGGGGAGGGTTGGAGGAGTTTTGTTTTTGTGTTTGCTTGCTTCTTGCACCCACCTCTTAGCTTCTGTTTCTGGTTCTCTTCGATTGTTCTAAATTTTTGACAGCTGATACCACTTCCTTTCCCCACATGATTTTGTCCACAGCCATGCCCTCTGCACTGTTTTTGTTAAACACTTTACAGTTCTAGGTACAGATGCAGTAATGCAGATGTATAAAAGTAACTTTTATTCTCCTGGCTCAGTTGTTGTCTGGGAGGCTAATTGCCTCTGTCTGCTAACCTAGGCCTGGTCCTGGAAGCGTCTAGCCTCTAGTACAATTTAACCTAGGCCTAGAATGTTTTCAGCTTCTGAGATTTAATGCTTAATAAGCTCACCCTTACTTATTCTCTCTGAACTCTGGCTGGCTGGCTCAACTCAGCTGTTCTGGCTCAAACTCTTCTCCTAGCTGACTTATTCAATCTGGCTTCTTTCTCGGCCTGGCATTGCTCTGCTTGGCCTCAAACTAACTCAGCAATCTGCTCTAATCTTCTGGCTCATTTTGTCTTCACCTGCGTTCTCTCTCTGAAACCCATCTCTCATTACTGTCCTCATAAAACTCCAGCCTTTCTCTGAAAAACTGCCTCTTAAGGAGCTTCCCCTTCCACTCTCTTCTCGAGAGAGTTGGGCGTATCCTATTCTGTCAAATCTTCTCTGATTTATCACCTTTTCTTTCACTCAATTAGACATCACTTTCAAAGATGGGTGCTTCCTTCTACAAACTAACTTTACCTTCATTTGGGATTAAAGACATGTACCACCATGCCTGGACCTCAGCTTTTCTTTACCTGATACGTGCTCTCTATATGAGGCTGGCCTTGAACTCAGATCTGTTTGCCTCTGTCTTCTGGATTAAAGGCGTGTTTGTATTCCAGCTGGATCACATAGACCTAGAAGGTCTTTAGATGTGATCTCCTGCCAGAGCAGCCATGTTCTGAATTAACATTCCTCTACACATGCGGGTGGGGCCATTTATGCAGTTGTTTGTTAAGCCAGACAATAGGTTAGGAGAATTACTCCTCCACAGTCCGTTATAGGCACAGAATTCCCTTGATGGAACTCCTGGACACTTGCTTTTAGGCTAAAGCATGCTGCCCTAGTTGGGGTTCTATTGCTGTGATAAAACTCTGTGACCAGAAGCATCTGGAGAGGGAAGAGGTTCCTTCCATCTCACAGATCTTGGGTCATACTCGTCATTGAGGGAGTCAGGGAAGGACCTCAAGGCAGAAACAGAAGCAGTCAAGGAGTGCTGCTTACTGGCTTGCTTTCTGTGGCCTGCTCAGCTCTGTCTTACAGCACCCAGGACTACCTACGCAGGGGAGACATGGCCTACAGTGAGTTGGACCCTCACACATCAATCTTCAATGAAATACACCACAGGCTAGCCCACAGGCCAATCTGGTGGGGGATATTTTCTCAACTGAGGTTACCTTATGAGTCTAGCTTGCGTCGAGTTGACATAAAACTAGATAGCACAAATGTTCCTAGCTTTTCTAAGAAAATCTTTTAAGGCTGCCTTATGTTCTATTCAACTGAAAATGCCTGTAATTCACTTTTTGTTTTTAAAGACAAGGTCTCATTATGTAGCACTTGGAACTTGCTATGTAGAACAGGCTGGCCCCAAACTCACAGAGACCCACCTGCTCTTATTTCCAAGTTTTAGGATTAAAGGTGTGCATCACCCCACTCGGCTTTTGGACTCTTTTGGAAAATAATTTTCTGACTTTAAGGTTCATGTTGACAATTTCTCTCCCTTTCAGCATTTTGAAAGTGGCATCCATTGCCCTTTGATTCCCATTGTTTCAGAAGAGAAGTTGCCATTTCTCTTGTTAAACTGTCTTTTCTTTTTGCTAGTTCAAGATTTCTTTCTTTGCTTTGTCTGTTAATATTTTGATTTCAATAAGTCTGGGTGTGAGTTTCCTATTTGGAGATTGCTCACCTTCTTAGACGTGTGGCTTCAGTTATTTAAACCTGGGTTTTTTTTTTCCCTTTGTGGAGAGATTTTTAGATCTTATTTCCTTTGGATTTTTTGGTTCTTTTCACTCCTCTCATTCAGGGACTCATACATACATGGGTCCACTTTATGGGACACATCTTTGCTTTTCTTCATTCCTCCTCTTTGTAAATTTCTCTCTGGTTGTCATAATGAAAAACTATGACGAAACAGTTACTCTTCTGTCAGCCCAGCTCTGACTCTTAGTGATGTTTTCTCTTCAATACAGTCCTATGAATCACACTGCTCTACACTAGACTTTATTCTGGATTCTTAGAGACAGTCCCTGTCTTGTCAAAATTTGCTATTTGGTTGGACATTGTCTTCTAGTTCTTCTTTAAGAAAATACATCTGCGGTCAGGCATGTTCAGGACAGCCAAGGCTACACAGAGAAACCCTGTCTCAAAAAACCAGAAAAAGAAAGAAAGAAAGAAAGAAAGAAAGAAAGAAAGAAAGAAAGAAAGAAAGAAAATACATCTGTAATGGTGGCTGTGAAGTTTTTGCTGAGTCTGATAACCAAGTTAGCCCTTTTTGTGGGTGTTTTCTGTCATCTGTTTTTAGCCTTGTGTTGGTAACAATGTTCCATGTTTCATTCATCCTGGATTCCCCACCTCAAAACTGGACATTTTAGATAAGATAGCATAGCGGCTGCAGACACCGGTTGCCCTGCTGTGGTCTTGCCACCAAGCACTTGTTTGTGTATTTGTGATATGCCTTGGCTGTTTTAGGATTCATTCTTCATCCCAACAGCCAGGGTTGGAGATGTGGCCACTGGGGTGTGCACAGCCACCTGAGATTGGGTTATCTTATTTCTCTGTGTCATCCCGGCTGTCCTGGACTTGCTTTGTAGACCAGGCTGTCCTCAAACTCACAGAGATCCTCCTGCCTCTGCCTCCCTGAGTGCACTGCACCTGGCTAACCCATCTCTCTTGACTTCCCCATTCTGTCTCCTCCTGTAACCTTTATGGGAAGCTGTCTGTCTCTGTTGACATTATATCAAATGCAGCCTCCACCAGCTGCCTGATGACTACTCTAGTTTTTGGCAGTGTCCAGGAGCATACAGTCCTCTGTAGTGCATCCCTACTAAGTTGAAACCTCCTTGCAGGCCACTTTTTTGAGGCCAGTCCTTGAGGTTTGGCCAGAAGTGCTCTCATAAGCTGTCTCTGCCTTTGATTCTCCATAATAAACCAGCTGGCTCACAATGGGGCTTGTTACTGCTTTGGAGCCGTCAACATCTTACAGCTGTCCCCATTTTTGCTGGTTATCTGGTCTACTACTAAGGCAATCTCGTCAGGTTTTCATTTGTGATGTTGAGTTTTTCATAGTACCATTTCCATTTGGGTATTTCTTACCATTCCTGTCTCAGCTTTTCTCAGTTGATACGTATTTTCAACCTCTCACACACCATTTTTTAAAAAATGGTTTTAAAAACGTCCCTACTTCCTTATTGTTGCGGTAGCAAGGCGGTTGTGTATGTGTGAGAGTGCGGTTTCCTCTTTTGACTAGAAACAAGATTGCCTTGCGTCTTCGAGAGCCCTATTTCATCCCTCATGCTCAATAGTTTGTATCACATGACAATGTGGATGCCCTCACTTTGCAGCCATCAGAGTTGGAGTGCTCTGTCCATGCTGTCAAGTTTGAACTTTGTAGTTCTAATGAATTCTGCTCACTGCCATTTGAAGTACCCCCCGCTCCTCGAGATGGAAGAGTCACTGTTCCTCTTGTCACCAGTCAAGCCCTCGGAGATCACTCTGAGTGTTGTATAAGAAGTGGATGACCTTGCACACTCCTGTAGATTGTTGCATCCAGGCTGATGTGGGGTGTCCCAAGGAGATGCCCTAGCTCCATGTCCCATAGAAGAGCTCTTCTCTAAGCTCTTTGGGCTTTGAAGGACAGTGGCCTTATAGGCAGCAAAGAGATGAGACTGTATATTATAGAAGCCTTCCCAGGTCTACCCCATGCCCCATCCTTCAGAAACTGCTTGGACTTTCTAGCATGTGTTTCTTTTGAGTCTCATCTATCCTTGGTCCCCCACTTTTAGAGGGCATCTGCCTCTTACCTGGGGGGAAGCTTCCCTCTTGCTCTATTTCCTGTTTCCTTGCTTTTCTCCTTGAAGAAAAGCAGTTGTACGTTGGGCGGGGCCTTCCCTGTATTCTAACCTGTCCTTGCCATCAGCATTGCACAAAGAGGTCAGCAGTCACCTTTAATCCCAGCACTTGGGAGGCAGAGGCAGGTGGATTGCTGTGAGTCTGAGGCCAGCCTGGTCTACAAAGTGAGTCTAGGACAGCCAAGGCTACACAGAGAAACCCTGTCTTGAAAAACAAAACAAAACAAAAATAAATAAAATAAAATAAAAATAAATAAATAAATAAATACCAAAAAAAAAAAAAAAAAAAAAAGGTCAGCAGTCTTCTCCTTTCACCTGAACAAGCCAGTGCCCTTGTCCTGCCAGGAGAACAAGGACAGTCAGCTGAATAATGTCCTGTGCCACTGCTTATTGTCCACACAGATTTCAGGCAGATGCCAGCCATGTGCTGTGCTGGTGTGACTGAGAAATTTCCACCAGCAGCTCATGCGTTTGAACAATTGGTCATGAGTAGGTCCTGCTGTGTGGGGTAGGGGGTGGTTGTAGAACTTTTAGGATCTTTAGCCTCACTGGAGGAAGAACATCTCTGAAGAACGTCTTTGAGCGTTTATAACCTCATCCCACTCTTCGTTTACTCTTTTTGCTTCCTGTTCGTAAAAGAAAATGTGATCAGCCAGCCTCCTGTTCTGGCTGCCTGAGGCCACACTTCACGTTCCCCAACATTATGGACTCTCCTTCCAAAACCCTAAGCCCAAATAAACTTGATCCCCTGAAGGTTGTTTGGATCTTATTACAGTGGGAAAGGAACTAAGATCCCAGTAAGCCCTGAACACCCACAGTGAGCTTGCATTCCCCTGGAGTGCCCAAAGTGACTTGTTTCACAAAACAAGGCTGAGGTTATCAACTAAACAGTTAACACAGGGCTCCACAATAGCTCCTGCCTCTGCTGTGGCAAGAAGGAAGAAGTTAAATCAGGGAATTACTGAAGAGGCTCTGCTGGTCCTCACCCCTGTGCTGTGCTGAAGAGCAGCTGGAAAGTGTGGCACGTTGTGCGGTTTTGTGACACGGTCTCTCCACACTAGGCTACATTGCCTGAGTCTTCAGACCCAGAGAGAAGGGAAAACTGGGCTGCAAGCTTCACCAGCAAGGGTGTTTGGCCCCATCCTCTGTGACATGTTGGAAGTTGGCCTTCTTGGGCTTCTGTAGGGCCACCTGAGAGGAGAAGTGTTACCTCCTACATGCCTGTGGCTTTGGCAACTCTGATGTCAGTTTGGCCATGTAGTGACAGACGTGCCTCTCAGTGGGAGTTCCAGGATGTAGACTCAGGTGGAAATTTGATCTGTATGCATGAATGGCTCCAGCAGGTAGTAGAGCCTCTTCCTGTCCTCCGTGTGACAAGTAGTGGCCATATAGTTTCTCTTGATTCCCACAGAGCTGAAGAGGGGACAGTTCAGAGACATTAGCCTGGTGCTTGAGAGACTCTGTATGTCCACTAGTTAGTTCCCCCCTTTCCCCCTCCCTCTCTTTCCCCCTCCCTCCCTCCTTCCTTCCCTCCCTCCCTCCCTCCCTCCCTTCTTTTTTCGAGTATGCAATCATTCTATCATCCTAGCATCTACTGAGTGCCAAGTGCCATGCAGGGCAGTGGATTGTGGTGATGATTAAAAAACCACCCCAGGAGCCGGGCATGGTGGTGCATGCCTTTAATCCCAGCACTCAGAGGCAGAGGCCGATGGATCACTGTGAGTTCAAGGCCAGCCTGTTCTACAAAGTGAGTTTAGGACAGCCAGGGCTACACAGAAAGACCCTGTCTCAAAAAACCAAACCAAACCAAACCAAACCAAACCAAACCAAACCAAATCAAACCATCCCAGGCCCGGCAGTGATGTCACACGCCTATAATCCCAGCACTTGGGAGGCAGAGTCAGGGTGTCTAATTGTTTTCCACGAATAGGTAACTTTTACCCTGAGCCTCCCCAGGGAGCAGCGTGCTTCAGACATGGAGGGAAACAGGTGGCATAAGAGAGAGTGCGCCATATTCCTCAGCAGTGTGGAGGCCCCACAGAGGGGTCTGTAACTGTGGAGAGACACTGAGATTTGTCCTAACGAAGAAGGGGGTAAGTGTGGAAGTGGTAGTGGCAGGATTGGTCTGGATCTTTGAGACATCCCTCTTCTGGAGAAGGAGGCAGAGGGAACTTCTCTGCTGTCACCCAGGTGGGAGTGAAAGGGCAACGGAGGCTGGGAATGGGAAGTGGCCACAAGAGCTAAAGTAAGCTGGAGCCATACAAGAGGCCAAAATTCCCTGACTTGGCAGAGAAAGTGCATGTGTGTCCATGTGTGTGTGCATGCATGTGTGCATCTGTGTGCATGTGTGCGTGCATGTGGCATGTGTGTACATGTGTGTAAGTGTGGGGAGAGTACTTGTGTTCATTAGCTTTCTAGGAGACCATGGCAAATGACCTCCAATATGGCTGCTTTGATGTGTGAGATGTATACTCTCCCACAAAGCTGAAGGTGACAATTCTGTAGTCAAGGTGTGAGCAGGGAGACACACACACACACATACACACACACACACACAAACACACACACACATGCTGAAGATTCCTGGGAGGGGTCTTTCCGCCTCTTGCACGTTCTGATGTCTCCTGCTGTTCTCAGCCTGTACTACAGCATCCCAGGCTCTGCCCCACACCTTCCGTGTGTGTGTGTGTGTGTCTTTTGTGTCCCACTACTTCTGTGAGGACAGAGTCACTAGACTTGGGTTCCACCATAGCTCAGGATGGCCTCATTCCAGCTTAACTAATGAAATTTGCGAAGACCCTATTGCTAAGTGAGGTCCTTCTCTGAAGTTCAGAGTGGACATGACTCTTCAGGGGACAGTCTTCTGCCCACCATAGGGAGGAAGAGGGATTGCTTAGGATGTGTGACAAAGTACCCGATAGATGCAGCTTCAGGTGAGGTGCTTTTTTCAGGGGTTGAGGTGACAGTCATGGGTGTAAGGGCAATATGTCATGCCATGATGGGCAGGAGGAGAGAGCTCTAACAGGAGGGAAAGAGAGATCCTTCAACAGTCTGACCTCAGTGGCACACTTCCTCCAACCAGCTCCCACCTTCCAAGCTCCCCTCCCCTCCCAGATAGTCTATTCACACTTTGAATTTGTCAGTGAGTTGACCCACCCATTAGAGCAGAGGCCTCCAGATCCAGTCACCCCACAGAGCCCATTGGACAGCATCTAAGCCCCCACTACAGGAGCCTGTGGAGGATATTTTATGTTTGGGCCATACCAGATAGCTCCAAAGTCCCATCTGGAGCTGATAGTGGCTTTGGAGGACAGACACCAGCATTAGGACACCAGACCGGAAACACACATGGATGTATATGTGACAGGACTGCCTCTAGTGAGACCCTTAAGTTAATTTTTTTTCATTAGTGAGTTTGACATCTTTTGACACACTCTGACATAGTGACTGCAGTTCTGTTACGCTTCTTGGTGGCTCAGTTTCCAAAGGCCTTGGTGCCTTTCATGACATGACAACCATCAAAGTGCTACTGAGCTACCTCATCCACAGTCTGTGTAGGCTCTGGGGCCCACTGACTGGGTGTCTCATCACAGCCCTGCCCCTTCTAGCTCTGTGGCCTCAGAGTGGACTCTGGCCTTCTCTGAAGTTTAGTTACTTTCTTTGTGAAAGATGAAAAGTCTTAGCAGTGAGCTGAAGGCAAAACTGTGGAGCACTTGATTATGCTTATGGGACTCTGCTGGTTCTGTGTGTTTGGGTTTCACATTTTTTGGGGGGGGGTTTCACATTTTTAAAACTTTTTTAAATCTTGAAGATGTATTTATTTTTATTTTTATGTGTATGAGTGTTTTGTCTGCGTGTATGTCTGTGCACCACATGCCTGCCTGGTGCTCACACAAGGCAGAAGAGGGCACTGAGCCCCCTAGAACTCTAAGTTGCAGATGGTTGTGAGCCACTATGTAAGTTTTATTGGGACCAAACCAGGATCTTCTTAGGAGTGACAAGTTTTCTTAACTTCTGAGCCATCATTCTAGCTCTAAAGTATTTTATTTTTGTTCATTTGTGTGTGTGTACATGTGTGCATGCATGTATGACTGCAGTGCTTATGGAGGGCAGAAGAGGGCGTCGGGCACCCTGGAGCTGGAGTTACAGGCAAAAAGACAAACACTCCCTAAAGGACATAGGATGTAGATGATAAAGAGAAACTCCAGGTTGAAGGGAAATCAAAACCTATGGCTCTCTACCTTCTCTTGCCTCAGCAGCTCACTTCCCTGGCGCTGCCCTTGACCTTGCACCATGCAGAACGATTCTTCCTCCACATGAACCCGAACAGCCCTTTACTCTAATCACATCCTGCCACTCAGCTTCCTTGGGACCTTGTCCTCTAGTCCTTTTGGAGGCTCCTCCAGGGATCCTTCCTTTCCTGGCTTAGCTCTAGCCACATGATAACCGAGCCTGGATCCCCAAGACCATTGGCTGATGTGCCTTTGGCTCTCAGTTCCATGTCCAAGTCCCAGCATTCTCCCTGAGCCCAGCGCTGGCTCCTCGTTGCAGAGATCACACCTATGCTTTGGCGTGTTCAGCTCATGGCGTCCCACCAGGGCTAAGACCAAAGGGCTGTTTGCCAATCCATATGGTAGGATCAGGGAAGCAAAAGCATTCAGTCCATTGCTCAACACTCACCGTCGACACTCACCGTGAGTACCATGCCTCGTCTTCAGACCCAGCAGATGCCCCCATCACTCAGCTCCCGCTGAGCCTCTGAGTAAGCCCTCTCCCGTCGTCCATCTCAGGGGACGATTGACCTTCAGGCTCCGTGAGGCTTGAGTACAGAACTCTCCAGGCTCCTCTGCCCACTCCACCCTCTCTCACGA
Organism: Acomys percivali; assembly: GCA_907169655.1. Lineage (NCBI taxonomy): Eukaryota > Metazoa > Chordata > Mammalia > Rodentia > Muridae > Acomys > Acomys percivali. The sequence continues at coordinate 60,051,771 of OU015742.1, read as the reverse complement.
ACAGTGCCCTTCTCTCCTCACTAGTACAGTGTGCTTACTTTGCACCTGGCTCACTGGTTTTGTCTTATTTTGTAATCAAGCGAAAGCATCTATTTCAAGTAGTCTAAATTGAAGTTTCATTTCCCAAATTGCAGGCACGGCACAAGCAGTCTCCCAGGGAAACACCCACTTTAGCAGAAATTTACTTAGCTGTGCCCCTGGTGTAGGGGCGTTTGCAGAGCTTTAAAATGTTTGCTGTGATTACTAGCATCGCAGGGACTCCTTCATGTCTGTGGCATTCATGGCACTTGGAATAGATTATACTTTTTCTCAGGATAGAGTCCGAGACATAAACTTGAGCAGGTGAATGTTCTTGGGCCTCATAAAACACAAGCAGTTGACACTCCAAAGGGTTGTGCTAACCTAGGATGCTCCCCCCTGCACACCGAGGCACTTGATTTCAGTGTACCCCGTAATGCCTGGGGAAGGCGTGGAGAGCTGAGCAAAGACAGTGACAGTATTTGTGCCTTTCGGAGCTCAAGTGAAATGAGTTTGTTTTGGAGCACAGTGCTGGGTTCATAAGCTATGTGCTTGGGCTGGAACAAGAAAAAGCAGACAGATGGTGAGGCCAAGATGTGGTTGTGACAGGCAAGTGCTAGTTAGACAGGCTTCCCAGGGGCTCCAGGTTGAACTGGGTGGCAATACCCTGTGGGAGGTGGGGGAGGGGCCAGGGGAGGGGAAGTGCATGCACCTTCCCTGAAGCAGGAGCACAGGTAGAGATGGATAAAAGCGAGTTTCCTAGTGTCCTGGTTGTGGTGACTGGATTAGACTAATGTTGAGTGTGCAGAGCTCGTGATGCCCAAAGGTTACAGATATCATCTTCCCAGGGGCATTAGGAATTGTAAATAGGCTATTGAGGTAGCATGGGGCATCAGTGGGTTACAGGAACACTAAAGGTTGCCGTTAATGTGAGGAGGCTACCGGAGGCCCTGGACATAGTGTGCTTATCAGTAAGAGTATGGAAGCTCTTGGGGCCCAGAACCCCAAGGACAGTTTGAGTGGTCTGGGTGTGAGTAAGAATGAAGATCCAGAAAGAATCTGGACTCAGGGACTTGGAGCCAGAGGAAGAGAGGCCATAGGTCTGGTACCCGATGCTCACCCATAGTGAGAAAAGGGGTGGCCAAAGCTGGCTCCTTCTCACTTGGGCTTTGGGCAGCAGAGTGGACTAGAATGCTTTCTGTGGCTTGTTCCTCAACCTCACAGAAACACCCTATGTGAAGACACTCTTCAGCATCAAGTGCCATGTCATCAGTCTTCAGCCAGAGTTGGGGGGGGGTCACCCACACGTGCCCTGAGTCTACCCATGCCCAGCCAAACCACCAGAACCCTGGTTTACTGCATGGGAACAAAGAGTTAGATCTAGTAGCCCGAGGGGTCAGTGAGGGGTTCAGGATGGGGAGGGTAGTGGGGTACGAGGCTCAGGAATGCCTCTGTGTGACAGTTACACTGGTGATGCAGAGACAGTCAGAGCTAAACAGAGAAACAGTGAGAGGTAGAGAGATCAAGAAAGCTCCAGACTGACGCAGAGATGGGGAGAGGGAGCAGCAGCTGGCTCTCCGTGCACACCTGGCAGATAAGGGGCCCAGGTGATGGAGGGGAGGCACGTGTAAAAGGCTGGCTGGTGGTCCAGGAGCCTGGGACTTTAGAGGTCCCGCTCTATTACCCACTTTCCACTTGAGTAGTCTGAGTGGACTCTGGCTCCTCGCCCTCTGTCTTCTTAAATAATGGCTTGCTATTGTTGCACAGAAGCACCACAGCATCACCCTCAAATGACCTTTCGTGGCTTCCTGTGACCAGCCTGGAAACCCCGGCACAGTGTCTGAGATGCCAGGGCAGTGCTGCTGGAGTGGGTGCTAGGATGTGGATTGCTGGATCTCACCACAACTGATGGGCTTTGATAGACCATTTCCTCAGAGAGAGAGAAATGTCTACCCATAGATCAACCCAAGGGAGGCCAACTCAGCAGGACTAGAGGCCCCATCCCCTCCACAGCTGCTTCCACCGTGACCCTGGGTCCAGGAGTGACCTCTATCTTCTGTATCCTTGGTCTAGCTGAGTGCCCTGGCTTCTTCTGAGGCAGGATGAGGCTTAAAGGTGTCATGAGCCGGCCAAGGACTCTCCAAAGGACAGAGGCTATTTGTCAGGGTCATTAGTGACCCTAGGATTAGATTACCCAGAATCCTTAATGGAAAGTGGTTCTGGGCAAACATGCAATAAATGTACAGTCCCTCCAGGATTTTCTGTGGGGCCCTGGCTCTGTGTTGGGGCTACACTCTTGGGGTTCCTCTATCTCTACTGCCCCCTTCTTCTTCTCTCCCTCCCCCAGTTCATGTTGCCAAGCCTTCCTGCTGAGGTCTTTGTTTATCTCATTTTAGCTGTGGGGAAGGGTACCTGGTGTGTAGGTGGACACTGGGAGGTGAGGAGATGCCCCTTATGATGGGGGAACAGGGTTCAGTGCTCCCACTTGCACTTGGGGAAGGATCTGAGCCATGATGATGTCACAGAAACCTGGTGACCGAGTTTGGCTAGTTTGCTTCTGGCCTGGGCTGGCTCTTTGTGGTAAAGAAAGCGTGTGGGCACCATTCTCACTTCAGGGACTCCTCTGTCCTTAGGGGGTGTGGGCAGTGTGCCAAACACTTTGGCCATCATGACTGAATTAGAAGTCCTGTGATGTAAAGGCACACCCCAGAGAAGCCTTTGCCATCGAGACTGAGGATGGACATTCTCACCCTAGGCTCCACTGAGGCTGACCTTCTTGTCCCATGCCTGAACCAACGACTCAGAGACCTGGAGTGAGTGTGGGGTGTCAGGTGAGCCTCACACACTGGCCTCCCCATCACTCTGTGACATGACTGGGGGTCAGCATCTTTGTCCATGGGTTGAGTGTCAGAATCCCCTTGCAGTAGTGGACCATGGACTCACAGGCTGGGTTCCAGACACAATCAGGAGATCAGGACTGCAGGCAGGGGTGTGGGAAAGTCACACCCCTAAGAAGTCTCTAAGAAAAACATACCCCCACCCCCACCCCCACTCTGTCATCCTCGGAACTATCTCAAGTCTGAGGAGTAGCTGCTGGAAGAGCGGGTTTGTATATGAGGCTTAGGGCTTCTGTTCTGGAGAGTTCTGCCTCGCTCTAGTGGGCTGCCAGCCCAGGCTGTATTCCTGGAGGTATGGAGCAGAGTGGGGGCTGGGAGGGACCAGGCCCTTGGTCCCCTGAGCTGCTCTTCTGGCCCTGGGCTGCCCTCCTCACCCCAGCCCTGCTCCGCTCACGCATATCTATATTTAAGAATGTTTAAGGTAATAACGGGCTTCAGCCCCCAAAGGCAGACGGAAGCTTCCTTGCAATTGCAGTGTTGCACAGCGCTAGCTAGGCTGGAAGGTTTTCAGTGAGTGTGAATGAGCGAGTGAGCAAGCCTGGGGCTCCTTGCCAGCCTCTGCCTCCCAGGGCACCCGGGAACATCCAGGAGCCGCAGGGACGCCGAGTTGCTGGGGAAAATGGAGACTTCCATCCAGAACCACCCCTTGACCTTGGCCATGAGGCAAGTTGAGTCCCCCCCAAGGGTAGGCAGCTTTTTCGGGGAGACCTTTGACAGGCAAAGGCTGAGCAAATCCTTGCTGCAGCCTCTAGAATCAAAGGGACTATGTTGGATGGGAGCATGGGGTCTGGGAGGGTGCTGACCCTCTCCCCTGGGGCAGATTCTATTTACTTGTCCCCCTGGGTCAGACCAGGGCCAGCTCTGAGCTTGTACTCTAGAGCCCAGAAAGAACCGGTAGGTCAGCCTTTGTTTCCATGGAATGTCATTGTAACTTATTACTTCTGGGCTAGACACAAAAGCTTCACCTGCATGCCTTTTCATCCTGTATGGTGGGGTGATTTCCAGGAAACAATAGGTTGCTGCTTCCTTGGGTCTGCCTTCGTTTTGTCTCAAGCCATGTTTTGTGAAGATCCGGCATGCAGTAGAACCTCGCTGGTTGGCAGTTTCAGCATTCATGTATGGCTGGGGATAAATCTTCCCCTGTCAGGAGTGATTGTCCCCCTGGGGGTCTCTGTCCCAACGTCCCAGCTTGGGGATGTATGAGGGTTACTGTTTGATTCTGTATTCAAAGCATTCAATAGGTTTGGAAGTAAGGTTGGGGGTCTGTCTCGAGTCGGGATGATATGTGATTTCAAGTTCATGGCTTCCTAAGGGGCCTGCCGTGCTCCAGGCGGCATGGATGCTTTGACCCAATGGGAACTGGGTGTTCTGGATCCTGAGCACTTCAGGAGAAGGGAGAGTTCTGCATGCTGACAGACTCACCCGAGCCCCCACCCCAAACCTGCTTCCTCCTTAGGGGGCCTGGAAAGGTCAGCTCACACGCCTGGCATGCAGTGCGGGTTTTGGGTTTTGTATTGTGGATGGGGTACAGATCGGTGAAATACATACTAATTTTAAAAACACAACCTTTAAGAATAATATATTACACACACACACCACATATAAGTAATATAAACACATGGCTGAGGTTCATTCAGGAATAATCAAAGCTGGGTTGTCTGGGTGACGTTCAGCTGCCACCTAGGTGTGACTCTTGCAGAAGGAAACATTCCCAGAATGATCTGTGAATTCACTGCTGTTCAGCTTCACCACTTGTTCCAGTGAAGTAAAATAAGAGGAAAGCCCTCATGGAAACACGCTGTCCCTTTACGTACAGCATGGTCTTTCCCTGTGCCACACTCGTAAGTACGCAGCTCAAGTAGTTTGCCGTTCTGTGGACAGGTAATATGTATATATATTTTTTATTTTTTTATTATTTTTTTAATATATTTTTTCTTGCTGTAAAGTGTTTATATTAATTCCTCGACTGCCAAGGAGTACTGTCCCCAGTCAGTGTTGCAGACCCTCAGCCTAGTGTCTGGACACTGGTGTTACATGATGCAACCCCCTTGCTTGTGGGGTAACGGTTTCAATCCTTCGTGTTCAGAACCTCATTGTGAGGAGCAGCCTGCTTCCCTTGGGTCACGCACTGTGAACCTGCAGAGTTGCCAGCACGAAGTCCCCAGCCTGAAGACCCACTCGGATCCTCCTATGGATGTGGCTGAAGCCAGTTTCTCTTGGGTCGCAAGCTTGATGCTCCGGAGCCCTGGAGCTCTTGTGCTTAGCCCGGTGGAGCTATTTTTAGCTCCCTTCCCTCATGCATCCTGACATCATTTGACATGTCACAGCTGAGTCTCTTCTGTGCATGGCAGTTACTGTACTCTGTAATCTGTGTTTTGTGGGACAAAAATAGTCCTCACCAAGGCACATTTATTTACCGTGCATTACATTTATTATTTGGGAGGAAGGTTAAGATATCAATTAATTTTAAAAGAGCAAAAGAGCACCGTGGAGAGTGTGAGAACTTGAGTCTGATGCTCAGGACACATACATCAGCTGGATGTGGCAGTGAACCCTTGTAACCCCGACATTGCAGAAGCGGTGACAGACCCCTGGGGCTCCCTAGCCTGCCAGCAGAGCCTAGCTGATGAGTTCAGAGCAGCGAAAGACTGCTCAAGAGAAAGGTGAAGAATGAAGGACACCTCAAACCTTCCCACTGAAACACACACATGCACACACCTGTGCTCGTGCATGCACATGAATGCGCTTGCACACACACTACCGTATACACAGACACAAAAGTAGAGCCTATTTCTTTTTATTTTGTTTCTCTTAGTCTGCCTGGCTCTGACCACCAAGGATAAGGACTGTTAATCCTGCCCCTGGACCAGGGGGCAGGGAGCCATGCTTCTGAGCTTGGAGCACCTGCATCATGCAAGGCTCACCTGTCGGGGGTAGGGAGAGGGGGTTGGGTCTCCAGACCTGGAGGGGCAGCAAGACAATTTGATTCTCCCTCAGTCTTGGGTGACAGTGCCGGGGACATGGCCTGGGCTCCAGATCTAGGTCATCCTGGATAACTCAGGGATTTAGGGAGTAGAGAGCCTACTTCAGAAATAGATAAAGTGCAGAGGATGTTGTGTTGTTGTATCCTGTTCACATGGTTGAGGGTGAACTTGCCTAGGAAATATCTAAACATGCAAATCAGATATAGTAGTGGGGGCTGAGTGCCAGGTGATGGCAGGAAGGAGTCCTTATACTATGAGATGTGATGCTGGTGTTTTGGGGGAGTTGGGTCCAGCTGTGCAGTTTGAGGGATGTGAGCCAAGCACTTTTCTCTGGGGGACTCAATGGTTGCGTCCATACACGTGTGAATGAATGTGTTGCCACTGAGCATACACAGTGAGGTCTGAGGTTGCCATTCGCCAGAGCTGTGGGTGTCACATTGCTCTTGAGCTGTGTCTGATAAGCACCCAGAAGGCAAAGTAGGCCTTAGTGACTTGGGAAAGCATCCTATGGCCGAGCTCCTGGCAGCAAGCACAAGGCCTGGGCTGCATCAGCATCACAGATGAAAACAGAAAATGGGGACGTGGATGATGGCAGAACGTAAATGGACACAACAGGCCTGTCTCAGCTAAGTTGCTCTGGGAACATCTGTGTGGATAAGGACACAAACACACATATGTGTTCATTCACTCATTCTCTCTCCCTCCCTCTCTCTCTCTCTCTCTCTCTCTCTCTCTCTCTCTCTCTCTCTCTCTCTTCCTCCCTCTCTCCCTCCCGTCCCCCCACCCGCAGGTCCAGGGGCATCTCCACCTTCCAGTCTTTCTTTATGCTTCCATAGCCTCCTGTTCCCGCCTACTTCCCTCCTCCCAGTCCCTGTACTCTGTGCTCACCTACCTCCTGCCCCTTCCTGGCCACCTGACTGCAGTCTGGTCCTGAAGGACGCTGTCTAGGGATGTCCCCAGATCCACTCAGAGGGAAGGTGGGTCAAGTACAAGTTGTTTCCCTTGGGTCTTCCACGCTGCCTGTCTGGCTTTGAGAGTTTTGGGGTTTTGGGGGAGAAGTTGTGTCACTCACTTGTTTGTGGCTTACGGCTGCTCGCCAGCACAGCTGAGGGAGGAGTCGAGACAGAAACCACAGAGCACCCAGTAGAAGGAAACACTCGCTTCCTGCCTGGTACCAGCATTTGCCCACCCTCACTCATTTTTTTTTCACACCCAAGTCCACACAGGCACACTCATTGAGAAGATAGGGCAAGATGTGAGGCCCCGAAGTTCACAGGATCCTCATGAAGCCGTACGGCATTTCCCCCCGTCTTTATATTAAAAACTTTCATAAGACATTTTGCTAAGGCATGGGTATATGCAGGAATGTCACAGGGTTCCGTCGCCCAAGTCTGACCTTACTGACTTGGCACGTTTGTCACCAAGGAAGAAGATAGAAAATTCAATATAACTTTTTTCTCAATCTCTCACTTTATTCTCTCTCTATTAAAAATAATTTATTAGTTATTTGGGAGTGTGTACGGCGTATCCGGTTCCTCTCAGATCCGCACCACTTTCTTCCTCTGTTCCTCTAAACCAATCAGGTCCAGTTTGTGTTGCCCATGAGCTCTTGGCTCTTTGGCCATCCACTGGGGAATCTCATCAGTGTTGCACATGTGCTTCTGAGCCAGATAGCAAGCACCTTATTCAGTAGAGTGTGTGGGAGGCCGAGCCCACAGGAAGTTACTGTTGGCAAATGGCAAGGACTCAGGCTTGCAAAGCTCATGGCCCCAGTCCTGCCCTGGGTTCAGATAGGCAGGAACCAGGCTTCTCGGGGCCACCAGGCACCTGCCAGTCAGTGTGCATGGGGCCGGGTGAGGGGGCGTGAACAAGAGCAAGCAAGCTTGCTGCTGCCCTGAGTTTGCATGCTGTGGGGGATAGTCAGAAAGAGCACCCATTATCCTGCCTGCAAGCAGTGAGCGTTGTGGGAAATAAAAGGAGAGAATAGGACAGGGTAAGGAGACTTACCTGTGTGGTGGGTGGCAGACAACAGAGCATTCAACACGGTTGGCAGGGTGGGTGGCATCTGAGCCGGGACCTGATGGAGTCAGGAAATGAGATGGGTTTCTCTTTGGACAAAAGCCTTGCAAACTGGCCATGGTCCAGAGTAAAGACCCCACGTGAGAACCTGCTTGAGAGGAAGAGCCCAGGGCAGCTGAAGCTGCAGGGAGTTCCTGCAGAGAGACAGGAGACAACGTGGTGCTCGGCGATCCATTGGCTTTTGGGGGTCGCTGGAGGTTTGAAATTCAGAGTAGTACCCAGCCGTTGGTTGGGACCCCCAGAGTGAGGACAGACCAGCAAGAAAGAGGGCTGGCCAGGCTGGTGACCATGCTGGTGATCCAGGCAGCTGAGGGGATGGCCACAGTGAGGCCCATGTCTAGAAGATGGAGGTGACAGGACTGGCTGCAGGGATAGATGGAGAAGGAGCGAGGTAGATAGAGCTCTCGGGGTGGGGGGGCACTTAGCTTTGTTCTCAGCTGTGGGAGAAAGGAGCTGGGGGGAGGCAAGGCTTTGGTAGAGCAGTGGGGGGAGATGGAAGCACAGTTGTAACTATGATGGCTTTGAGAAACGTGTGAGACCTCCGCGTGGAGAAGACAAATCCGCAGTGAGATCTGTTGGTCTCAAGTTGGGACAGCGGTCAGGGTTGAACAGGCCCTTGCAGGAGACCACAGTTGTACGTGTGCTGAGCCTCTGTACTCTTTCCCAGACTCGCTTATTTGTCTGCTGCCTGCATCCAATTTGCTGAATACTGTCTTTTAATCAAAGTCTTAAAAAAAAAAAAAAAGAATTCTTTTTCAAAGGAAATCTCATGTCGGAAGCGGAAATCCAATAGCCCTGTCTTTGATGAAAGGCAGCCGTTAAATGACTATACAGTGACTGACTATAAAGCCATATGTAGCGGGATGAGGAGATGCTCAGCGGGTAAAACGCTTGCTGCACAAATTTGAGGGCCCGAGTCTGTGATCCTTGCACCCACATAAAAAGCCAGGCATGGTCACCTGCACCTTTAACCTCCACACTGGGGAGGGGAGAAGGTGGAGGGGGGACCCCAGGGTCTGAATAGCCACCCAGCTTAGCCAGTCAGTGATCTCCAGGACCCCCAAGGGATTCTGTCTTGAAGATGAGGATGGAGATCAATAAGAAATACAACCACTGGCCTCCACATTCAGGGCATGTGTGCACACACATGCACAGGTGCACACTTATACAACACACACACACACACACACACACACACACACACACACACACACACCCCAAGCTAGTAAACAACACAACACATGTAGTTCATGCTAAACATGATACTCCTCTCCAAGGGTGTTAGGCCAGAGGGCCCTCAGAACTTTGTAAGTACAGCAGCAGCAGCAGGAGCAGCAGCAGCAGCAGCAGGAGCAGCAGCAGCAGCAGCAGCAGCAGCAGCAGCAGCAGCAGGTGTCAGGCTGTCACAGGCAGCAGAGTGCCAGATTAAGGCAAGGCTCCCCAACGGGCTCTGACAGCTAGAAGGAACTGAAGAGACACTGGTGTCTATTATCTTAATCAGGGCCACAAAGTCCCCAAGTCACATCATTATCATCTTCTCTGTGCCTGACCCTTGAAGAGGCCCCGAGTGGAGCAGCTGATCACTGGGGAGCGTAGAACCAGGAGGCTTGGGGTCCGCCTTGGCCCTTGGGGTCCGCCTTGGCCCTTGGGATCCGCCGTGGCCCTCCCCTAGATGCTCTGTTCCTTTTTCTCAACTTTGAGACAAAATACCCTCTAGAAGCAACTGAAGGGAGAATGGCTTTTTGTGGGCTCACAGTGTGAGAAGATGCCGGCCCTCACGGAGCCAGAGGCATGGTGGTGGCAGTGTGCTGGGTCTTATATCCCACCAGACCAGAAAGCAGCACTTTCTGGCTAGACTCATGGGGTCAATGTCCAGCAGCC
>OU015742.1:60001260-60020655 GCA_907169655.1 Acomys percivali | reverse complement strand
TCTTTCTTTCTTTCTTTCTTTCTTTCTTTCTTTCTTTCTTTCTTTCTTTCTTTCTTTCGTGTGGTGGGAGAGGTTGTTCACACATGGCAGCACTCATGTGGTCATCAGAGGATACCTGTGAGGGTCTACACTCCCCCTCCGCCCACTATGTGGCCATTAAACTCATGTTGCCAAGCTTGGCAACTGGGACCTTTACCCACTGGCCCAAAACTGTTTTCTTGAGGGTGAGTCCGCCTTTCCTATTCTGCCAAGTGGTGGTCTGAGTGCATTCCTGTGAGTGTGTGAAGCCGTCCCTCTGCTCCTCAGAAATGTGGCTCATGACATTCTTGTCACCTCATGGGCCTTTCTCCTGTATTACATCATCTCTCCCTTTGAGGGCCCTGCTGGTCCCCATTTTCTCTGTCCAGTAGAAGACAAATCCTGTCTCAAGTTGGGTGTTGTCAACAGTAATGTCTGTGCTGGTATCCAGGTGCTCCTGCCTTGGAGGTTTTTTTTTTTTTTCTTATCTCTGCTTTTACAAATTGGTTTTTGAAAATACTTTTTGAAATCCTTGCTGGCTCACACCTACAGTTTTTTGACTTCTTTTTCTTTTTCTTTTCAAGAAACAAAGAGAGACTGACTTATTTGGGCCTTGCAAACAAGAATAGACAAAACAGACGTATCCTTGTGTGTCCATTCTATTCTTCCAACACGGTCCAAGTCCAGAACACTCCTGGGGTCTGAGTGGATGTGGGTAGACGGAGCTGTGAGGCATCAGCTGTGGATGCTTTCCCTTGTGCTGCCATGGCGCCTAGAGCCTGGGGTCTTGGTTTGTTCTTTGGGAGCCAGAAGGAGGAACAAGTTAGATTTGAAGTCTGCTGAACCGCAGAGTGGAAGGGCTAGCTGTGGGGTCATTGGCGCCGGCCTTTAGGTAGATGCACATCTTCTAATTCTCCAAGGACTCCAGTTCTTGTATAATTCTGGGTAACATCTGCCTGAGGTGCCTTCTCTGGTGCCAGTCTACCAATCAGCCCCGTGCCCAACTTTGCATGACCCATTCACGTCTTTCTCATCCTGGTGAGCCTTGAGGCCAGCACCCCAGCCCTTCTGGGTTGCTGCCTACACGACAGGCCACGGTTCGTTTTCTTCCATGTTTCTCTTCCTATGGTTTCCTTATCCCCTGACCTCACTGTCTTTGCACTGTAGACTTCCTTTGTTTCAAAGTTCTTTCTCACTTCTGAGTCCCACCCACACTAAGGGCCCACTGTGGGTGGGGGTGGTGAGGAGTGGAGACCCCTTTTTTTTTTAACTCTGAGTGGCATTTGCTCATCATTTCACGTTCATAAATAAAGTGAAAGCCCCAGAATTATAGCACTGAGAGTTGCCACTGCAAGTATTTGTGAGCATCCAGCTCACCCTTCTGAATGCGGAAGCGCATAAGCACTTTATTCTCTTGATGGCGTAGACCAAAGGCTGGTTTTAAATCAAACATTGTACTTTGAGAATTCTTTCCTATTGTGACATTTTTTAAAGATTACCTGCTTTCTTACTGGGTACTTAAAATCGTGTCCCATCTTTCTTCTTGAATAATGTAAAAATTCTGCTTAGCTCTGGACTGTTTACAATGGGACAGGGGGAATGCCTCACTTGTCAGAGTATTTGCCTTGCAAGCATGAAGAGTTGAGTTCAATTCCAGAGCCTGTGTTTTTTAAAAAGTGTAGATATGGTCACTCCAGTGATAGGAAGGCAGAGACAAACATCGTTGGCTCCTGCTGGACAGACAGCCCAGCTTACTTAATACTTGATTAGGTGGTCTAGGCCAATGAGAAATGGCTTTCCAAGATGACATCTGAGGTTGGTTGATCTCTGGTCTCCACGTGGATCTGAACACACATATGCATGCGTACGTACTTGCACAGGCATGCACACACCCTCATATACACACATCAGCACTCATCTCTGCCTCTCGTTACTTAGTAGAGGTGTAAGCAGAGAGTATAGACCGTGGACAGGCTCCGCGGGCTCTCTCTCTCTGGGGAGCGAGTGTCAATCAGTGTCCATATGTGCTGTGTACTCATCTTTTCAAATCCCTCAAATGTGATGTGTTAACATGTTTTTTAGGTCAATCTCTAGTCTGGCAAAAGTGGAAAGATGTCCTTGAATGTGCTTCCTTCCAGGCGTGGGGCAAGCTTCCCTGCCCAGGTTGTTTGCTGTTTGTTCTATATTCTTTTTCTTTTTAAAACTTTGTGAATTTTTCAAATGGAGGGGGATCTTTTCATTTTTCCTGATGGTTTTAAATAGCTCATTGTAGACAAAGTGCTTCACCCCCTGTCATTATTGTGAACATTTCCAAGTGTTTGATTTTGTTTTATGCAGCTTTTTTGAAATAAAAGTTGCAACTCCTTATGTGATTTGGACCATTGGTCCTTTTCTTCCTGTTTGTTTCTTAAGGTAATGATCTTTCCTTTTAATTATAATCTTTCTTTTATTCTTGAGACTTCAATTCATTTAGTATAATTGTATGCGACGTGGCGTGACTATCTTGCACATGATCTCACACCAGCTGCAGCGACATGCTGAGTGAGGCCTGTGCAGGGTCAAACCAGACAGAATTCCAGACACAGGTCAGGCAGATGACGTTCAAGCCCCTGGCTTTGCCAAGGCACCCTGGCAGGACGAGAGCGGCCAAGGCTGGAGAACCTTCTTCTGTTCTTGATCGCTTCTCTGGCCTTTAAGCTTCAAATACTCATCTCTACTCAGATTCGCTCTTGTTTTTTTTCCCCCAATTTTCTCTGTCTACCCTGGAATACTCCAGTGTCGGTGTGAAAACCTCTGCTGTGGTTCTCTCCGGATACCTAATTACGATGTTATGTGCCACTGTTGAGGAACGTGAGATTGCCCCGTGAGCTCACGCTGCCTCCTCCTCTCCTGACCTCAGTCACCCATCTCCTTCAGGGTGAGCCTGCACCTGTGAACACAGTGTCTGCTGGCAGCACAGCCCCACAGCTGGTCCTCTCTCAGCCTGGCCCCTCTGAGAGGAACCTCCTCACTTCCCGGGGACCTCTGACTCCTGTGTTCCATCAGCCAGTGACCCGAGGACAAGATGAGCCCCAGGCCTCATGATAGAGCTCCCTGCATTTAGAGAATTCAGTAAATACAGGATTTTGGTTTGTTTGTTGGTTTTTTGTTTTTGTTTTTTTTTTTTTTTTCATGCTGAAGGTTCCATTTCTTTTGAGTAATTTTCCAGTTGACTTATATTTTTAGACAATTGACAGTGCAAAGCATGATCTGATTAAATTCTGGAAGCAAATACATGTTGTATTTAATAGGGTTTTGAGTCTTTTCAACCCAAGCTAAGATAGCACAGTGTTATTTGGGATTACCAGACACCAAGTATAGACTTTTTAAAAGCAGGCTAATCACATTTATTCTGGAAAATGTTATAAAAAACTGATACATCTAACATAAAAATTGTCCCTCTTTATAGCTGTCATGTGAGTTTTGTTTGTTTCAGATGAGTCTTATGTGGCCCAGGCTGGTCTTGACCTTGATGTGTAGGTGAGGTTGACCTTGAACTTTTAACCCTCCTGTTTCTATCTTCCAATGCTAGGATTATAGGCATGCAAATATCATGCTTGCTTTATGTTGAGCTGAGGATTAAAGCCAGGGCTTCATGCATGCCAGGCAAGCACTCTGCTCACTGAGCTAACTTCCCAGCACCTGTGGGATATTTCCATAACTGTCCATTATGTAATGCTTGTCCTGGTTGGTTTGTTTCTTGGTTGGTTGGTTTTCTTGTCAACTTGACTCAAGCTAGAGTTATCTGGGAAGAGAGAGGTCAATTAAGAAAATGCTTCTATCCACTGGCTTGTATGTAAGTCAATTGGGGGCATTTTCTTGATTAATGGTTGATATGGGAGGGTTCAGCCCACTGAGGGTGGTGCCATCCCTGGGCTGCTTGTCCTGAGGTGTATCAGAAAGCAGGCTGAGCGAGCCGTGGAGAGCAAGCCACTAAGTAGCCTTCCTCCATGGTTTCTGCTTTAGTTCCTGCCTCCAGGTTCCTGCCTTGAGTCCCTGCCCTCAGTGATGAGTGTGATCTGAGAGCTGTAAGGTGAAATAAAGCCATCACTTCCCTGTCGCCTTTAGTCATGTTATTTATCATAATAATAACCCCCCTCCCCAATGGAGACAAGTAAGCATCTAGCCCCTCAGACATTTAGTGCCTCTTCAGGGCAAAAGCCTTCAAACCCTGTCTTTCTAACATGTGTGTGTGTGTTTATTTGTTCTCTCTCTCTTCTTTGAGAATTTCATACTACACTAATTCTGCATGACATAACCCAAGCCACAAACAGCCCGTGTTCTCTTCCCTCAGCGGATGCTCTGTGCATCTTCCTATCTCTACGTTTCATGTGGGAAAAATTCCCAGAGTTCAGGGACTTACTAAGGGGACATGGGGAGGAGCTTTCAAGGGAGGGAGAGAGAATGGACTTGTGTAAAGGCTAAAAGGGAATAATGGAACAGGAAGAGTTAAATTGGGCGGGGGTAGGGAGGGTAGGACAGAGGAGGGAAACTGGGAAGGAAAAGACTTTTTAAAAAGTCCTCTGCAAGAAGCATCCTGTTATAGATCTCACACATATGTAAAAGGAGTTCAAAAGGAGCTACCCTACAAAGATACAAGGAAGCCCCTACCAGGCGTGCCAGAGCGGGCCCAGTAAGAAGCCTGGGGCCAGGAAAGGGTTACACCTTTGAGGTTCCAGAGGGCCCCCCCCCAGTCATTCCAGGCTCCCCACCCCCAAAGACCTCAGCTGCCTTCTGGTTTTGAATGGTAATATGAAGGAGGAGAAGTTTACCTTCTGGGCTCTGCTGAGAGTCCCTTGGAAGCAAGAGCTACCCTGGGCATCTGTTTACATTTTGAAAAGCAAGCAGAACCCAAGAGAAAGAGAATTCACTGTTGTTTAAAGTGTCACATTTTCAGGAACCCCTGGGTGTGTCCTTTCCCTTTCCCCCCTCCATTCCCCCAGCAAGGGTTCCTCTTTCTACAGATGGGGTTTTGGTTGTTTGCTTGTTTGTTTGGCCTGTTTTGCTTTTTAACCTAATTTTTTTATATAAATATTTTTACTGATGCTTATTAAAAAAATATGCCAGCATCCGGAATGTCTGGGCAATCAGTGTGCGTGCCCTCAGAATCCCTGAGCTGTCTATGAAGCAGGGCATGACCACTGGCCTGGAAGCATCCTTGTCACCCTCGGTCCTGCTATCACCTCCAAGAGGATCCTCACCTGGACTTGCATCCCCAACGCTTCATTTGCCTTGTTTTTGAGTCTTGTCAGAGTAAAGCAGGGTGTGGTATTTCACAGCTGGCTTCTTTGTGGTTCAGCCTGGCGGGTCTTAGGCTGATCTCTTGATGTCTGGGGGAGTTCACCCTCTCGCACTGTTCCATACCTTCTCGTGTCAGGAGACACTACATTCATCCATCCTGCTGTTGGTGACAGTTGGTTTGTTCTAGGCATTTGCCTGTTATGAGAAAAAAAACACCACTGGGGTCTCTTTAGTGCTTGCATCTTTTGCTTGTTTGTTTTCAGCCCGGTGTTCTCTGGCGTGGAACTACGGACCATATGGATGCTCCCTCTTAATGAGTGTCCCAAATGCGTTGTCTTGTGTGAGCTCTCCCGTACCCTGGCAGTTCTGTGTGCTCCATAGTCTCCCCTAGCTTTTGATATTGCCAGTCTAGGCACTGTGGTCTGCATATGTCTGACCTCACTTGGGCCCCTTGACATTCCCTCAAAAACCGGTGATAATCCTCTTTTCCTTCTCTCGCTGGCTGTTTGTGTGCATTGTCTCAAAGCAGCCGTGCAACATGCTACAGTTCTGAAACTGTAACTGCTGGGAATTAAAGAGGGCACATGAGTGTTTGGTTGGTACTCCTCAGTGTGACCTCTCCTCAGATTCACTTCATAGAACCATTCCATGAAAATTAATATCTTATTCTTTAATCATTCTCTTAGGATTATGTGCATACATATGGGTTCGCTGATACAAGTTCATTGTCCACGGAAGCCAGAAGAGTGTGTCACATCCTCTGGCTATTGTGAGCCCCCCATGGGTGGGCGGGCACCAGGAACCGAACTCTTCTCTGGCTCAAGAGCCGCGCATGCTCCAAGGTGCTAGAGCCATCTCCTCAGCCCAGGAAATCAACTCTTACATAGGGATCAATTTGTTAGCCTTTTTTAACGTAGTGTTTTATTTAAGGAATCTCTTCTCATCCTCAAATCTTGAAGGTTTTTCTCCTCTATCTTCCTCTGTGAGTTTTAAAACTTTTGCTTTGAATTTGAGAGTCAGAATTTACTTGCAGTGTAGCGTGAGGGAGGGATGGAGACTCCTTCTTTCCATATGGCTCTCTCGCTGATTCCACACCATGTGAAGACAGGGCCATTTTCTCCCCACTGCACTGCTGTGTGGCTGTGGCTGCATTCCTCTATTGTGATATGCCATGGTATGGGGGAGGGGCTGTCTATGGACCCCAGATTCTGTCCCTTTGATATTTAATCTTAATTGTCAATGATCTTGGAAGGAGGACAGGCCTCTAGGCAAGTGGGGGGGTGTTGGGTGGGAGTGGGGGTGAGAGGGGGGGGAGCTGAGTGGCAGGGGGAGGGGAAGAGTGGGGGGGGGGGAGGGGGGAGGACCATGATTAGATCCACTTCCCTGGGCTGCATAAAAAGAAAGGAACCGAGAAGCAGCACTCATCTCTGTTTCTTGACTGCAGATGCCACATGATGTGACTGCTGACTCCTCTGGCAGACCCATTGTGACTTTTCCTCTGTGACAGACTGTGGTCTCAAACTGCGAGCCAAACTAAAACTATTCTCCCTTAAATTGCCTTGTTTTCAGGTGTTTTTTCAGGACAGTGAGTTAATGAGTTAGGAGAGCATATTGATCTATCTGCCCTGCACTTACATTCACCATCGGAGTCACGGATTCTTTACGCCTGATCATCTGATAAGTCTGGTCACTTTATTGTCTTTTAGACCACCCTCGCCATTTCTGGAACTGGGCATTTCCGTGTAAGCTTTGAATTAATTGACACATGCCTGTTGTAATTTTGATTGAAATGCCTTGACCCTGTAAATCTTGCCTTACATTTTAGTTACTTTTCTTTTCTCTCAGCAATGCTTTCTGCGCAATGTTTAATGAGACAGTAAGATTGTCTCATTATTTAAATATCATTTTCTAATTCTTTAATTCTTGGACCTTCTGTGTAATTAACTTAGTAATAAAATTATTCTAACTATAGAAATTCTTTTGGATTGTGTAAAAACATTTCTCTGGAAGGGGAGGGTAACTTCCTTTTTCCTTTGCAGTTCCTCTTTCCTTATTGTACTGTTTGAAGCCTCTAGTATTATGCTGATTTAAGACATTCCTGTTTCTGACCTCAGAGGGAACACTTTAATATTTCACTGTAAGGCAGAGTCTAAGGCCAGCTTTATGTACATATTTTATGACTCTTAGGAAGGTCTCTGGGATTGGGAATATTTTAAATCATAAATGGGTGCAGGTTTTTGTCAAATGCTATTTTTTGCATGTGTTGGAAATGACTGTGTGACGTTTCCTCCTTATGCAGTCAGTGTGACGGTCGTGCATTTTGAATGGATTCAATGCACTATTTCTGTATCTGGGTCAGGAGAGGCCTCCTCTCAGGGTTAGCCTGGCCTCATGAACATGTTCAAAGGGTTAGCCTGGCCTCATGAAGCAAGCACTCTGTGGTTTTATTCTCTCCAGATGTTATGTCAGAGTGCTGTCACTCCTCCCCTCAGAGCTTTGGAAATTCATGAGGTTCTAGCTGGTTGTTCAACAGACACCACATCAGAAGGCTGCACACTAAGAAAAAAATTTAAAAAGAAGGCCAAAGGGCCTGTCCATATTTTCTCTTAGGAGAAAAGATTTCTTTTATATATTTATTCAGCAAAAAGCTATCTTGTCTGTAGTACATGGGGTACCACATGTGGAGGCCTTTCCTGGGATTAAATTTCTTCCTATAAGACCTTTTTTTTGTTTTGGTTTGCTACTTTGTTTTGAAATTTTGAGACAGGGTTTCTCTGTGTAGCCTTGTCTGTTCTGGACTCACTTTGTAGACCAGGCTGGCCTTGAATTCACAGAGATCCACCTGTGTGAGCCACCGTGCCTAGCTGTAAGACCTATTTTCAATTCAGTTCAAAGTGTGTATTCAGCATCCTTTACCCTGCTCCTCACTCCCGATGTGCTCTAGGACCTCAGGTCTGTGCCCCACCACCTCACATTCTCCTGCCAGCTGGGACTCCTCCCCACAGCCTTTGGACTCCTCCCTTCATCCTCAGATCTCGCTCAGTCTAAGCCTCAACCCTGGCCATTCCTGCCCAGGAGGCTCTTCAGTCCAGGACAGAGGTCCTGTCCTCACCTATTAATAGCCACCTGCATGTAGCCACAGATTTATCCATGTGGTTGTTTATATTTTAATGTCTGGAGACTAAACACAGTACTTAAAATACTCAGCCTTGCAACCTGTGAGTGCGATGTCCAGCCCACCTTACAGTTTGATACTTTTCCAGTTTTCTCAGGAACATTCCACCAAATGGGGTGGGGCCCCTCAAGCTTTGGATCTAAGAACAAGGTCTGCATGAATTCTGGTTACCAAGAAGGCCTCATGACCAGTGCAAGGCCAGGCACTCAGCCGACTCTGGACAAAAGGCTGGTGATAGACCAAAGCCTGTATTCAGGTTAATACCTATGCTGTTTCACCCCAGTGAGTCACATGTACCGGGCCTGGTGCTCTGTCAGCACTGGAAAGTTGAACAAACGAATGAACCAAAGTGGTGAGGGTGTTGTCCTTCGTAGAAGACGTGATTAGACAGACTTGTCACCATGAGACGGCTTCTACAAGTTATTTCTACCTTCATTTTGTCTCCACCTCAAACAGTCTTCCAAGACAATTATTTCTTGTTTTCATGAAAAATTAAAAGACCCTAGAGTGTTTATTCAGTAAATCTTCTATGGGGGGGGGCGCAGGATTGATGATGTTAATAATGAAAAGAACATGAGCTGCCTTATTTCATTTGAAGTCTTGGCTGAGATGATTGTAGATGCTAAGCCTCCAGGAGGAAGAATATGGACCGGTTCTGTGTCTCCTCTTCCTATAGAGCCAAACAGGAATCTGCTGGGGACCCACAGTGCTAAACTGGAGGACAGCCCCCACCGGACTATGACATGTGTGTGGGTCCCCTAGGCAATACACACTGGCTAAGCTTTTATTTATGGTTAGGGCCCAAACCTTGTTCCTCATCTGAGCCTGGTTCCCATCTCCTTCTCTTCCCATGCCCACTCTGAAAGGTAGATGGTCTCATCACGAGATAGTCCATGAGGGTCTAGGCTGGGACACACCTGCTCAGAGAGGACAAGTGACCTGCCCATGGCTCCTGGGTATTAAGTGGTGGCCTTCCTGTGTCACCCTGAATCATGACACATGAACTTGTCTTTCCGTAGAGATCAGTAAGGAAGAAAATGACTTGGGTAACAAACAACTCTGGCATAAATTATATGTTTCAACAATTACAGTGTATTATTATTGTGTACGTGTGCATGCACGGTGCAGGTGTGACAGTGATTGTACACCTGCCACAGCACACACGTGGATGCCAGGATATGACTTTGTGGAGTTGATTCTCTCCTGCTAGATCATGCCAATTGGCCAAGGTCACATGGCCTCACGCTGTTACCAGATGGTGTTGCTGCATCCCCAGGTAGTACCAGCTCCTCTGGAGTTCTTCCTCCTCTAGACAAGGACCCGCAAGGTCTTATGAAAGTTTAATGTGTCCAAGTGCACAGTGACCTGAGGCTTTTGTTTTGTTTTAATAAATTAGTTTGCAGTCCCTACCAATACCAGATGAATAAATTAGTAATAAGTTGTCCCCCGGGGGCTATTGGCTCGATGGACAGCAGGCTGGAGGGCCACCTTCTCTTTGCTGTGGTTATTTTTATAAGGGGAGGTTGCCTATCGTTCACTGTTTTCCTTATGACAGTTTTTGAGTTTGCCCAGTTTTGCAGGGTTTCAAGTGGATGGTGAGTTTTTAGCACACTGGGAGCAGTAAGAGCCCTCAGCTGACCTCTCCGAAGACATGGCTGGAGTTAACCTGCTCTTTGCACTGAGCCCGGTCTATAGGGGACTTTAAAAGGGTTAGAAGAATAAGCCAGCTTGCCAAGGCCTGTGGGTCCTGGAGGTTCACTTGTCACAAGTGTGACCTATGTTAATGAGAGTGCTGTCACATTGGGGTGGGGGTGGGGGTGGGGGAGAAAGGAGAAACTGGTGCTGATGATGGTGTAGTGTTGCTCCAATTTCTCCCTAGGGGGAGATATAAGCAATGTCAACTCCTTGTCTATGGTTCTATAAGCTGAGGCATACTCTGTGGAAGCTCCCTCCTGGGAATGGAGTCCTGGGCTTCCTTACAGAGCCCAGGTGAGCCGTGGGCTACAGGGCGTGCTTCCATGTTCCCAACCAGCCACACCTGGCATGAAGCATTCCCTGTGATTGCTTAGATGCCCCCGTCTCCTAGTCTTCCATGGTATGTGTGCTCTAGCCCCTCTCAGACCACATGCAATTTAAGGTAGAGCAGCATGCAACAGCCAGCCGCCCCTGTGATCCACCCAACCCCTCTATGAAGAATGCAAACAGCCATTGTACCCAACTGCCCAACTAGGGTGATGGTTCTGCTGGAAGGTTCAGCCGGACTCCACAAGATGGCAGCTGCTTGGCCCAGAGGACAGTCACTCATAACACAATTAGCGTTTGTGCACCAGACACTGTGACTCACTGTTGGCATGTGTCATCCAGGGATTCTCATGCCTACCACTGGGACAGGGAACGGTTTATCTCCACTCCTCAGCAACAAGGGACAGAAGCTCAGAGCATTGGAGTCAACTTCTTCAAGTCTCAACACTTCTCCAGAACTTGCACTCAAGCCTGGTGCGTTCTGGCTCCTGGAACTGAGGGTTGACCTCGCCAAGCCATGCCATGCCAAACATGCCTGCAGGTCCCTTCCCGAGGGAGGGCTTACTGGCTTTGTGAGAGGCTCTACACTGGGGTGGAAGTTGGTTCACCAATAAGAGCAACTCCTCAGTGGTCTACACACTCTACGGGATGCCATGCTGGCTACACTTGGGCCCTGGTGGTACACAGGCTCCATTCTTATCTCCAGAGCAGTTTAAACTGTGACCTGGAGTGGGAGTGAGCCAACCCGAGGGCTGGGGGAGAATTGTTCTCAAAGGAAAGAATATCTAGTGTTTGTTCTAGACACCAGAGGGAAGACAGGCCATAGGAGCCAGAGGAGCCATCTGTCATAGCAAGGATGACAAGCAGAGGAGCTTTAACAGGCTAGGGGCCCAAACCCTGCTTCACCAGGACATGAAGTCATGAGGTGAGAAGCAGAGCAAGTCCTTGCTCTAAAAAAAAAAAATCCTGTTCTGGTAGTGGAGTGGAACAGATGGCTGAGAAAAAAATCAATGCCAGAGAGCAAGGTGCAAAGGTCACTCCTTGGCCAGAGAAGGAAAGTGGTGCGTGTGTGTGTGCGTGTGCGTGTGCGTGTGTGTGTGTGTGTGTGTGTGTCTGTGTCTGTGTCTATGTCTGTGTCTGTGTATGCTGGTATGGGAGCTCATCCTTATTCTCTTGAGACAGGGTCTCTAACTCCCCCTAGAGCTGGGCTGGCAGCCACCAAGCCCCAGCTATTCTCCTGCCTCTACCCCCCATAGTGCTGGGGTTATAAGCTATGCATAGCTGCACCTAGCTTTTTACTTAGCTACTGGTGATTCGAACTCAGGTCCTCATGCTTGCAAAGCAAGCGCTTTGATCTACTGAGCCGTCTCCTTAGCTCAATGTGGCCTTTTATGATTTGGGCATTTTGCTTGGTTTCCTGTTTTCAGGGCTCATGCATGCGGTGGTCTGGTGACACTCTGCTCCCTCTTATAGCCCAGTCCATTCTACCGATAGATTTATTGCATTTTATGTCTCGCTGCTGGACTTCGGAGCCACTGTCTCAGCACCTGGCTGCTAGTAACAATGCTGCCATGGATGGTCATAGACCAGTCTCATCTAGAGAGTGTTTTCAGGAGTTGGACTATTAAGTGGTAAATGCTTACTCTTTGAGGGAGCTGCCAGCCTCTGCTTTTGAACCCTAATTCTCAGTCCCTGGTGTGTGTGTGAGACCCCTCCATCTCTACCTCATCGCTGTTTATAGTTGGCCTAGAACTTCGCTGACAGTCACCATGTTAGGAGTTGACCACGATAAAGCCAGCGACCCACGAGTGGGCTCAGGAGCAGGGTCCTCCCCTCTGTCCATATCCAGCCTTGCTTCAACCTGCAGCAAGGGCTGGCGCTCTTGGCCTTGATTACATTTGTCTAATGGGTGAGGGAAGAAATGATTTCCAAGGCTGGGATCCAAGTGGTCCCCAGGGGCTCAGTTTGGTTGAGACATTTAAACCGCACATGCAGGCTTTCCTGCTGAGCTGCTGCGAACTGCAATCAAAGACCCTTTGTGTTGTCCAGGCAGCTGGAGGAAGGCTGCTGAGTGGTCTCTGATGTGTGCATGGTGCAGCTGGCCAATGTGTGCCTTGTTTGACTCTAGTCTGGGCACCCCTGCTTTGGGTGGGTTCTGAGACTTCAGAAACTGATGCTGTTTCCTTCCCCGGAGAGGGTAGAAGCCTGGGGTGTTCAGTCAGGCCCCTGTGGAAGCTGGTGCATCCCAGGCCTTTCTGGGAACATTTGCCTCTGCGCTGTACGACCCCAAACACACACACTTGACCTTCACAACCCCCAAACCTCATGTCTTTCCAGGTTGAATGTGTTGCAAATTTTTTTAAACCTGATTCTAGCTCTTTGGTTTAGGGTACCTTTTGATCAAATTCTTTGTGTATATGTGCAGTGCATGTGTGTTACATGCACTCAAGTCTGTTGGTGAGTGTGTCTGTGTGCAAGCGTGTAGAGGTCAAAGTCAAAAAATAGCAGGTGTTTTCCTCTACAATTCTCCAGCTTATTGCCTCGAGCCTGGGTCTCTCCATAAACTCTTAGCTTGTCCTTTGGGCCAGGATGGCTTGCCAGTGCCTCTCTGGATCCAGCCTTCTGTGAATCCCCAATGCTGGGGTTACAGGCATGCATAGCCATGCTCAGCAATTCAAACTCAAGCAAGTACATGATACACTGTGTCATTGCTCTGGCCCTTTGACGAAATTCTTAATAAAAAATAAGTAAAGGTATAATTCAAGGCATTGAGTGAAGTTGTCTTACCACACAGCAGCACTTCAGCCAAGCCCAGGTCACCTTTGTCACTTAACAGGGGGTAAGGGACTCTTCTCGCCCTGTCCTGGTGCCCCTGACAGCTGCGAATCCTGCCCTGACTCTAGAGGCAGCTCTTACAATGGGATCCTGAGCTCTCCAGCCATCTGTGCTGGCTCCTCGCTCTGGGCTTGCTGGCCTCAGGAGCTCTCTGCTGTCTTCTACTTCCTTAGCAGAGGACATGTGGCCCCGGCCACCTCAGGGTGTACTTCCTACCTGGTGCATAAAGCCTGTGTGTGCATCAGGTATGCAGGCAGCTACCCTGTGCTGCAGCTTGGGGCTGTGAGGGTTTGGGGGAATGGACGAGAGTGCACTTCCTGCCTCTGGGAGATGCTGCATGCTTGTGTGTTGGTTTGAAGTTAAAGCTCAGTGAAACATGCAAAGGACTCAGCACAGAATTAGCTGGCATCAGGGCATGACGCATAGTCACCTCCTTACTTTGGGGCAGTTGGAGTCAAATTCATGACACAGTTACATGGGCAGCTTGTGACATTCAGTATATGCATGTGACCATCCAGTCAGTTCCTGTATCTCTCCAGAGTGCTCCATGCCACCCAGGGAGGATGAAGTCCCTCATCTCCCCCAGCCTCTGACAACCACTCATGTTTCCATGTGTGTGGATTGACCTATAAGTGAACACACATGCATGTGCACACATGCATACATGTGCACACACATAGCACACCTGCACACACACATGCATGCATGCATATGCAAACATGTGCATGAATACATGCACACAGGTGCATACACACATCACACATGCACACACATATGCATGCATACGTAGATCCTTGTGACTGGTTTTTCATGGTTTGGAGTTGATCTTGTAGCATGAAGCAATGTGTCCTGGTGGGTCAGGAAGCCCAAGTAGGGCCATAGTAGAAAGTTCAGTGTAGAATTACCCAGCGTCCCAGCACCCTCAACACTACACATATGCCTGAAAAAAGCAAAAGAAGAAACTCCAAAAAATACAACAGTTAAGAAACACTCATCAGCAATGTCCCAGTGGCCACAGATACCAGCTCCATGTGCTGTCACCCAGCACACGGCTCACAAATGCACCATGACTGCCCAGTTACCCTGGTTTTCCAGGAAGTTCTTCGTATTTAGGAGACACATCTCTTTTTGACCACAGAGCCTGCCTCAGTCCTTCTCCTGACTCCTTCTGTTCATGAATTCATCTACCAATTCCTTCCCAAGCATATGTCAGCTGCCTGCTCCAAACAGGCTTTCAGGAATGGGGGAGAAACTGACAAAGCAAGTCAGTGAGATGTCATGCTTCCAGAAGGGATATGTGTGTGTGTGTGTGTGTGTGTGTGTGTGTGTGTGTGTGTGTGTGGTGTGTATATGTGTGTGTGCTTGTGTGTGTCTTGTATGTGTGTGCACTTGTGTGTGGTGTGTGTGTGTGTGCGTGTGTGTGTATATGTAGGTAAGATGGTGAGATTTCCAGGGTTTGAGGACAGGGCAATACTATGTCGTCTCACAGCTAGAGGGCTGCTGAGGAGGTAGGCAGTAGGCAGTGGAAGGGCCAGGATTCACATAGTGAATCCCCCTGCTCCAGTGTCTTGGCCACATTTTGTCACTATCTCCTGTCCCCAGCAGAGGCTGGTCTTACCAGAAAATGAACCAGAGCTGCCAAGGCAATGGCATGCACCAAGGCAGTGAGAGCTCGGTGGCACTGTGTGGGAATGCAGCCCCCAGTGTGACTTGGCTTCAGGGAGAGAGGAAAGGGGGCTGGCCGTGTCTTTGCCTAGTAGCCTAATGGGCTAGACCTCTGTTCCTGTGAGGGCTGTTCCTCACAATGCTGGCCATCCTCAAGGCCGCCCAGCAGAGTAGCCCCTAGAGGACAGGCCACCATCATAGCCACTGGCTGTTCTGGCTCTGTTGGACATCTTCATCTTGCTCTGTTGCTTCTGTGACAATCACCAAAGGATGCAGAGCTAGCAGGGCAGGGGCCCAAAGTGAAATCGGTTCCTGAGAAGATAGAACACACACACACATGCCTCTGCTTGCTTCTCAGGGTCCTTCGCTCCCCAGGGCAGGCAGGAGGGGTGGGGTGGGGGGAGGTCTCCTCTAAGCACAGTGTATTGTGTGGGCACCAAATTTATAGAATTTGTGAAAGAGCCAAAACTTGGTAAACCTTCCGGAACATGCTGTGTTCTGGAAGATTCTGAGCTGTACACGTACTTGGGCTGGTTCCCATGGGTGAACTTAAGCCAAAGAGAATCCTGGCTTGTTTCCATTTGGTTCTCACCTACTTACCAATCCCTGGCTGGGCCCGCCTGGACTCTGTTTTAGAACCTTTATTCCATCTTGATCCTTATGGTCAAGTAGCCATGATGGATGTAAAGGAACAAACCTCTAAGGCAAGAGTGAATTATAAACTGAGCTAAAGGCCTGATTTCAGGGTGGGCAGAGCCTGAGAGGCTGCGGGCAGTGTGGGAGAGTGATGTGGGCCTGTGCCCTGGGGATGTGAGAGACCAGATTGGAGTGTCAGCCAGTTATTTCCTGCGTTTTTACACTCAGAGGAACCAGTAGTACCCTTTCTCTTCAGTCACTTCCAAAGGGCCCACCCAGAGCAGCAGCAGTTGTAATATGGACCAAATCCTCATACCCCTAGTTTTTGTCAGTAAAGCTTTATTAAAACATAGTCACTTACATTGATTTGCTTATCAACTTTGGCTCTGTTCCCATAGCCAGACTGGGTGGCTGGTGCCCAGGGGGGTGGCCAATAGAGCCCTTTACATTTGTCGCCAGCCTTTAGAACAGACATCTGCCCATCACTGACCTCAAAATGAAAGAAGGGCATGCAAACCTTTAAAACACAAACTCTTTTGGCTTAGAGTCTTCCAACATAAAACAAAGCAAGATGTCTGCTTTTTTCGTATATAGATGTGTGCACGTGTGTTTCTGCATGTGCAGATGCGCTCGTGCATTTTTGTGTGTGTGTGTGTATGCACAGGTACATGTGTGCTTGGGTAAGTGTCCCACAGATGTGTGGAGGCCAGAGGTCAACTTCAGATGTCATTCTTCAGGTATTATCCTTGTGTTTTTGAGAGAGGGTCTCCCACTGGGACCTGGGTCTCACCAGGTTGGGCCAGGCTGACTAGGTGGGGAGCTGCAGGGACCCCTGTGTCCCCACTTCCCAGAACTGGGATTGAAAGTGTGCACTGCCACAGCCAGGACGGCACGCAGGTCCTCTTACATGTCGGGACTTCATCCATTGAGCTGCCCCCTCCCCCTACCTCCTAACCCTCTACCCCCCCACCCTCCCCCCCCCCACCCGTGCACCAGGATATCAACCTTTTCTTGTCTGCAGCTGTCACTGGCGTCATGGAAGGAGGCCACCTTGCCTTCTGGTTTTAGAAAGTACATGGATCTTGAGTCAGACTTTTGCCTACATTTGTACTTGGAGAGCCGAGGTCTCCCCAAATGCTTCCTTCCCTGCCCTCTATTCTGTAAGACATAATTTGTTTTCTTTTTAAAAAGGAGAATGTCTCTAGAAGCTGCTTTCAAGCCCTTGTGAAGACATAGGTGGCTTCTTGCCTGAGCCATTTGTCTGTTGGCTCTGAGGTAATCTAGAAGCATCTAAACAACAGGAAAGGTGGTGCCGGCAGTAACACTTCCTCCTTGGATTGCTTCCTGGCTGTGTTCATGCCCTGCCCAGGCCCAGCATCTCTAGGGCCTCCGGAGTCACAGATCTGTACTCAGTTTTGCCTGGGGGCCTGGCCATCTGCCTGGAGGCCTGACGACCACTGGCAGAATCACGGGCTGATTCTGAGCAGATGGTGCTCTGGTTAGAGCACTGAATTTCCCACAATTCATCTGAGAAAGGCCATCAGTGATGTCTCGCTTTTTCCTTCTGGTTTCAGAGGTGGCATTGGTGGCCATTTTTCTTGCCTTAATCTTAGTATTACTGCTGGGTCCAGGGCTTCAGACAGCTAAGGGAATATGGTGGCGTAGAGGTTTTCAGAACCAGCTTCTGGTACGATCTTGGAGAGTTCTATTAACTTTGCAGTACAGCTATTAGGAAGACTTCCGTTTTCAAGATAAGAAATAGTCATTAGCATTTCTTAACAGGACTGCATTGAGCCTGGCCTTGCAGCTCGTGTTCTGTTTGGCAGTTTTTGGGAAGCTATTGCACAACTAGGATTCCCAACTATAGAATTTCTCAGAGCCTTTGCTGTGCTCGCACGGAGTGGGGCTTTTCCAGAGAGGCTTTTGCAGTGTAGACAGTGTTTCTTAGCTGCTTCTTCATACACAGAGCATCCCTCTGCAGGGTCACCTGGAATACTCTGAAGACAACACCATTGTCCTGAACTAGTAGGTGACACTAGCCGACAGTGTCTGAGGGTGAGCTAAGTCAGATAGCCTGGGTCCATTGCCTGCCTCAGTCACAGACTCTGAGTATTTGCACTGCACCGAGGCTCCTGCTTCCTGGAGCTATTAGTTCCAGAAGGAACCAGACATTCTCAGTAGCCTCCCCTTGGGCATCCAGGAAAGTGTAGGTGTGGGCTGCAGCTGTCACATTTCCAAGCTTAGCCAGACTCTTGTCTTTTCTTCTTGTGCGTGCACCTCCACCTGCCAGTGAGAGGGGAAATGAGGAGAGCAGCCCAGAGTTCCCAATGGGGAGATGTGGGTGGGGCCTGAGCATGTTCACAAGTTCAGTACCCCGGGAGGCTCGGTGTCATGACAGACCAGTGTTTTGTCCTGTTTCCAAGTGTGCGCCGAGCCTTGCTCTCTTTGCTTATTCACCGCTCTGCTCTACCCACATGCTGGTTCTGGCGTGGTGCAGAGTTGGGAGCTGTGTGGGTCTAGGAGGTGTATTTTTCTTAATAGAAAGACCCCTGTTCACTCCACATTGGACAGTCACGGGGAGAGTTTCTGTCAAAGTGAGCTGTGACGGGATCCAACATGTGTGTGTGTGCATATGCTCGCCCAAAGGCAGGGAGCTGCCTGCAGTTTCCAAAACCAGAAAGGCATGTAGTGTTGCTGTCTCCTACTTTTTGTGGGGCGGGGGCAGTGTGGGAGTTGAGACAAGGTTTCTCTGTGTAGCCTTGGCTATTGTAAACTTGCTTTGCTGACCAGGCTGGCCTCGAATTCAGAGATCTGCCTGCCTCTGCCTCCCTGAGTACTGGGATTATGCCACGCCCGGCTATGTCACCTACTTCTTAATAAACATCTTAGCATCCCTTGCAGCCCTCACCCCTTGCAGTGGCCAGTGCCTGCCTCTGTGCTCAGCAGTGTGATTATGAGAGGTCTGTGTGTGTGTGTGGGGGGGGGCGTGCTGCCCATGCCCCTGGAGGTTGTACTAGCCTGGACCTATTTTGCCTTTACTCAGTGGTTCTCCAGGTGCTGCCTCAGAGTGGCTGCTTTTGCCTGTGAGAGACTTGAAACTTTTTATGTTTGGTCTTATAGGTTCAAACCCATGCATGCTGGGCATTTAGGGATGTGCTGCCTTACCACAGGCAATGGGTCTCTTGGCCCCTGATGCTTCACAAGATTTTGTTCCCAGTCACATTGGTGGTTTAGTCCATAAACCCTTATATTCCCCCTCCCCTTTCTCTCTGGTGGCAGCTTGTGATCCGCTGAGGGGAGTATACAGTATATGCTTCGTCACCCAGTGCATTCTCACTGCTTATGACCAGGAGAGTGACTGCATAGTCATCACACAGTGGTGATGTTTTTGGAGCTGTTAGGGTTGGTGCCTGGGTCCTGGCAGCCCTGATAGGTCTGGCTTGGCCACCAGTCTTCACGGGACAATTAGAGACAAAGTAAAAGCAGAAAAGGGAGATTTATTCTGTATAGGCACACTGGGAAGAGGAATAGAAGTTCAGTGACCGCCCAAGACTGTCTTCTCGGTGCTGACATGAAATTTAGGTTTAAATAGAGGTCAAGAGGTCTGCATAGCTAAGCCATCCTGGTCAAGGTGTGGTCCCATCCATCACCGATCAGCCATTATCTCAGGTCCTGCCCATCACTGGCCTATCACTGTCTCAGGTCCCGCCCATCACTGGCCCATCACTGTCTCAGGTCCCGCCCATCACAGGCCCATCACTGTC
>OU015742.1:59984613-59996185 GCA_907169655.1 Acomys percivali | reverse complement strand
GCGGAGCACACCAGCCATGAGTGTGTACTGTCACACAGGCTGGGCAGTGATGATGGCGGGGCACACCAGCCATGAGTGTGTACTGTCACATAGGCTGGGCAATAATGATTGCCGAGCACACCAGCCATGAATGTGTACTGTCACACAGGCTGGGCAGTGATGATGGTGGAGCACACCAGCCATGAGTGTGTACTGTCACACAGGCTAGACAGCGATGATGGTAGAGCACACCAGCCATGAGTGTGTACTTTCACACAGGCTGGGCAGTGTTGATGTAGGAGCACACCAGCCATGAGTGTGTACTGTCACACAGGCTGGGCAGTGATGATGGTGGAGCACACTGGTCATGAGTGTGCACTGTCACACAGGCTGGGCAGTGTTGATGTAGGAGCATAGCAGAACATAGACTACACAGTCAGTTTGTTTCCCCCAGCGAGAGAACACTGGAGCTGGGGCTGAGCCAGAAATGATGTGACTAGCTTCCTGTGTTTAAAGCTCTGACACTAGGTAGAAGCCCAGTGTAGGCATCTGGGGCTGAGATGCTGGTAGCTTGGCCAGGGTCCTAGTGATTTGAGAGACTTATGGTTTAATCCATGTGCGTGGCTTTTTACCCCAGCTGCTAAGAGGCTTGGGCTCCTGCAGAGCTCACGTGGTGTTTCTTGTGGGAACCTACTAGTTATCTCAATGGATACCCTACCCAGACTCCCTCTGAGACTCCCTTATCCTTCCAAAGTGTGTGCCTCTCTGGTGACCGCTGCAAGGTATAGAGGAAGTGAGATGTTGTGCACAGGTGCAAATGCACCTGTCCACATCTGCATTGCGTGAGCTGGAGGTTTATGAGACTTGGCCTGTTCCCACCCTGTGTCCTGTTGTGCCAAGATTGTTGCTGCGTCCAACGGACTGGAAGTTCCATACCCATCTGGCATCAGTGGGTGGAGGAAGGAAGGGAAACATGGAGGATCATGGGATAGGTTGACTTGGGAAGGGAGCAACTGCCTGCACCCTGCATGCACAGTGCAGCCATGAGGAAGTGATGACAGGAGGGGTCCAAGGCTGACGTGTCTTTAGCTGCCCTTGCCCCTGTTATGTTTTGTTCCTCACTGTTTGCCAGGAGTTTGGCTGACCTGTAACACTGCAGTGGGGAGTGTCCTCTTGGGATCCCCCTATTTATTGGTCTGTGGTACCTGCAAGAAGGTGACATTAGCAGAGCTAGTCTCATTCTGAGTAAAATAGGGAAGTCATTATCCTGAGAGCCTGCTGGAGCTGCCCCATGCTGGTCCTTCCAGCACCTGCTTTGCAGATGAGTCACAATGGGCCAGTCTGAGGCAAACGTAGGAAAGATGGGCTCAAGAAAGCCTCGATTGAAAGCCTCATGTGATCCTAACCTATCGGGAGAGTGGTGCTTTTGAGTCTCTCAGTCACAGGAAGCGCTGTTCCACCTGGCTCTCCAGGCCTTGGAGGTGGGGCTGGCGAGGGTCGGGGGGGGGGGGCTTTGGAGTCTGTTTAGACCAAGAATCTCAGCTCCTTCCAATGGTGACAAATGAAACCGTAACTGAGAGAGGGTCAGGGCGGTCACGGGCCTGCTGTGGGGGCTTGAATACGGAGAAGGGTTTTTAGTCAAGGCCCAGCATCTTGAGTCGGGCCTGCAGCTTCCTCTCAAGAGAAATGGGAAGTTTGACTCCAAGAGCCTACATGGGATTCAGGTCCTACTCAGTGTTAAAAGTGACAACATTCCTTGGCCAGGGAGGGGCCCTCCATGGTGGTGCTTAGACTGTTAAAGCTGTGACAACTGGATGGGGTCCAGGGTGAGCAAATGGACGTGGCACCGGCTCGGGATCCAGTCCTGTAGTCCTTTCCTGTTGAGTTTTGTTTTCTCTCTGTACTAAACTTCTAGGAAAGGCAGATGTGTCAGGGGCTCTGCAACATCCTATGTGGAGTGTCCCTGTCCCTCCCTGGCCAGCCCCCTGCAGCCAGATCTACACATGCACCCTCTGCACACAGTTCTGCACACAGAAGTGGCATGGGTGGCATGATTTTGCACACTTACCCAAGGTCTTTGAGGCAGGTCTCCCTGTATGCAGGGCTGGCCTGGGACTCGTAATGGGGCCCAGGCTGGTCTCAAAACAGCCCTCTTCCCTCTGCCTCTGTGACTCTTCACGCCCCACTTGCATGGTGGGTTTGCCCTAGTGATTCTTCTTGGGTCTGTCTCTGTGCACGTGGCTACTTGATTCTCTTCCACACCTGTACCCTGGTCACAGAGAGGAGTAGCCCACACACCCTTTACAAACAGTGCTCCTAGCAAGCTGAGCCCCCTCAGAACCCTGCTTGCCTTGGGCCCCACACACACTCCTGCCTGAAGAAGGCCTGGTTTTCCTCCCTTGACAACCAGCAAACATAAAGACAGCTATACTCTTACATGCAGGGATGAGGCCAGGAAGGATGCTCTGACCAGAATTCATTGTGGGGCACATCCACGATGGTAAGGCAAACCACGTCCTCAAATTGAGAGCCCCCTGCCTATCACCTTATATCTATGCAGAATTAGACACGTGTATAATAAAATCAGATGCATCCTGGGAAGGGACATGCGCAGTAGAGAAACGACTGTATTACCTAATGTGTCAGTCAGAATAGGGAGCGGACTTCACGGTGCTTCTCAGTAACCAGCCCTTCTCCTGAACCCCACAAAAGGAACCCCAAGCAGTGTATTAGTGGGTCCTTGACTCATGGGACCTCCCGTTGCTTTAAGTAAAGTTCCGGCACTACTTTTGCAAGTATAGGCTGGCTTTTGTTTCAGTTCCTTGCATAGGAAACCAGGAGTCTGGGAGCACCTTGCCCAGACCCTGACCACAGGCAACAGGTGAACCTGTAGGTCACTGCCCATATCTAGCAGGACACACTGTACTATCTAAACTTTCCTGAGCCATCTGTCTACATGCACCCTCAGCTGTGTGCACTTGTCCCAAGGGTGAGGTGCTTCCCTTTGTCCATTCATGGGTCGGCTTGCTCTGCAGCTGTTCCCTGTGGTGATCTGATGGGCACACCTGTCTGAGACCTGCAGCTGGTCTGTGTCCAGCCCTTGGACAGCTGATGACTCTGAGAAGCCGGGTTTGGGGGATTCTGTGCTTCCTTGAGCCCAGTCTGGGAAGAAAGAAGGTGAAGATTTCCTGGAGGGAAAAACTTATCTGAGTACATGGTTTACATCCAATATTTGTGTTTAACCCACATCCACACATGGCATGCATCTCAGGATAGCTGTGGATACAGCCCAACACATTTGCAGGAGGCAATGTTTGGACATCCCTGTCTGAGGTAGAGGAGAGCCGGGAAGGAAAGCAGCATAGGCTGTGGGCACAGCATGTGCAAAGGTCCTGGGGCCAGAGGGTAGTTTACCACACAGTCAGTTAGCCTTTAAACCCCTGTGGCAAGGAGGTAGGGTGGGCAAGGGCTGTGAGTGGACTATGAAGGAAGGGTCTCCATGGAAGGAAAGTGGGTCACACCCCTCATGAATTACCCTGCCTCCTGCGTGCACTCCAAAGGAGGCTCGGCAGCGAGAGCCTGCTGCTTTGACACTTCCCTGGGCTGTATGCTTCAAGAGGTCACTTAAGGTGAGATGGTCACCTGGATCTCTCAGAGCCTGAACTCAACCCACGGGGACTCTTCCCTGTTCTCACCTTGCAGATGAGATGGACCAAACTCCCCCAGCACGCTCCGAGCCTCTGGTCTCAGGGATTCGAACTCCCCCCGTGCGGAGGAACAGCAAGCTGGCCACCCTGGGCAGGATCTTCAAGCCGTGGAAATGGAGGAAAAAGAAAAATGAGAAGCTGAAGCAGTCAGGTAAGGTGGCACTGATGGAGGGAGGGGGGAATGGGGTGGGGAGAGAGGGAGGAGTCCCCATGCAACACACAGCTGCTTAGCCTCCTTTTGGTGACACACCTGGTCAGCCACGGTTCTCAGTGTGCTGGCCAACTTGTCCTAGAGATTTATTTGTATATGTATGGGTGTTTTGCCTGCATGTACGCATGTATGAGTATGGATGTGTACCATGTGTGTGCCTGGTGCCTGCAGAGGCCAGAAAAAAAAAGGGACCAGCTATCCAGTAACTGGAGTTACAACCAGTTGTGGGCGCCGAGAACTGAACCCAGGTCCTTGGGAAGAGCAGCAAGTGCTCTTAACTGCTGAGCCATCTCTCCAGCCCCAAGGGCTGCCATTCTCGCTCACAGACCACACACTCCACAAGCCCTCAGCTGACAGATGGCTGGGACATTGCCCTGGCCTTCCCACTCACATGAGGCAGGGGCCTGGTTATCACCCTCACTGCCCCGAGGATCTGCCTGTGTTGTTCCAAGGAACAAGATCCATGCTGTGGTGCAGTTTCTGTGAACAGACAGGCTTGCTCCCTAGCTTCTAAACACTGTCTAGGGATGCTCTCCCCACCACCTACTACCTAGGGATCTAGAAGGTTCCCCACTCAATTGTACTGTGCCCTAACACCTGGCCAGTCCCAGCTCGGTGGGAAGTGGGGTTGTGCCTTGTTGTCTAATTGCCTCCTCAGAATCGACCATATGAACTTCACCCCCGAACTGCCCTGTGGAATGGTATCCACGATGGGCTGTCCAAATGAGAGGCCACAGCATCAGGAGCTGTTGAACAGGGGACCCCTCTCCTGTGAGCCCATCCTCCTTTGAAAGAAAAACTGACTCAGGGAGGAGGTTGCTCACCCAGAGCAGGGGGTGCTGGTAGGAGTTTGAGTGCTGGCCACCAACCCTGGGTTCTTTGAAGGCCAAGATCCTAGGCCACCAACCCCAGGGTGGGGGGGGGGCAAGAAGCCTGGGCCTCAGGGCCTTCCCCTCTGAGCCTCCTGCTTATTAGCTGCAGCTGTAAGCAATTAGTATGGTTGCTGTACAAGTGGAGTTAGTTCCTGGCCCCTGGGGACATGCCTGGCAAGTGACTGTCTCAGGCTATTGCCTCTGGAGTCCCAGAGGCCCCAGCTTCCTGCTCAGCTCTGAAAAGGCACATGCTCTGGGGCTTGGAGGATGGTGGAGACAAAAGCTCAGGCACCCACAGCCTGAGAGAGAGAGAGAGAGAGAGAGAGAGAGAGAGAGAGAGAGAGAGAGAGAGAGAGAGAGAGGCACTAGGGGATGGTAGCAGAGGACTCAGCATCCACTCTTGCGTATTCAACTTACCAAATTATTTTAATCACTCAAGAAGTTGATTGACAAATTATGCGCGAGAAGAATGAAAACAAGATGAACTGTTCAAGACTATGCAAGCACGTCCAGTGTGCCAGGCAGGAAGTAGATGGAAAGCTGGGCACCATCCCCAGGGCCCTGCCACAGGGTGGGAGTGTGCTGGAGGCCAGAGGCTCCCAGCGGGCAACCTCTGTGACCTTTGGGTGCTGTGGAATTGGAAGAGTAGCAAGACTGGGCCAGTGGCTCTGGGCCTCAAGGTTCTGCAGCACTAGTCACTGCCTGAGATTGTCAGGCAGCCCTGGGGACCCTGAAAGGGCACAGAGACCCTCAAGGTGACAACTGTGGTGGCCACACCTTAGGCTCCTGGGTTAGGCATTTGTAAAGAGGGGAACAGCACTGTTATCTCACGTCCTTATTCCCACCCTACCTCCCCCTACTTTGTGATGCTATAGGTTTCAACATGTCTAGTCCTGACCTTAGGGTGAGATGCAGCAGAGGTCTGCAAGCTTTGAAGAGCAAACAGGTCCTCTGTCCTTAGCTGACTCTGGGTCACATATCAGACCTGAGCCAGTGAAGCAATGTCCCATCCTGCTCAGCGTGGGGGAGACATCTGGGGACAATCACCGGAGGAGGGTTAACCTGGGTGCCTCAGTCCCTCTCCCCTCTCCCCAATCAGCCTGACCTCTCCCTCCCCCTCAGCCTGGCCTCCTCCTCCCTGTCAGCCTATCCTCCCTCCCCCTCCGCCTGTCCTCCCCTCCCCTATACCATTGATACTTGGAAATTGCTTTGGAAGTTGAGGCTACAGAAAGGAACTCAGCCTAAAGGATCTTGTTCTGAATCATCCTGTGTCCCCCGTTTGTCCTTCATGCAGGTGGCCTCAGTGGGCTCCCTTCCCTGGTTCTGTTCCTCACTTCCACCTTTAAGCATGTGTCCTCTCGGCCGCCCAGGTCTGCTGTGACACCAGACTTGTCCTGCTCAGAGCCCTGCCAATACACAGGGCACACAGTAGGTGCTCAGTCCCTGTGTGATCAGCTTTTCTGAGGGGACAGGCTGTATCACCCCACACTCTACAAGGATGGGGGCAGGTTGGCTTTTCTTCCAGGCATTGCAGCACCTACCTCAGATTGTCAGTAAATACTTTGGAACATGTATTTGCATTCTTGTCCCTTATGGGCACTCTGAGCTCTGACAGGTGTTTGACCTTGGGGTGGGAAGTCCATAGGGTTATTTCAAAATAAGAAAGGAAAGAATTGCAAGTCATGGGTCCTCTCCCCTTCCCTTTGGCTCTGGGGGAGTCAGTGCAGGTACATCTTGTGTCCTAGCATGCCTTCTGGGAACACCCAGGCCAGTCGGAAGAGCATTAACTGGAGTGCCTCTGTGGTGATCCTCTCAGTGCCTTACCGGGGCTGGCTGGAAGATGCTTCCTGAGGAGGGAATGGCAGAGTTGGTGAAAACTGGCACTCAAGGGTACTCTGAGCACTGGGGGCACAGGGAGGGTGCCTTCCTCATCTGTGGGTGAAGGAGCTGTCATAGAGGGGCAGAGGTGAACCTGGCCTAGGAGCCAGAGTCCAGGAAGTTATCATGAAAGTTCACCACAGAAATGATCTCTCAAACATGGCTCTGAACACGTCTTCCTGTATCTGGAGTTTTGGATATTGCTTAGCAGATGGCTTAGGTGGTAAACTCAGAATTGTTGCATCCCAGGCTCTGGCAGTCCCCAGCCTCAGACATCAGCTGTCTCCCTTTCTCTTCCTGCTTGCCCAAGAGCACATGGCAGTCAGTGGTGTGGTCCTTCACTGCCTCTGGCCACGGCTTAACTAAGCCTTTCTGTGTCCTGCAGCCCTGGAGAAGAAGATGGCTGGCAGGCAAGGCCGGGAGGAGCTCATCAAGCAAGGCTTGCTGGAGATGATGGAGCAAGGTAAGTGGGTCCCTGGGAGGGTGGTAGACCCCAGTGGGGTTCCTGTGATGTAGGGGGCACTGGATGGAGTCCTAGAGGTTTAGGGGACAGGAAGTGGGGCCTTAGGGATGTGGGGCCCATTGGCCAGGCCTCATGGTGGAGCCCGTCAAGTCTGTCCGTCATCAGAGGTATGAAGGAGCATCCTCTAGCCAAGCAGGCGTGGGGGTGGGGGTGGGAGGGGGGGGGGGGGGTGTTGTTCTCCAAGGGTGGAGCAATGCCTCCACCTCCTACATGGCCATTTCTAATGACCATCCACCAGGGCCCGTGTAGAGCGGGCTCCTTGAACATCTCACTGTCGGTCTTTAATTGGCAGCTGTGGCTTTTAATTTAAGTGTTAAGTTTTCTTTGTAGTCACACATTAAGTCCTCAATTTGAACAACTGTACCTATGATAGCCACATGGCTAACATTTCTGCTGGGCGCTCCGCATACTTTACCTTTGGGTACCAGTGTCACCCCCAGTTTGCAGACATGAATATGCAGTCTACCCACAGCTGTAGCATGTATCTCCCAGTGTCACTCCAGCTGTACTTCCAAGGCCATGTCTCTGTGCTCAGGCTGGTCAGTGTCAGCATCATAGGCAATAGGGACTGCCACACTTAAGTCCAGTCTCCCTCTCGCCCTGTTGGGGTTCCATCAGATCCTGCCCTTTGCTTTCCAGGCTTTGTGGCTCTCTGAGTCTTTAGTTTTGGCTGGTGGGGAGGGCTCCCAATGCCTCCTTGGTTGGAGCAAGCTCCCACCTCCTGAGTTAAGGCATCTGCGACACTTGTGTGCACACATCAAGCTCCTGTCTCTCCCTTTTGCTGGTGTCAGCAATTTGGCCCAAGTACCAGGAATTAGGAAGGGAACTCAGGAAGAAATGAGTCTCTTTCTGATGTGGCTGGAGGCCACAGCCCAGTTGTGGCTTAGGTCCTCATGCTGCCTCTATTCCTGCATTTCGGTATAGAATATTGTGATGATGCTGTGTTCAGGGGCAACTGGTCATGGTGATTGCTTAGTACCTTCAGTGCTGTGTTTTACATAACAAGAAGTCCTGCCCTGTGGTTCGTGGCCCATGGTTCGTGGTCTGTGGT
This sequence comes from Acomys percivali, assembly GCA_907169655.1. Lineage (NCBI taxonomy): Eukaryota > Metazoa > Chordata > Mammalia > Rodentia > Muridae > Acomys > Acomys percivali. The sequence continues at coordinate 59,987,964 of OU015742.1, read as the reverse complement.
CTGTGGCCCGTGGCCCGTGGCCCATGGTCTGTGGTCTGTGGTCCGTTGCCTGTGGCCCACAGATATTAAAAGCCCTACCCTGACTCTCCTGAGGTTGGTGGAATGTCACTGCTAAACAGAAACACGAAGTAGTTTAAATTTCAGATGGGTCCTCAAAAGGATCCAGAGTTGTGTGTGTGGTGTAGTGTGCTGCGCAAAGGGTGCACATCCACACCCATACACGTCAGAGGTTGACTTCCAGTGCCTCCCTCACTCTCTGCCTTTTATGAGATGAAGTCTCTCATGGATTCAGCTAGGCTGGCTGGACATTGAGGTCCACAGACCCTCCGCCTCTGCCTCCCTGGTGCTGAGATCACACACTCTGGCCACCATGTTCTGGGGATCTGTGTGCTGGTCCTCATGCTCGCATGGCAGGCAGGTATTTACTGACGGTGTGGTCCCACCAGCCCCTAGATCTTGGGTCAGGGAATTGAAAAATGACTGTTTAGTGAATAAGGGAGACATAAAGACACATTTGATTTTGGCCAACAATACGGTCCTAGTTTGATTAATGAAAAAGAAAGCTTCTAGGAGGAATGCCATGGTCTTACTGAACTCCATCTGTTTGTCACATGGGTGAAGTCACACCAGAGCCCTAGTGATGGTGTTCAGCTACACCCAGACCAGAGGGGCTAGGGCGGAGTGTCTTCAAAGCCTTCTGGGTTACAGATACAGTTAGGAGGAAGCCAGCTAATCTTGTCTAGAAAAGGAGAGTAAACATTTTAGGGTTTGTGGTTGTGTTTGCCTTTCATTACTCTAATGAAATACCAGAGGCAGGATAACTTTATAAAGAAAAGAGGTCTGTTTGCCTCACAGTTTGGAGGTTCAAGGGCATGACTCTAGAGTGCTCAGTTCTGCTCGCGGCCTTTGTTATGGTTGGATATGGGATGACTCTGAAGATGCCTGTGTTTGAACACGTGCTCAAAGGGGGAGGGGCTTACCCAGCCAGTGAGATTTTGGAATGTTGTAGAATCTTTAGAAGGTGAGTCATGAAGATGTGGCCCTGAGGTTTGTAGCCTAGGCAGGTGTCTCTGTTTGCTCACGCTCAGAGGTGGAAGTGCCCAGTGTAATAAGTAAACGCTCTATTGTTGATCCCAGCCTGATGGATGGTAACTCAATCTGCCCCAACTCAATAAATTTTTCCTTGTCGGGTGTTTGGTTGTGGTGATAAGAAGTCACTAAAACAGCCTTCTTGCTGGCGGAGTGCCAAGGCAGCACACATTTGTGAGGCGAAGTTAAGTGTGCAGGAGCGCCCTCAGCCTCTGGCTCAGTGTCTCCCCAACTCAAAGCTCCATCCTCATGTTCTGATGACCCCAGCTACTTCCCCGTGGCCTGGCCACTGGGTTCAGTTTCTACCCTCTAAATACCATTAACATATGACATGTCATGTTAGGACTTAAGCTCCTGCCAGGGCTGTGGGGGCCGGTTGATCACAGCGGGTGGGCAGTCTGCTGCGCTCACCCACCCCTGCTCTCCTGAGGCAGAAACAGCCCCAGAAAAACACACGGAACAGGCATGGCTGTGTGCCAAGGAATTTTATTTATGGGTGTAAAGATTTGAATTTTCAATCTTTTTCATGAATCACGAACTATTATCTTTTGTTTGGTTTCCTTCCCAACCATTTAAAGATATGAGATCCATTCTTAGTTCAGGGACATATAAAACAGGTGGAAGGCTGGCTCAGGCGCAGCAGCAGCCTGCTTCCCACACACCACCGGTTCACTCTTGCAGACTGACTGGACCAGGAACTAGAGTGGCCTGAAGCCGTCTCCATCCTAGATAGCTGAGCATCCAGGTGTTAATGGATGCTGCAAGTCATGGAGTGCCCGTGACACTACCATACAGGGTCTGTGTTGGTTGACAGTCACATCAGCTTCTGATATACCGTCCTCCCAGAACACTGAGTCTGCGGGACACAGGCATCAGGGGCCCCTACAAATACAAATCTCAGCAGCCGAATCAAGGATGGTAAGGAAGGACAGACACACTCGGGCACTTGGAGGCTGTGAGATGGGGTCTGAGTGACAGTGACAGGAGGCCTGAGAGATGTTGACTGTAGACTTAGGGTCAGTTAGGAGCCCAGGCCGGTTTTGCATTTGGTTGCACGGGAGTCCGTGAGAGCTGATTTTGGCCCACAGTGAAGGTGGAATGCAGGAGCGGGTTCTCACACACAGGGCTGGCACTCTGATCCTACTGAGCCACACCTGGGCACTTTCAGGCAGCCTCTGCTATTGGCAGCAGCATTTAAATTAGGTACTCTGGGGGCCACACATTGGTACTTGAGAAGCCACGCCCCCACCCCAGCTGACTCTAGCTTTTTACAGAGATGGTGGGGAAGTGTCTGTTTGGTCCTGAGTGTTGCAGACTGACTCACTGGCAGCCCTGGGAGCTTGAGTACCGGGCTCTGGGGGTACAGGGAGTCAGGAAAAAAGGTAAAAGGGGACAGAGGGCAGTGATAGAGAAGGGGGCTAGGTGCAAAATTCCTTTCTTTTCTTTTGTACATGTGCATGTACCAGGGCTGGGGTGACAGGGCCGTGCCCAGGCTGTCCCAGGGAGAGGGTCTGAGAGTCTGCTGAGAGCTTGTCCTTGTGAGCAAAACCAGGTGTCTTAGGCTGCACAGACAAGGGCTGTGGAGTTGTCTCTAGAGGCAGGGCACCTTTCCCCTCAGGACTCCCATGAGGCGGAGTCCTTTGCCTGGTTTTATGCATCAGGAAACATTTGCAAACGCTGGGGCTGCAGACCAAGAGGTGTATTGCTGACCGGTGTGAAGGAGCCCAGTTCCTTAGGGGCCAAGAGCACAGGGGGTCTTTCTACTGAACCTGGACTTCATGGCAGCTAGTAGTTGCTACACCTTCCCTGGTCAAGGAGCTCAGGAACCCGAGGGGGTCAGTAGGAAGATGACTGTTCCAGGGATCACAGCCCTTTCCTTTCCCCGCGGTGGGGGAGGGGGACAGCTTTTCTGCCTGTGGGTTATGGCTTTTGGCTCAGCTCCCCCTTAGCCCAGGCGAGTGGGAACAATATGCAGCCGTGGGCGCCCCCTTGTGGTCGAATGTCCTCATAGCGCTGTCCCACTGAGACCAGACTTCATAGCTGGGTGGTTCAGGAGCTGCAGAAGAGGAAGTGAGAGGGAGGGAAGACCTGACCTCCATTGTCCCCAGACATGCCCAGAATCCGTAGCTGATTCAAGAACTCGCTGCCTGGCAATGAAGCCTGCCATCTTCCTGGAAATGCCTGCACCTCACACCCACACCTGTAAGTGAACATACATACACACACACACACACACACACACACACACACACACACACACAC
>OU015742.1:59955211-59976843 GCA_907169655.1 Acomys percivali | reverse complement strand
GTGTGTGTGTGTGTGTGTGTGTGTGTGTGTGTGTGTGTGTGTGTGTGCACCTGTGTATTTCCACTGTGTATGCAGCTGCATGTGGAAGCCTCAGTATGATGTGGGAAATCTTTTCTGGTCACTCTCTCACTTTATTATTTGAAGCAGGGTCTCCCAGTCGGGCCTAGAGCTGGCCAATGTGCCTAGTCTCACTAGCAGACTTGCCTCACAGGCTGGAATTACAGGCGAGTCACCACACTCACTAGCATGTATGTGGGTTCTGAGGATCCCAAGCCTGGACCTTAGCTACCGCCTGCTGTACACCTGGCAAGTACAGTGTATGGCGGGTGGTAGGGAGCAGCTGGGTATTCAGATGAGGTTCTCATGGCCCTGCCCACCTCTCCATGAGTAAGGTAGCCCAGCTGGAAGGAGGGTCCTTTTGTAAGCTGGTGCAGCTGATCTTCCCAAGATGGCAGTTGCGTGGCTCGGAGGACAGCCACTCACAGCATGCAGACACTGTTCCTTTTGAGCCACCTAGTCACTGGGTCCCAGCTTTGCCCCCTCCTGTGGAGGCTGAAGGGTTTGAGCCTATGTCCTACCTTCTGATCCCCGTTTGGGGCTCTTAGTTTATTTAGAGACTGCAGCCTCAGGCTACCGAGGTCCTTGCCTTTGCCAAAGGGCTCTGGAGGACCAGATGCCCATCCTAAGCTGTCAGCTCTCCTTACTGTCTCGCGTCCTGCTCAGTGCCCGAGGGAGCAGCAGCATCTGGGCCCCATCCCTCTGTGCTGAGCTAATTTTATAACATAGATGTCACCTGACAGCAGAGAAATCCAGATTCTCAGGTGAACAGACCATGTGGACACTAGATCCCTCAGCTTCTACCTCTAACCTCAGGCAAGCTTCCCATCATGTCCTTGTGGGTGCTGGATTCTTGTCCCTTGACCTTGGGCACACGCCCCATCATGTCCTTGTGGGTGCTGGACTGTTGCCCCCTGACCTCAGGCAAGCTCCCCATGGGGTCCTTTGGGTGCTGGACTGTACTGGAAGCCCCTGGCTCTTGAGTGTACTCACTGTTGTCCCAGTGCTCAGCCGCCTTCGAAGAGAGGAGGTCAGATGCTTTGTCTTCAAAGTCAGATCTCCCTGAATTTGGCTGAAGTTGGGGAGAGAAGTCACTGGAGAGCGTACGGAGCTTTGTGGGTCCTACTTCTGAAGGCTCCTTTCTTGTTTATATCATACCTGGCCCTCATCCCGCCTAGTCCACCCCGTCTAGTTTGAGGCAGGTGTCCATTCTCCACAGTAGCTCCAGGTCTGCAGGCCTCCGGCTCAGTACAGGTGTTGTTGCTGTCATGGCTGCCCCCACAGCTGAGAGAAGACTCGCAGGTCTGGGGAGCAGGAGCTGCCTTAGTTGTAAACTGTTGGTTGTGCAAGCACGAGGACCAAGTGTGACTCCATGTAAAAAGACTCTATGCAGAAGCAGAGGTGCAGCTTGTAACCCCCAGGGTGAGCAGGAGGAACAGAAGAATTCTTGAAACTTGCTGGCCAGCCCACCTGAGAAGTGACACTCAGGGGTAACCTTCGACTGAACCCCCATGCACACACTCACACGCAAACACCAGAGCACCCCCCTCTCTGTCTCTGTCTCTCTATTTCTGTCTCTGTGTGTAGTCTCTCTGTCTCTGTCTCTCTCTGCCTCTCTCTGTCTCTCTGTCTGTCTGTCTGTCTGTCTGTCTCTCTCTCTCTCGTGTGTGTGTGTGTGTGTGTGTGTGTGTGTATTTGGGGAAGGAGTGTAATCTGTCTGAATACAGCAACATCCAGGATGTGGACACTGTCAAAGGGCCAGGCTGCGCTCTCCTTTGGTTTGGATACCGCATTGACCTAGCCTGTGTGTTTGGGGAGGCTATGTTTCCTGGTTTCAGTCTCTGAAGTGCCCAGGAGGAAGCAGCGTTTGACTTCCATGGTTCCATGGGACAGTTCAGGGTCCCGCTCAGGTCTGGGCTTGGGTGTGACAAACCAAGGGTTTAGTCAGAGCCCCTCCTGGAGATGCAGGACTGTCACCCCACCTACTGGGAAGCTGAAGTAGGGGGACTACAAGTTAAAACAATTTAGTGATGTCCCAAAACGAAAGGCACTAGTTAAAAAGGGGTGTTGGTGAGCATGTCCTGCAGGTTCAGGGTTACATCTTACAACAGCTTGTGGTATACAATGAGGAACGAGGCCAGAGAGAATAGGTCGCCATGATCCCCATCACGGTGACTGAATACTCAACAAGCAGCAGTTCCAGGAGAGAGGACCTTGGCTCATGGCGTGAGAGTATGTCATCGTGGTGGGTCAGGCATGGTGGTGTCAGTGGCGTGCTGTTTCCTTTATCTCAGAGCAGTGCAGGAAGTGGACCCTGTCCTTCAGAGATCCACTTCCTCTAGCTAAGCCGTACCCCTAAAGTTCCCACCGTGTCCCCAAGTAGCACCAGCAGCTGGGGACCCCTGTGTTCAAACAGTGAGTCTGGGGTGGGGATGAGGCATGGTCATAGTCAGGCCATAACAGCTGCCTTCCCAAGACCATGGAGTTCCGAACAACCAGAATCAGGGTTCGATACTATCCAGAGCATTCTACAGACCAGACTAGAGCCAGGCAGAAGGTAAACCTTCATTTGATTTCTGGAATGTTCTAGATGTTAGGTTCTTACTGCAGGCTTCCAGTTGGATGCTGCTCACAGCCTGTGTCTGTGTGACCATCAGATGCCCTATCAGGGCTAGTGATACTCCAGGCCCGTGCTCCCCCAAAGCTAGCATCTGCCTCCCATTACCCACTAGTGTCCTGCAACTTCCTCAGGGAACCCAGAGCACTCTGTTCAGTGCATGCCACTAAGTCATATGACTATTAAATCATTGAAAAACAGTAGAGCTTTAGGCCTCCAATCATATTGACTCCTTGCTGGTTGTCAGCGGCCACCTGTGGCTGTGGCTAACACATGGATGGGGATACTGTCCTATCGAGTGTGTTGGGAGTGAGAGGTAGCAGACATATGTCCACCCTGGTGTGGCACCAAGAGAGATTTTGCTGTTTGGGTTGGCCAGACCTTCCAGAGCTTTCTAGTCCAACAAAGGCTATAATTGTGGCAAAGCCCATGTAATCCATGCTGAAAGCAGTTGCCATCTGGCCATCTACTGGAGTAATGGCCAGACGAACTTTCAGTCTCTTATTTAGGGGCTAGTTTTGGTTTGGGAGGATTGGAGGCTAGAAGGAAGCCTGGCCGAGACTAGGTAAGCCAGGTCCCCGGAGGCTTCTGGAAGCTCTCTGTGGGAGTATGTAGCATCTCTAAGAAGGATGAAGCAGAGCTGACTGGAGTTGTCCAAAAATTGCATGGAATAGATGGTATTAATGTGGAAAGGGTGAGGTGGGCTGGTGGCTGGTGGTTGGTGTCTGGTGTGGGGCTTTACCTCTTCCCGTGCTGTGGCTGCACGTAAAGGAGAGCGCCTGGATCCGGGTGGTGCTCAGCAAGGCAGTGGACAATGAGTAAGAGTGGAAGACTGTACAGGGCTTGCGTGACAAACCAAGGGTTTAGTCAGAGCCCCTCCTGGAGATGCAGGACTGTCACCCCACCTACTCGAGAAGCTGACGTAGGGGGACTGCAAGTTAAAACAACTTAGTGATGTCCCAAAACGAAAGGCAAAAGGAAGCCCGGAGAGGTGGCTCAGGGGGTACAGTGCTTGCTGCACAAACATCAAGGCCCGAGTTTGGATCCTCAGGACTCAGGAGGAAGACGGACACTGCAGCATGTGTCTGCAATCCCGGTGCGGTGGAGGACAGAAGCAGGATCCTGGGGAAGTGACACTGTCCAGGTCCAGTGGGAGATGGAGCGTGATAGAGGAAGATATGATGCTGAGCTTTGCCCCACCCCCGCCCATCCCCCTCCCCCAGTGCACACAGAAGAAAAGAAAGGCATCTGGGAATACAAGTCTCCACTTAGCACATCAAAGCCTGGGTATAACTGCCGTACAGCAAAAACTCAAAAAGAATTGGGTAAGAAGTATATGTGGCCTCCAGCCCATTTGACTGGGGAGGGGCACCATCTCAGAGGATCTATCAAATGGGAAGCGGGATGGATGCTGAAGCCAGAGGACCAGGTGAGGGAATGACAGGGTAGCCAGAGCATGTCTGTGGAGGAAGACCCAGGCCAGAGTCCATGTTGCCACTGGTAAGCAGTGGGTGCAGAGCCACAAGAAACACTCAACTAGCAGGTATGGCAGGGTAGTTGAAAAGTGTGGGAGCCAAGAGACAAGAGGAGAGTAGTGAGTGACTTAGCAGGGCAGCCGTGATGAGGGGCTGGCATGGCCTTCCCAAGCAGAAGAGAGAATGTTGTCAGAGTGTAGAGTTCATTTGCATTAATGAGTTCATTTCCTTTTTTTCTTTATTTTATTAATTTATTCATATTACGTCTCAGTTGTTAGCCCATCCCTTGTATCCTCCCATTCCTCCCTCCTGCTTCCCCCCCTACTCCCCTCCCCTATGTCTGTGACTGAGGAGGACCTCCTCCCACTGTATATTCTCATAGGGTATTGAGTATCTTCTTGGTGACCTATTATCCTTCCTCTGAGTGCCACCAGCCGTCCCCATCCAAGGGACATGGTCAAATATGGGGCACCAGAGTTTGTGTGAAAGTCAGATCTCCTTCTCTACTTAATGGTGGAGAATGTCCTGTCCATCGGCTAGTCTGGGTAGGGGTTCAAAGTTTACTGCCTATATTTTCCTTGGCTGGTGCCATAGTTTGAAGAGGACCCCAGGACCCAGACCCACCTGTAGTTTTCCAGGACCCACTGGATCCTTCTATTTCCTCATTCTCCCAGGCTTCTCACACCTAAAGTCTCAATAGGATGTCCTCCCCTCTGACCCACTTTCCGGGTAGGTAAAGTTTTTCATGGGGACGTACCCCTTGGACTAGTGTCTCGATATAAGTGAGTATATACCATTTAACTCTTTTTGCTTCTGGGTGATGAGTTCATTTCCTTTTGTGGCCCTGGAGGTCAAACTCTGTTCTATCTCTATCCATTCTTGGCAGGTGTTCTACCATGGACCGGCATCCCCAGTCCCCTTTACTTTTCAGTTCTGAGACAGGGTCTTAATAAGTTACCTGGGCTGGCCTTGAACTCACTCTACAGTTCAGGTAGTCTTTGAACTCGTGATCCCCCTGCCTCAGCCTCCAGAGTAGCTGGGACTTCAGGTCTGCAGAGACTCATAGCTAAAACTGGGTGCTGGGCATATGATTTCAGGAATGTTTGGGTTGCTCTTCCACATAGTAAGTTACTGAAGTGGAAAGACAGACAGACAGATGGATAGACAGAGTAAGGCCTGTCCACAGCTGACAGGGCCACGAGACAGGCCTAAGTCAGGGGTTTTCGGCCAGATCCCACATGGAGCTCCCAGCACGGCATGCAGATCTGCACTGAACCCACTGACTGATCCATCACAAGCACCCCAAGCCCAGGTTGTCCCATCTCCATGTTGACCTTTCTTGTGGCGATACCCCAGACAGTCACAGGGAATCCAGTCAAGACGTTGCACCTAAGTCCCCAGGAGGAATCCAGGTCCCAGAGGGTGACACTTGCCTGTCTGTGTCCCACTGTGCAGGACATATGTGTCTCCCCAAATCATGACCATGAAAATATGTTGAGGGCTGTTCCCCAGGAACGTGCAGTCAGGACAGGAAGTCATGCAATCCCAGCCAGAGTCGGATGTGGGCACAGCCCGCCCTGTGCAGATGCTCGCTGTAGTAGTGTAGTGTGTCGCCCACTGCCCATTACTGTGAGCTTGGCTGTGAAGGCACAGGCTCTGGGACAGGTCATCAACCACCCTGTGATGACCTACACAAGGCAGAAGACCCAGCAAGCCACAGGCTTTGTGTCAGTTAAGAGAAGATGGACCATCTCCATTCCCACCTAGAACTAATGACCATTTTTACCTTAAAATTGCAGCATGCTTATTTTAGTATTATCAGGGAAAAAATTAAATGACATAATGAGAGGTGGAGACTTTAGGTGCCACACATTCTAATTAATGGGGTAGAATAATTGTCCCAGAGTCCAGGGATCTTTAAAAGGAAAACTGCTTTTAGCAGTTGACATTCCTGGGGACAGTTTAAATTGTGAGGAAATAAAAGCAGTGTGTTCACATGTATCCACACAGGGCAAGAATACAAGGTTTGGACTGCAGGTTATGGTCACTCAGACCACTGTGGTGATGCGGAGCTGTCAGCTCTGCACGGCCTTCTGGGATTTTGCTCACAGAGAATTGGGACAGCTCTCCTTGGATGCAAAGGCTATGTCACTATGAGCTTGAAAAGATTGTGTTATAGGTAGAAATTGCCACATGGTGTGCACACACAGGGACCAGCGATGGCTCTCAGATGCTGGGGCAGATGGGAAGAGCCCAGAGGTTTCCCTGCATACTCTCAAGGCAGCGAGAGGCCTTCAGAACCACGGATACTGCTTGTGCCCCCCTCCCTGGCCCCCAAACAAAAATGAATGGATTCTGTTCCTAGGAACCAGCCCTGCCCCTTTGGGAGGGAGTTCCTCCTAGCTGTGTGCCCAGTGAGTACCTTCTGGAAGGCTTGGCACCTTGGGTTTGCTGAGGTGTCCCCTCCCTACAGTCTGGTGGACTCAGTTCTGCTGCAAAACTTCAGATGAAGCTCTGTGACAGGACGGAAGGCCCATGTCAGCAGCTGGAGATGTAAACAGCCAGCAGTCACCTGTGGGGGTGGGGTGGGGGAGGGGCAGGACTGACCATGTCTCCATGCGTTCCCCACATCACTATCTTCTGTAGTTGTTGTCACAAGCACATAAGTAGTAACTTCATCCACAAAGGGGCCTTCCCCAGGACCCAGTGAGCAGGAAGCTGGCCTGAGGATGCAGGGGTTGTTGGGATGGCAGGCCTGAGCAAGAAGGAGAAGGTGGTGGACCAGGGGACCATATCGGGGGGGGGGGGGGCAGTTGGGGGTTAAAGAGGAGGAGGAGCCTGGGCTCTGGCTGTCTGGCCTCCTCTGGAAGTCCCATCCCCCTGCCTCCAACTCCTCACCTAGATTTGTATACCAGAGGCAAGGCGGCTGTAACCCACACAGAAAAATCACAGCTGTTGGTGTAAGGGTCTCGGTACCTCAGACATTCATGTAGACATCACCTCTGCCTTTTCTTGAGACTGACACTCTTTTGTCCCTCTCGATTTTGAGATGTAGTTTTACGGTAAAGCCTGGCCTCGCTCCCAACCTGGGGTGGCCTGGGATGGTAGGTGTGCACCAGCACACATGGCCTTGCTGTCCATTTCTTTAAACCTGGAGCTAGTTCTGTAGGAGGCCATCACCTCTGACGTGGTTACTTCTGGTAAGCAGAAGGACACAGGGGTTCAATGCCAAGCCCGGCAAAGAATATGTGCACACGCAGCTAGCACTAGCTGCTTTGGGTCTAGAACCTGCCAGGAAGGCAGGTTTATAGGTTGAGGAGCCCAGGCTGCTGTGTGGGGAGTGACATGGTCACCTGTGCTTGAGGTGACTTCCTAACTCCCTCTGCTGCTCACGGCCTCCTCTTGTTCACCAAATGCACAGGCAATTATGCCCACATGGAGGGATGGCACTGTGTTCTTCTCTCCATCCGGACTCCCATTCCCAGGTTTTGTTCTCTTCCAAGCATGTTATGGCAGCTCCCTCTAAGTACTCCATTTTGCCTTTGAACCAGCCAAGACGCCATCTGCATCCAGCGCGGAAGAAGCAGATGCTGGCAGCCCCCAGCCCACCACCGACGAGCTCTCTCAAGCCTTAGCTGGGTCTGACTCCCCGGACAGTCCTCCCAGACCCCTGGAGAGATCTGCGAGCCAGCTCCCCAGCCCTCCGCTGCTGCCCACCCCGCCACCCAAGGCCAGCTGTAAAGCCACAAAAAATGTCGCAGGTGGGTCTGCGTGTCCTCCCACCTGTCCATCCATCTGTCTGTGTCTTCCACCCATCTTGCCTGCTCCAGCTCTAGGCTGACTCTCATCATTGCCTCAGTGCCTGAGCTCTGGGAGCCACAGAAAGAGCTGTGGTTCCACAAGGCTATGGTTGTTGACTGCAGACTGCTTGGGCTCCTGTTGACAGATGTGGGGGACAGTCCTATATCACTCAGAGGAGACATCTTCTAGACTCTGAACCCAGGGCATGCATCCAGCCCTCAGAGTGGGCTTACTCTGCTATTCACATGCTTGGCTGTAAGGTTTCTGCTGTTCCCTTCGAGTGCCCCATTTTCTCCTTCACCGTGGCTCCATGTGCAGAGCCAGGAGGCAGCACTGGCCCTTCCTGTAGCAGCACAGTTGGGCAGAAGTCCCTTTGCCATCTACTCCCATGTCACCCTCACCTGCAGCTCTGGCCTTGCAGGGGGACTAAGGGCAGGGAGTTGATATTTACTCATTGAGCCATCAGGAACAGGCACCTCAGTCCCTTGGGGAGGCAGGCCATTCACCGAGTGGCAGCTGTTTTTTTTTTTTTAAAGAGCCCATCCCCCACATGCTCCCTTTGGAAGCTGCGGGCACAAAAAAGACACTAGGGAGCAGAACCCAGTTCAGGGAAGCCACTTTACTCTGTGGACAGATACCACACACATTCCTCGCGAGGAGGCTGAACCGTGAAGGAGGAGGAGGGGCGGAAGTCCTGTGCATGGTTTTGAAGATGGAGACTTCCAGAGTGTAACTTGCCCCAGATCCGCCATCTGATACAGACTTACACTCAGTTCTGCCCCATTCTCCCCTCCCCGCCCCCGCAGAAAACTTAACTGGGCCCTATTTTGGGCCAGCAACCTTATCCTGTTGCCTTGCATTTTCCCAGTCACTGTTCGGTGCTGTGAGGAGACATATGGCCATGGCGATTCCTGCACAATAAAGCTTTTAGCTGGGGCCCTCTTACCGATGCAGAGGGTTAGCCTGTGACCCTCATGGCAGAGAGCATGGCATCAGACAGTCAGCTGAGAGCTTGCATCCTGATCCACAGACAGGCAGAGCAAAAGACACTGAAGCTGGTGTGGGCTTTTGAAACCTCAAAGCCCACCCCCGCCTAGTGACACAGTCCCTCCAACAAGGCTACACCCCCTAATCCTTCTTAACCAGTTCTACTAACTAGGGATTAAGTGTGGAACTATATGAGCCTATGGAGGTGCTTCCTTTCAAACCAGCACATGCACCTCACCTCTTCCTGGTTTTCTCAGAAAAGTGCTCAACAGCTTGGGGTGTCTGTCAGCTGGTGACTCGAGGGGAATAGAGCTCAGGAGGGTGACAACCGACCATCCTTCTTTAGAACCTTCAGAGGAGTTTACTCTGCCCTCACCTTGATTTTAGATGTCTGTCCTCCAGAATAGAGTGAGCTGTCCTATTGTTTTAAACCACCCAGTTTGTTGCCATAGGCCCTGTATCCAAATGTACCCCAATGGCACATAGTCTCTGTCTTTACAATCAGGTGCAGCCGTTGTGTCTGGCATACAGCAGGTGCCAGGAAGATGTAGGCAGTTGTGTAACGGAATGCCATATGAATGAATGAGTGATCGGAGCGCTGCTTTCTACGACACTGGAAATGAATGAAAAAAAAAATTCAGTTGCTGCCTGGCGTGACCACACAGAGTGAAAATGTGGCAGCAAAACATTACTATTTGGTATTTGGTTTCCATATTTGCGATAATTCCCACTTTCCAAGTGTTGACATCTGAACCACTTCAAAAATCACTCACTTGAACAGCAAATGCCTCTCTTTCTCCCACAGAAAGCACAAATGTGTTCTGATAGTCTGGGGACTTCCTGTTTCTATTCCATTTGAGAGGCTCCCACCTCAGAGTAGGAACACTTCCCTCACTATGACTCTTCCTTATCAATGGTCTCTGGTCCCCAGGATCTGTCCACAGCCTGCCCGTCAGCACCTCTCACTTCACCTTACCTCAGTGAAAAAGCTCAGGGGCAGCAGGAGTTCCTTTGACTGCACAAAACAGGAAGGTGGTCATGACTTGGGACTTCTACCTGGAACCTGAGTGTCTCTGCCTGTGTTGTCCCTTCTTGGGACATGTTTTTTCCACACATGAGCACTAGGTGACAGAATCAGACAGTTCCTATCTCGACTCCTTGGCACTGGGGAAGCCCGTGAGGTGCATCCTAGCCTGACATCAGGACTCCGCTGTAACTTGAGTTAAAACGGGAAAATAACCTGTCAGCAAGTCCCTGAGGCTGTAAATTCTGGGTTGGGCCACTGCCAGCTCATTTGAAATTTGGTAAGGGCCCGCTTCTGGATTTGTTGGGTAGATTTCTGTTTTCACACATATGTGTCAAAAGTATGTTCACATGACTGCATGAATATGGAAACGAAGGGGGTGGAGGAGGAGGGGAGGCGGTCTCTTACTTTCCTTGAACTTGAGGATTTGGTCAGGCTGCGTGGTTGGCCAAGAAGCCCCAGAGATCCTTCCCCCCCGTCCCCACCCCCCCACCACTACCCCGTCTCCATCTTCCCAGTGATGTGATATTGCAAGCACATACTGTCACACCTGGATATATACACACATATATGTACACACACGTATATGTACACACACATATATACATATACATACATACATACACACATGTATATACATATACACACATGCATGTATAGACATATGTATAGACATATACGTGTGTGTGTGTGTGTGTGTGTGTGTGTGTGTGTGTGTGTGTGTGTGTATAGCATGGGTTCTGGGGAATTGATTTCAGGCCCCTCTGCTTGAAAGACAAAGTACCAGCTGAACCATCTTCTCAGCTGTGGTGGTCGTATTTTAAAAGTGCTCATGATGAACATCCCCGGCTGTGGGAGCCCTGTGAGGGTCAAGGTGGGCTTATACGCCTCTGCCACAGCCTGTCCTTCCCTATGACTTCAGAGGCTTCTGGCTCCCTGCATGTCACTGTCTGGCCCCCAGAGGATGGTTAGCTTAAATCCTTCCCTGGTCTGGTCCTGTTTGATAGCCTGCTCTGCCTCAGGGGTCCCACAGCCGCTTCCTAGTGCAGCTAGAGCCAGGTGCCTCCTGGTAACACCCCTGTATCCTTTTTGAACCTCAGTTTTTCCCTTTTGTAAACAAGAGCAATAAATAGTGTGGTAGGCACATGTTAGTCGGCCAGTGGGCTAATCTGCTCCTCAAAAATACTGAGGGTGCTGGCTTGCTGTGCCTAATGTTGAGGGTTGGTCTCTGTTTCTGTTCTGTGGTGCTTGGGTGATATTCCTATGGCTGTCTGTGGTATAGACACCTTTCCTGAGATCACAGCCTGGCTGCCAAGTAAGCAGATAAGCCACGATGTATCCCCTTTTCTGTTTGTACAACTGTTCTGGTAAGGAAGGAGGTGATGCTGGGCTAGAGAGGGGTCTAGGAACACCTCATGAGCGCTCAAGGCATGGCTGAACTGTGCCCAGGAAGGACTGAAGCCTGGTCCCATCTGCCCACATGGGCACTGCTCATCCTTTGGGTGACAGATAAACATTCTTGTAGAGAAGCCCTGGCCTCTCCCTCATGCCGAAGAGGGAGAAAAGGGTGGGATGTTCCTCCTGGACTGGCATTGGGGTTCCAGACAGGGTGACACTCAGAGAAGGTGTCACTGAGGAGGGGATATCACAGAAGATGAGGAGGACAGCCTCCAAAGGCTCAGAGTTGGGGCAATGTGGACACTTCAGGAGCTAGACGGATCCTCATGTGGGTATACTGAACAGAGTGGGGTGGTGAGGGGGTGGGGGGGGCAGAACAAGATGATACTAGGATGCTGAGCTAGGCAGCCCAAGGTGCTCTGGGACTGGGCCATGAGTCTTGAGTCATGTCAAAGGGAAGATGAGAAAGGTGTGACAGGTTCACATTCCAGACGGCGCCCCGAGGGCTGAGGTGCAGGGGGAGGGTGAATGTGAACAGATGAGGTTGGGAGGGCTGGAGCAGGAGGAAGGATGGCTGCACAGCTTGGAACACATTTATGATTCCCATATAGCAGGAAGGGGTGCTGTCTGCCCCAGCAGACAGCGAAATGCTGAGGGGTGCTGGTTTGTCTGCAGAATGATATTGGTCTGGACATCGCCGAGTTCTTCCACAGCGGAGTGATACTGCAGCTGTAGGGAGTTGGCAGGGTCATATCACGGTCTCTGCCCTGGGAATGGAAACTGGACTGGTGCCTGCATTCAGGGCGTGAGGAGTACACCCTTCCATCTTCCTCAAGGCCTTGGTCCCCATGTGGAGGGTGATGCTTGTATCTGTTACTGCCTTGCCCCAGGTCAAGCTGCACTCTTCCAAGGCCCCAGCATGAAGAACAGCGACCCGGCACTCCGAGGACAGCTTGCCACGCCCACAGGGTCCCCTCATCTTACCACCGTCCACCGGCCGTTGCCCCCCAGCCGCGTGATTGAGGAGCTACACAGGGCCCTGGCCACAAAGCACCGCCAGGACAGGTGAGGCTCTGACTCTGCACATTTGTGCTACCCCTGAGGTCCAGCCTCTTTGAAGACCCCTCCTACCTGGGCTGGATCTCTTGTTCCACTGGTGCCATCTTGACTTTCTTAAGACAGGGGCTGTGCACGTGGAAGCCAACCAGGACACTAACTGCATGATCCCCCAGGTGGGAGTTGGGGCTTCCTGGGAAGGAGTAGCTGGGGGAAGGGGCTATTCTTAGTTTATGGCTCTGCAGTCCTTGGGGATCCAACAATGAGAATGCAAGGTGCCCTACACCCACAGCTCCCTTGATTGTGTGGCTTGTGGCTGGTGTGAGGGAAACGGGGCTTGCTGGGGGAGAGGCAGCACATGGCATGCATGCTAACTTGGTGGCATATGGGAGGAACCCAATGCCTCTCACAGGTCTCTGAAGCCCTAGGGCTGAATGGTTGAACTCCATATGCTGGCAGGATTTAGCACACACCTTCTGCTTTTAGAAAGGGTACGATGCAGAGCCGAAGTCCCAGGTTCCCTTCAAAGCCTTCTACACAAGGTGCCCAGGACAAGCTGAGAAGTTACTCAGGGCCACCAGCCCTTGCAGTGTCCACCAGGCCCGACATTGATTCCTGTGGGTTTTCCCATCAAAATGGGCATGTGTGACCATGAGCTGCCTTCCCCTTTTAGCTTTCAAGGGCGAGAATGCAGAGGGTCTCCAAAGAAGAGGATGGACGTGCGTCTGTCCAGGACATCCAGCATGGAGCGCGGCAAGGAGAGGGAGGAGGCGTGGAGCTTTGACGGGGCCTCGGAGAACAAGCGGACGGCCACCAAGGACTCCGAGGAGAACAAGGAGAATGTGATGCTGAGCTCCGAGCTCAAGGATGACCTGCTTCTGTACCAGGATGAGGAGGCACTCAATGACTCTGTCATCTCCGGTGAGGAGGGTGATGGCTCGGGGAGGGGAGGGGGGGGCTTCAGCCAGTGCTGCATTGCCCAGAGCCACATGGAAGTTGGCATTGTTCTGCTAGCCACTGGCTGGGAAGGGGCAAATGTCACAGGGGGCCCTGCACTGAAGAGATGGAGGGGTGATCGTCCTTGGAAACTGAGCCCTTCCTTGGGGGGCAAGGTCCAGCAAAGACTCTAAAGACACTGGGTGAACTTGCATTCTGGAATGCCGAGTGTTTGTTCCAGTGGCGTTTGGGGCATATACATCAAGCGGAGCTGTGAGTGAGCTCGGAACGGCAGCCCCTAAGCAAGGCCTGGCCAGAGGTGTGGAGATGGTGTTCCCGTGGCTACGGTTCTCCATTCTGATCTTAAAATTAGACGAAGTAGGGTCTCAGCGTCAAGGTCTGTATGTGTGCCCCAGGTCTGTGTTCTCCAGGTCTGAGTGACTCCTGCCCTAGGGTCTGGGCTTAGGGACATAGAGGCCTACAGCCCCCTCCTCCCCCCTCTCACTGATATCCAGGAATCAGGGCTCTCAGGCTCTACTCCTGCAGACCACTGCCTTTTAAAGAGAAGGTGGCACCTTCCAAAGCCCCTGGTGTCTCTGTAACCAGCGGCAGTCTGCAGGATGGCTGCCAACTCCACTCTTTCCTTCAGTAGCACCTTTGCTGTGGGGAGATGGCGTGGTCATCCTTGTCCCTCAGCACAGGGCTTGGCTGAGTGAGCCTCAGAATGTATGCATGTGCTCAAGCGAGCATGTCACAGGAGGTGCTCACATGAGGAACATCTCCCAGTGGGCATCTCCTTCTACAGGGCAGTGTTAGGCCATGTGGAAATGAGAGTGTGACTCCTAAGCCATAAGAGATAAAAAGCCCCTTGTACATCTTTCTGCCTGGGGATCTCAGACCTGGCCCAGGATTGCCCTCAGAATGCTTGTCTGAGGATCAGAGAGATACAGAATTCTCTGCTGCTAGCAAATGGAGTAGGAGTCACCACCAGGGTGGGTGACATATGCTGCCATGTCCTCAGGTGTAACCATGACACTTCTAAAACACAATTTTCTTAGCGTGTGTGTGTGTGTGTGTGTGTGTGTGTGTAAATGTTGTTTTAGAGAGGACAATTATTCCCAGTAGGAACTTCCCATGAGGCCTCGCTCTGGCTGCCAACAAGGGCAAACAGAGCTATTGGGCCCTGTCCAAAGCTTCTTAAGTTGAGGCCCCGTTCTCATCATCTCAGCTGCCATGCAGTGTGGACACGGGGAAGCGAAGGCAGCAGTGGACTTGTGACATGTGCATCTTCCCATCCTCCTCCCATCAGCTGGGGTCAAGGTTCAGTGTCTGTCACAGGCACGTACTCTCGGTCCCTCTTATGGATGTTCCAAGGAACTTTTTCTCAAGCCCCCTTGCCTCAGAACTTAATGTTCGGAAGCAGCAGAGGCCTCATTAGGGGAAGGCCTGGTTTCTGAATGTCTGAGACACTTGCTGGCCACACTCTGTGCCATAGGTGTTTGCTGTGGTCAGAGTCTGGCAGTTGGACTCCGAGGTGTGATGTATGGTGGCTGCAACTCAGTTAGAAGCCTCATGGCCTCTGGGTTTGCCCACACAGGCCCAGTTACTCTGGGTGTGTGTAGTCAGCCTCGAGTACAGCAGGACCTTCAGAGAATCTGCCAGTAATGCAAGGCCCATTCTCTTCAATATGTGTCTAGGTCAGTGGTTCTCCACTTTCCTAATGCTGTGACCATTTTAAGACAGCTCCTCATGGGGGTCACCCCCACCATGCTGCTACTTCCGAACTGTGATTTTGCTATGTTATGAGTTATAATATAAATATCTGATAGGCAGGCCCCACAGGTTGAGAACTGCTTCTCTAGCAGGAGACGTTTGTGTTTGTCTCTTTTCTTCTGTCTTCAACCCATGACTAGAGCCCACATGGGCTTGTCTGTCACATTGTCCCTGTGCTTTGGCTCAAGGGAAGCACAGATAAGGGCTAGGACATGCATGTGAGGGCTTCTGCAGGAAGATGAATGACAGCAAACCCTTCTGGGACTTTCTCAGCTTCCTATATCGCTTGCCCCTACATGCAGACCCCACCCATCCCAGTTATTCATGCCCACTGGTTGCTGGGCCAGTGCACCCAGGGGTGTGCCAGCCATGCTCCCAGCTAAGATGAGGCAGGCCCCTAACTTCACCCATCTGCCATAGCTTGGCTGCTGTAACAAAATGTTAGGGACTTGCCTGGAAATCCAGGACAAGATGACTGGAGATGGCTGTCCCCAGGCTCCCAGGCGGTGCGTCTTGTGGCAGCCTCACACAGTGGAAGGATAGGCAGCTGCCTGTGTGTCTTACAAAGCCAGCAACCCCATCAGGAGGGCTTCAACTCCTAAAGCCGACTTAGCCACTGTCCCCCTCATGCTTCATAGTGGAATTTGGGGAGGGAGGTGCTTGTTGTTGTGGGTCGGGCTCCTCAGCAGAGGACCATCTGTAGTTCCACCCGAAGTTCCTGAGCTCCCAGCACAGAGACTCAGCCACCTTGCATTGACACATCCTGGAGCAGTGTGACCTTGGTCAGGCTCGTTCACCTCTCTGTTTGAACTGGATGTGGTTTGCTGAAGTAGCTAATTTAAAAGCTCACATCCTCTGCTCCAGAAGCTTTGCTTATGGCATCTACCCCATGGTCCTCAGCTACTGGACTCATAGGATTCTGTGTCTGCCCATGTTGAACTTTTGAGGCCATAAATACATTTGCTGTGGTCAGCTGTGCCCTGTGGTCTGCTGAGAACCATCCATTAGCCCCACCCACCAGATGCCATTAGTGTCCTGTAGCCTAGTTAGGACAGCCCCACATGGTCCAGTGTTCCCAGCACCTGCTGCCTGTTAAAGGTTCACATGGCACCACCTGTAGTGGGAAATTGGAAAAGCTCCGGGTGGGTGGTCAATAGGAGTCATTAAGTCAGTGACACCCCATGTAGACAGTAAAGCACTGAGGTGACAGGGTGTGGGCTCTGAGGTATGAGAAATTCCCAAGATACTCTGAGGAGACAAAAACCTTGAGATTAAGTTCATATACCCACCCAGCCGCAGCATATTATAAAAAAGGGACATAGAAAAATGTGTCGGTTGCTCACCACCAGTTTAACTGGATTTGGGATCACCTAGGAGACACACCCTGAGCAGCATGTGAGGGCGAGCGCCAGCCTTGGATGCGAGTGGCCAGCTGCCTCAAGCTCCTTCCCACCATACCTTCCCTCACCATGACAGACTGTACTCCAAACCTGGAGCCAAAATAAATCCTTAAGTTGCTTTTTGTCAGGCCCATCATCACAGCTATAGGGAAGTTAAATAATACAGGGAAGACATAACGCTTCTAACTTGATATGATTAGGACCAGCCGGCTGTATTTCTGTTACTTAAAATAGCCAGTGGCAGAGGTCATCAGGGCAAAGATGGGGTCATGACTGGAGATGGACCCCCTAAGAAAAAGTAGGTGCAGCCATTTGACCGCAGAGCAAACACTACACAGAGTGGCTCTCAGGTTCTGAGTGTAGCCTAGGTGTACAAGAGAAGTGACCCTCCACTGGCCACATAGTCCTCTGTGGACACATGAAAAGTGTGTGTTATTTGAATCCCATTTTGTGTGCAGGGAGGACATTGTAAAGGTCCCCTCTGATGGTTCAAGACTCTCTTGAACTCATCCCTGTGCTGTGAATGCCAGGTGTCAAACCCATCCCTCCTAACAAGCTGGGGCTCTGGGCTGGGACAGCCATGCTTTGTGGCCAGCAGGTGGTGCTGCACACAAACACACACAAACTCACTAGGCTGCTGAAGTTTAGATTCTGATAGCTGGGACACCCTGTGGGCATTTGGGGTGCAGACTAGGGAAGAAAAAGCTGTGTTTGTCCTTGTTGAACCCCAAGCAACAGAGATGTCAGGGTAGGAGTTGATGGTGGGACAGTCACAGCCAGTTAGGTTTTCATCTGGGAGCTGATACGCTCAGCACTTCTTATGTGGTCCCTTGTGCCTAGGGTTGACATCCTGATGTGTCCTTTCTCTCTGAGGCAGAGGGAAGGGAACTAGCTGATCCATTGAACCCAGGTCTTCAGCTGTGCAGTTCAAACATAGGCTGTAGGCTTCCTTCTCACAGGTGCCCTGTGAACTCTGCCTGCAGGTGGCCCTGAGCCTGGGCTAGGACTTCCAAAGGTGACGGGAGGTGGTGAAACATGAACAGCAGAGGCTATACTGTGGTCTCTGTGTTCTTAGGGTGTATAGCTGCTTTCAAATGCACCAACAAGCCAGGTGTTCTCTTTCTGGAGGACCTAACTTGGCCAGCCCATCGTAGCTTCCAGCCTTAACTCCTGTGTGTCCCTCTAGCTAGAAGGCCCTGTTTTTCATCACATGCACATGGGTACTGTGAAGATGTGCTGTAGGTGTGGGTAGCATTTGTCCTTGGGGGGCTTTCAGGAGAGGGTGCCCTCAAGGATGTGGGTACCGTGTGAAGACTACAAAGGGCTTGAGGACCTTTAGAGCTAATGTTTGTACGCATGTCCATATTTGATGATTTTGGAATGATCAAGCCAGGCTGGCAAACAAGTTCATTACCCCTCATACGCAGGAACTGCTGATGTTTAAAACCCCCATTCTGGACCACTTTGGAATTTTATCATGGCTCCAGGCAGAGCGCAGTTCACTAAAGATCACCAAGAGGCGTTGTTCTTCCATCAGCATCTCTCCTCCCCCCTTCATCATACTCCACCCGCAGAAAACCACAGTTTATCCCCAACTTTCATGAATTTGGCAGCTTAAAATGCATCACTGAAAGTGCATGGTGCTTGCCTCTCTGTGCTGGTGGGTTTGCTCAACTTAGTGGCCTCCAAGGCTCACTAGTATGGTACATGGTGAAATCGATTAGATCGGGTCTTGTTGCAGCGTTAGGAAACCGAGCCCCCATAAGCATGGTGTGCAGATTGTTCTCTGGCACGCTGAGTTTTATATGTTTTTATTTCTGTGTCTGTGTATATATGCCACATATGAGGCTGGAGGGGGGTGCTGGGTCCCCTAGAGCTACAGTCACAGGCTACTGTGATCTGAGCTCTCCTGGTACACTGATTTTAGTTCCTTTGGATTCATGCTTGAGAACAACATGGCTGGGTGTGTGGTAGCTGAGCTTGTATCTCCTGAGAGGCCTTGGGCTGCCTGTACTGATCTGAAGTCTTATCAGCCGTGCACAGGATTTTTCTTTCTCCATATCCTGACCAATCCTCGCTATCATCTGCCTTATCTTTGGTAGCCACTTCTGTCAGGCAAAGGCTGGAACCCCCTTTGATGTACCTCACATTCTTGTTGTGTGGTGGTAACGATGCACTGTCTATCCATCTTGGAGGTGTGTGTGTGTGTGTGTGTGTGTGCGTGAGTGTGTGAGTGTATGTGTATATGTATGTGTGAGTGTGTGAGTGAATGTGTGTGTGTGTGTGTGTGTGTGTGTGTGTGTGTGTGTGTGTGTGTGTGTGTGTGTGTAGGCTGGAGGTTGGCATCGCCCTCACTTACTCCTGACCTCTTTTGAGATGAAGTCGCACCAGTTGGCCTAGCCTGACTCACCTGCACCTCTTAGATCCGCTCTCTGCCTCCCAGGTGCCGCAAGATCATGAGGCCACCCACCGTGTTGAGTGTGTGTTGGGGATCTGAATTCAATTCCTTTTCCTACTGAGCCTTCGGCCCGGCCCTCATTTGTTTATTTCCAGTTTATGTCCTGTCCTGCATTCTAAGAGTACAATCTTTGTTTTCTTGCTTCTGGTGTGAATTTCTTCTTCAGACTGGGTGTTGACCTCATATCCAGTGGAGGGCTCGCACACATTGTCTCCCTCGTGGTGCGGTCTCATTATCCTGCCCGTTCCCACTGATGCATATAAACACTTCTGTTTTAATTTGATGCTATTCCCACGATTTTCTGTTTTGTTTTGTTTCATTTCTCCTACACATAGATTTTGGCCTTCTACAGGAAATCTTTACCCACAATGATGTGGAGTATTTATGCAGTTTCAAGTCTTTTTTTTTTTTTTTTTTTTTTTCAGACCAGTCTGGCCTGGGACTCACAGCGATCTGCCTGTCTCTGCCTCCCAAGTGCTGGGATTAAAGGTGTGCGCCACCATGCCCAGCCTCGAGTCTTATGTTAACATCTGTTACCCATTTCATGTCGATGGTCATTACAGTGTGAGATGAAGGCTAGAGGTTGACACAAGCACTCGTGTGATGTCCATTTCCCCCCCAGACATCGTTTGTCAGAGATAATGTCCTTTCCTCCATCGCATGGGCTTGGTACCTTTACAGGGAGTCAGCTGGCCTCACAGGGGTCTGTGTCTGTCTTCTGGGGATTGGATGTCTTCTGTGTGAGGGCCTGAGTCCCCTTTGCACTAGCAGGTTTAATGTGGATAGCAGTCGGTCTCCTGTTGTCAACCCAACTGAATTTAGCATCACTTAAAAGACATCTTCACAGACTCACCCAGATGGGTGTGTCCAGGGAGGTTTAACTGAAGAGGGAGGACCCACCCTGAATGCGGAAGGGCGGAGCAGAAGCCCCTGCTGTGCAAGCATGAGCCTATTTCTGTTCCCTAAGGACACAGTATGAGCAGCCACCTGAGGCTCACGCTGCATTCACAGCCCCACTGCCTTTCCCTTCTTTCCGTGATGACTATACTCCACCAAACTGTAAGCCAGAGTACATTCTCCTCCCTCAGTTACTTCTTTTTAATTATTTATGCATGCATATGAGTGTTTGTGTACATGTATGCAAGTACACCAAGTATGTGCAGTGCTCACCGAGGCCAGAAGGAGACGCCTGATTTCATGGAACCGGGGTTACAAGTGGTTGGGCGCCACCATGTGCATGCTGGGAATTGAAGTCTCAACCCCTGAGCTATCTCTCCAACCCCGTCATAAGTTGCTTCAGGCCACGATCTCACTGATGAGACCACACTTCCATGATGAAGTCTTCATGCTGTTGAAGGCGTTTGCACACATCTCCTCACAGCTGGTGGGGCTTGTGGAGGTCTTGTTGGTGCTAAGAGGCTCACAGACCCCTCTGTGAGGTTGACAAGTATGGCAGGGGATGCTGCTAGGCCAAGGCTTCCTTTCCCCACTCCCCAACTACTTTTCACTTGGGGAATTTTTTTTATACAACCCTGGGTGTCTAGAACTACAAAACAGGTGGTATACAAGCAGCATCCATACTGATTAAAAGTCATAAATAAATGTGATTGAGACAGTTATTTGGTGTATACTCATCACTTTTACCATTTATTAAGAGTGAAGCACAGTTGCACGTGAGGGAGATGGATGTGCTGTTGGCAGGAAAGTGCTAAGTTTTAGCCGCGTGTTTGACTCTGCAGGTCCCAGAGACTCTTCAGTGTCCTTCAGAGTTGATCAGTGTTTTGATTTTGCAGTCATCAATGCCAAGAAATTGGCTTTGCTTAAACATAGAGCTCAAAAGCGGCAGGTGTGTTTAGGGCCATTGTTGGAAAGGCGCTATGGAGGACCCTAAGGTTAGCAAGCCGTCTTTGTTCTTCTGTAGTGCTGTAACAAAACGCCTGACACCAGGCGATTTACAAAGACGGAAATTTACTTTCCTCCACTTCTGGAGTCTGGGGACCCCCAAGATCAAGGTGCTGTACATTTGGGTGTATGAGGGCTGTGACTCACTGGAGGTCAGCAAGGGAAGCCAGCTGAGCTCTCGGTGTTGTCTTTTTATAAGCAACCTTGTCTCACTCCGAGGGTGTAAGGCTGCATGCCCCAATAGTCTCAGTGCTGTCACACTGACCACCTGAACTTTAGGGGGCCAACTTTTAGACTTGAAACAGATGTTTGTGGAGGCTCCCCTGGACAGTTAGCGGCATTTATGGGGGATCTTGTGTGCAGTGGAGAGTTGGTAGGTATATGTGGGGGCTCTCTCTGCTATACACACAGACCTCTTCAGCAGTAGCAGCTGTTCCCCATAATTCCCTTCTTTTTACTGTAATGAAGGATGGAGACATTCATGATTAGATGCGCAGGGCTCTTTAAAAAGTTTCTGGTTATGGGCTACAGAGATGGCTCAGCAGTTAAGAGCACTGGCTGCTCTCCCAGAGGACCCTGGTTTGGTTCCCAGCACCCACATGGCAGCTCAAAATCTTCTGTTAATTCCAGTTTCAGGGGAATCTGACACCCCTTCTGACCTCCCAAGGCATGGCATGCATATGGTGCAGACACACTCAGCTACACACACACACACACACACACACACACACACACACACACACACACA